>JAVJIX010000005.1:6335000-6810000 GCA_036785185.1 Paratrypauchen microcephalus | reverse complement strand
CGGACAAATCTTGCGATTTCATGTGCGATGAATCTTGCAGCCCTGTGCCTAATGTAATCAGTGGAGGCTGGTGCAGGCTTAGACTGGCCTCTGAAAAGGAGCAGGGAGAGCTTTAATTGGGCCGGTACTACTGACCATGCCTGCATGGGGCTGGAGCCTGCATCGGGGTGTGAAAGGTCCAAACAAGCCAGTCTGCCCACTAATTCTACCACGGGGGTCTTTGGCCGATCTCTCCCCTCCCCCTCATCTGCGGTCAGTCTCCTTCTCCACAGCCCCCACCACTGGCCTGGCTTTAACAAGGGGCCAACCATTCACATTCAACCAGCCAGAAAGAGTAGGAAATTGGCAGCTCAGGCCTAGTCCGAGCAAGACGGTAGCCACTGAGCATTGAAAAGAGTGAGAGGGGATGAGAGGAGTTCTGAGGGGTGGGGGGTCACAGTGTAACGGGTGCGTCTGATTGTCAAAGACCTTTCCCAATGTTTGAAAGGAAGTTTTTATGGTTCAAGGAGCTGGAGTACGTCGCAGACTGTTGTTGTTGTTTCATCCAGTTCACAAAGCAAAGGGGAGGAGCCATGACTTCACCTTGAAAGCCCTATTGACCTTGGGAGGAAAGAAAACAAGCACCTTCTACGATAGTTTTGAAGCCAAAAGACGTTGAAAAAAAGTCCCCTCGCTATGTCTTGACTGAAAGCATCTTGGCTACAGTTTTTGGATGGCAACTGAAGCAGAGCCTTGATTTGCAAATGGGGTAACTCTAAAGGGAGGGGTAGTTGGTGTATGGGGATAAGCATTGACTTCTAGCTCAGCTCCTGCCAAGGCAGTGAGACGCTTGAATGATGCCATGCCCTTTCCCCTGTTCCCTCTCTCCTCCTCCTCTTCCTCCTCTATTTGTGCCATTCTTATTCCAATCTATTCTCTTATTCTCTGCAGGGAGCTGGACCATAACGACATCTCAGGCACAATAGAAGACACCAATGGGGCCTTCTCTGGATTGGACAGCCTCAACAAGTTGTGAGTCAACTTGTTATTTAACCTGTTTTAAATGCAATTTCACAATATCAATATCAAAGAATCTGAATTGTATGAAATTGACATAGAGTAAACATATTGGTTTTGATAAAAAACAAATATACAATGCAATGCAATAGTCCTTTTTGTAGACTCATTTATAAATCGCCAATATTAAAGGTGCACTGTGCAACTTTTCTGGGGGAGGGTCTGTCCAAGGCTTTTCTCCATGTTGATGTTATTGCTTTGTCTAGATTGTTTTTCACATTCTGTCTTCATGGAGACCAAACCAGACCAAGTTACAGATCAGATCTGGCATTCTGTATTTTTTAACTATACACCACGTTCCAAATTGTTATGCCAGTAGTCATAAAGGTCAAATGTTTATTTTTTCAGTGAGACTCATGGATGGTTTTGTGTCTCAGTGAAATCAATCTCACACACCTGTGCTAGTGAGTTTGCCCGGTGCGTCAAAGGACGTTCCACATTATTAAGCCTGAAATAGCTGAATACCTTGGACAAGGTATGAAAACCTTAGATATTTCACAAAAAACTTAAGTGTGATCATTGTACAATTAAGAGATTTGTAGCTGATTCAGAGCACACACGGATTCGTGCAGATAAAGGCACAACTATTACTATATCATTAGGAGGTTTTTTCCAATAACATTTGAATTATACTCTAAAGGTTGATGACTTGACATTTATCTTGACAATTTGGCAAAATCTGAGCAAAATATCATTTGCATAATCATTTGGAACATAGTGTAAAACCACCTGTAACTAAATAAATGTAAGGTAGAGCTGTTTAATGTCAACAAGCAGGTGACAGACCCCCAACCAAATGTTACATAGTGCACCTTTAAATGATACGATGATGATAAATCACCATTCTATTTAATATTGTGCCTTGTTAATTTAATACACATTGTCAGTATTTATTTACAATGAGCAAAGTATAGCTGAAGTAAGCCCTTATACTGTGTAGCCCTACTAGACGGAGAATATTAATGTAGTCCAAAGCACAGAGGAGAAATATGAGCAGACACAGATGTCTTGGATTTGACTGGCGATGAATAATCATCAAGCTTCAGGACAAAAAGGTGACGTTCAGCCAAGATGGTTCTCAGTGTGAGTGCAGTCCAACTCGAGCAGAGAGAGGGAGGCACAGAAAGGGCTTTTCTTTAAGCTGGCAGGGGTGCACTCTCCAATAGGCTTATTTCAATTGGTCCCCCATGCCCTCCTCCTCTTATCCTCTCTTTGACCAATGCTTGTTGTTAGGAACTGAGAAAGGGTGAAATTGGGGGCTGTATTCAGTAATCAACATCAAACAGCTCCCTGGCCCCGCCCTCTGACCTTGGGCCTTTCTGTTATGGTGCAGAGGAGAAGCTGCTAGCTGCATCTCAACACTGACACAGGGAATCATGGGAAAAGGCTCAAAAGCTTCAAAAGCTCCATGTTTTGTGCCACCAGGGAGATGTTAAGAGATGAAGCAAAGTTTCAGCTGTAGGCTTTGGCAGTTTGTTTTGCTACTGTCGATATGACTCCTTATTTGTTTATGTGGATGTGTTTATTCTCCACTGTTATAGACAGTGTTTTTTTGTACTGCGATAAGTGATTGTGTGGTTTTCCACCCACTAAATGATATCATACTTGTGTATCTGTTCACTGTTAATGTTACTATGAAGTTAATGTTGTTTTTTTTGTTTGTTTTGATGAGTAAACAGTACAAAAATTACACATGTAGGCCTCAACCTTCCCTAAAGTGCTCACAATTCCGAATTTCCAGTCCCTCACTTTCTTATCACACTGATTCATGCTAATTGTGCTTCTCTCTTCTTCCCCATTCTCTCTCCATCTATCAACACCTTTCCTGTTTGAAACTGACAGGACTCTATTTGGAAACAAGATCAAGTCTGTGGCCAAGAAAGCCTTCTCTGGTCTGGAAACACTGGAACACCTGTGAGTATTCCACAATGCTGAGCAGTTCTTCCTCCAAGCAAGAAAGTTATACAGGCAGAGGAGGCGGGTGAGAGACGGCTGCCAAAAGTAGCTGGCACAGGAAACTGCTGGCAATTAAATAGCATCTTTGTAAATGGAGAAGAGAGAGGGGATTTGCAAGTTCCAGCTGCTTTGCTCTCTTTAGCTTAGCAAAGCTCAACTTTGGCCTTTTTCATGCACTTGTGCAAGGCAGTTTGCCTTGCACAAGTGCAAAGGCTTTTATTACAGAAAGACTAGATTCGGAACAAATGTCATAAAACATATTATATTTTATCATTTGTGCATGTTGAATTCATTACAAACTGTTCCTACAGAAATTTGGGGGACAATGCCATTCGTTCGATTCAACCTGAAGCTTTCAGCAAAATGAAGAGCCTCAAAACTCTGTGAGTCCCTTTGTCATATTCTCACGATTTCTTCACCGATACTTTCCCTTATTAAAGTTTGTACATTCTGTGTGCGTATTCCAGTCTCATTCAGAGCGACAGCTTTCTTTGTGACTGCCAGCTCCACTGGCTGCCCACATGGTTGGTCTCTCGTAACCTGCAGACTGGGGTCAATGCCACCTGTGCTCACCCTGAGAACCTCAAAGGAGCCAGTATCTTCCGGGCTCCACCTGACAGCTTTGTTTGTGGTTAGTTTATTGTAATATTAACATTATTGCCTCGGATTTATATAACCCCTGAGCCTCTGTCAGTGCATTACCAATTTGACCAGCCATATCTATGCTGTGTTTATATATTTTTTCATCACTCTACATTTTGCTCTCTCTTGTAGATGATCTCCCAAAGCCTCAGATTACTGTACAACCTGAAACGACCATGACAGTTTTGGGCAGCGATGTTCGTCTCACCTGCACAGCGGCCAGCAGCAGCTCTTCTCCAATGACATTTGCTTGGAGGAAGGACCAGGAGCTCCTTCGGCATGCAGAGACAGAAAACTTCGCTCATGTGCGTTCCCCAGACTCTGTTGGTGGACAGAGTGGAGGTGTGATGGAGTACACCACCATCCTGCACCTCCGGCGTGTTACGTTTGCCCATGAGGGTCGTTACCAATGTATCATCACCAACCACTTTGGCTCCACTTACTCCACCAAGGCTCGTCTCATTGTCAACAGTAGGTTCATTATAATACTGTCCAGTACAATTACAATAGTTATTTCATAAGATTGTGTTTATCACATTATTGGCTGAATAACTGAACCTTTTTAAAAACATTTCTGTATATTTCTATTTGTTTTCTTAGTTCTTCCCTCTTTCGTGAAGACGCCACGTGACATCACCATTCGCACCGGGCACACGGCGCGGCTTGAGTGTGCAGCAGTGGGACATCCTACCCCACAGATCGCCTGGCAGAAAGATGGAGGCACAGACTTCCCCGCTGCCCGTGAGCGCAGGATGCACGTGATGCCCGATGATGATGTTTTCTTTATAATGTCAGTGAAGCCTGAGGACATGGGCGTGTACAGCTGCACAGCTAAGAACACGGCGGGCACAGTGTCTGCAAATGCCACGCTCACGGTTCTAGGTAAGAATACACTAGTGCTATCAAAGTATCTTTTTAAACACTTCACTTGTGTGTGCCGTGAACAGTTTTTTATGTAACAGATCGAAATATGGCCACTTCATCTCAAGCCTTTTATTGTCTGAGAATCAGGAAGTGCGCTTTAGCATGCTAGTTGTTGTTTTACTGTAGCAGCACCCTCCACTCTCTGGCCTCTGAAAGTTGCGAAAAGTGTTATAAAAGTGTATAAACTCATCACAGTGTAAAATTTGGAATGCAGAAAGTAAGTGACCAATAACTGGATCACAGCAAACCATTTGAAATGAACAAATTCTGTCTTAATGTTTTAATGACAAATACCATTAGCGTGCACATAACCCCCCCACAAGGATCCAAACTGAATGACTCCTGACATATGTTTGGCTTTGCTTGAGTTCGGGAAGCCCCTTACGCAGCGAGGCAGTGGTCACTACCCACGGAATGTGAGGCTTTATATTTTTTCTCTTCTAAGCAGCTGTGGCCTTGCTGTGGGTCAGAGGTCAGAGGTGACGTTCGGGAGTCACAGGGGGATGGGAGGTGGTGGAAGGGGTGGGGAGGGCTCACAGAGGGGTGTTTGTGTAGCATTCCCCCTCCCGTCATGGACAGCCTTGTTGCTTCCAGTTGTGTTAAACTGTATGACAACACTAGTTATTTTCTTTAATGGATTATTACAAATTAAGTGACACACACATACATACTGTAAATCAGTGTTTCCCAACCTTTTTTGTCTTGTGTACCCCCAGAGCCTTTTTGTCATACCTCGAGTACCCCCTCACTCATATGTGTTGATAATTCTCCAAAAGTAGAACGTGACACAACAGATTATTAAATGAAAATCATTTTATTTCATCTCCTTAATTTGAAAATGTAATTCTCAGGCATTTTCTCTCTTTTCTTTAACTCAAATTTACTCAAATTAGAATCAAAAAATCTCCCAGCGACACTGCCGAGTACCCCCTGCAGTGTGCTTGCGTACCCCTAGGGGTACTTGTACCCCTGGTTGGGAAACACTACTGTAAATAACCACCACAGCATATGTAATTTGATTTTTTTGTAGAATAAAAAGAACAGAGGCAATGGTGAAAAGAAGAGGTATAGAAAAGAAACTTAAAGACCATGGGGGTTTAGTGGGATCTCTTTATTTGTGTATGTTGGTACACGCTTAAAAAACTTAAACATGTTTTTTTTCCAACATCTGAAGGGCTGGTACCATAAGTAGCACTGCTTTTATCAGTCCAAAACTAATCTATAAGCAGCCAACGTACTGTAAATCATCAGTTGTGCTCTGCTTTTTACAGAGACCCCTCACCTGGCTCAGGACCTGGAGGACCGATCAGCAGTGGTGGGAGACACAGTAGCGCTACAGTGTAAAGCCCTAGGCAGCCCTCCGCCGCGCATTACATGGTTACATAACGACAAGCCTCTGCACCCGTCTGAACGCCACCATTTCACCCCCGGAAACCAGCTGCTCGTGATCGGCTCCGTCTCCCTGGAAGACACCGGGCGCTACACCTGCCTCATGTCCAACACTTTGGGCACAGAACGCGCTCACAGTCAGCTGGTGGTCACTCAGCGGAGATCACCCTGCACGCCCCCTTCAGGCCCTGGCACCGTCACAATAGGAATAATCGTGATTGCCGTGGTAACCAGCATTGTCCTGACCTCGCTGGTGTGGGTGTGCATCATCTACCAAACCAGGAAGAAAAGCGAGGAGTGCAGCGTTACCAACACAGGTGAGCTGGCTCGAGCAATAACACAACACACAAATCACAAATGTGTTCTACAGGTGTAACTTCTTCCATCTGCTTTCTCCACTGAGATATCACTTTGCCAAGAATGTTCCAAAGTGTGGTATAAAATGTATCTCCATGTAGACAAGTGATTAATGCCACCAGCCCAAGTTACAAGTTAGATCTGCGTAGATTCTGCAATAAAAATCAATTTTTTTTTCAAGTTATATTTGAGCAGATAGCAGAATGCCATACTGTGGCATTATTCTAATATCCCAATATTCTTTTTTTTTTTTTTTTTTTACAAATGTGGAAAAAATTGCACAACGCAGATTGTTACAAATAAAAGCAGAGACTTAATCCATGCATCTTAAACCTGTGCGCCATAGGTTTCGACCATATGTTCTACATTTATTTCAGGATTTTTTGTGCTTATATGTCTCGTTTATACCCTCCTGTTCACAGCATCAATATGTATAAATGTGTAAATGTGTGTGTGTGGATGTGCAGGCATGTGTGCATATTGGTGCTGGCAAAAGTACTGTAATTGAATAGTCTTTGTAACGATATTGTAGTAATGAAAGTGTATATATGTGTCTTTGTAGGACCTGGGTGGGGGTGGGTGGTTCAGCTAATGGGTGCTTGAGGGGGTGGTAAAACTGTAAAACTAATATCCCAATTTTCTAAGTAAAGCAATAACCTCTTACACACAGTGAACCTTAAACATCAGCGTGCCATTGTGTGTATGAACGCTTTTTGTATGTGAAGGAAATTCTGTTTGCTGAAATAGTTTGATGTCTAACCATGACTTTTGTCCTCTATGCAGATGAGACAATAGTTCCTCCAGATGTGCCCAGCTACTTGTCCTCTCAGGGCACGCTGTCAGAGCGCCAGGATGTGTGCATCCGGGTTGACGCGGGCACTGTTCCTCAACCTAATGGACACATAGACTCCACGGGTCAGCTACTTTCTTAGTTCCTGAAAATACTGTTATATTTTGATAGTGGTGTCTGTTTCTCAGTTATGTTTTTCTTTATTTCTGATTGACAGGCTTTGATTGTGCTGTGATGTGTTCAGACTGTATCGAAAACAGCAACAGTTACTCCAAAGACCGAAACTACCTGAGCCATGAGTTTAGACCAGTAGCGGGTTTGGAGTACCAGCAGCAGGACAGTGATCCTCCGGCGTACTCCCTGTGTACCACAGTGGAGCAGCCGGATAGAGAGCTGCATAAAGCCCTGTTGTGTAACGGGACACCAAATGGGATCAGGAAGGACGTACAAGACCCATTTCCAAAAAAGCACAATGTGATCCAGCATGAGCAAAAAGGTGAGGTGGTCTCTGCTTCACCAGATCTAAACCTACTCCAGACTACATTTATAATTGGGCTAAACTAATCCATGACCCCGCACTAACTTCTCTCCCTCTCTTTGCAGTGGACAGAGCAGCACGGGAAGACTGCTCCTTATCACAGGACAATTCCTTCCACAAACCAGTGAAACTGTCTAATCACCAAGCCACAGACTGTGAGCCAGAGCTTAGACAGACTCTACTGTCCAATGGACACATTCTCAGAGCGTCCCAGAATGAGAGCGCCCCCTTAAGAAGAGCCAGCGACTAGCAGGCACTTAAGTCAATGAACTCACAGAAACTGAGAGGACTTTTATTTGCACTGGGAAATAAACTGCTACCTCATATCGAGGCCAATGGCCCAAGCCTCCTGGCCTGAGGCTGAGGATGGCGAAGGGCATCCGGAGTTTGAAGGTGGAGCTTGTGTGGGTGGCGTCCCATCTGAGCGTATTAGCTGTACATAATTAAAACCTTCCTCTGGGAGGTGACCAAGAATTCTAGCTCCATAATATGACTTGCATTGGAAGCATGTACATGTAGGGAATCTGTACAGTATATATTGTGCAGGGAAATGGAATACCTTGGACATTTGACTGTACATAAGAGTTTCTTATATATTATATGATTTTTACAAAAGAGTATTTGAATTTATGTGCATGACAAAGAAAGGAGTGATTGTATCTTTATTTTTGTTCAAAACAACATTTTCAGCTTCTACCAACATTCAGCTGCTGTGCCTTACTGTACTGCATGAACAAAGAAAACTCCCAAAGCTCAGTTGAGTCTTGAGTAACCCGGAAACTGGTACACTCTCTATGCCATTTAGGGGAGTGTATTGCACTAGAATGTTTTTGCCAGTCCTGGCCTTTCATAGATACAGTTTGCATCCAATATATGAAGGAGGAGCTTACATGTTGTTTTATATAGGTCAGAAAATTCAGTGTGGATTAGACTGAGGGTGATCAGTTAAAGCACTTTTACATGACTCGTATAGAAATGCAGATAACCGCTGCCGATAGGAATGCAGAAACCAGAGGTGCCTCCTTGGGTTAGGAGACATTCCACAATTGTTGACATGTTAAAGTAATGAGCACAGACTGTTCTATTAGGCTCTTCCACCTGTTTCATTTAAGTTACTGCTCAGTTGAACTGCTCCATTCATTCAGTCCAATGTATTTCTTTATTTCCCGGAAAAGTGTCACTATTTCTTGTTCAGTTGTTAAAAATCTACAGAGCTGATAATTTTGCTGTTTGGATTTCATATTGGCTGTGTCTTTGCTTTCCAGTAGTGTGGGTTAGAGCACTTATTTTAAATTGGACAAAAAGTTTCATTTAATCTTGCGAGTTAAAAAGAGTTCCTTTGTTACTGCTGTAATGTGTCTCAACATCCACCATATATGGCCAGTAATTCCCATGTATTCAGTCTCCCGGTGAATACTTTCATGTTAAAGGTTTTCAGGTGCAGTACTTGCACTGGCACAACTCCGACACGGTTTAAATAGGTACTTTGTCTGGTGTTTGCATGTGTTTCTTTCACGCTTCTGTTACCTGTGGCCTTATCAAGGTAATCCAGGGGACGTGCCTTCTCCAGTTACACCTGATAGTAGCTAACAGTTAAGATTTTACCAGCAAGCCCAATCAGAGACCCCTCTTCTAGAAACTAATCCACGGGGTAAAAAGGGACAAATGGAGCGAGGTGCAGTTCATGTCTGCGTAATTTATTAAACTGTGCAAACCATTGTACCGACAGCAAAGCTAAAGCATAGAAGTTTCTAACATGGCATTGAAGTGGCTAATAAAAATCACTTTTGCTAAAAACTTGTCTTTGAGTTTTATTTGTTTTGAATGTTTGAGAGTTGGGCTGCAGCCAATGATTATTTCAGTAGTCAACTAGTCAGCTTTTTTATTTTTATTTTATCAACCAATGAAACGATTGATTTTATTGTAAAGTTGATTTTCAGAACACATTTTGAAACATTTAGGTCAAATCTGGTGACTGAAGGCTTCTCTAATATCACTGGTCTACAAGCAAAATGCTTCCGGAACAAAAGTACTGTAGTGAAATTTTTCTTGGTTTAGGTCACTAATAAAGAAAAAGTAAGTCAGAAGTGCTGATTGGCTATAGTTTCCAAGATATTGTATTAGGTCAAAATAGGAAATTTATGCAAAATAAGGTAAAAAAACAGTAGTTTATCAGAAGGTACAGTGTGTCTACAAGCAACCAGTTCTATCTGAAAGTCTGTCTGTACATTCCAATACATTCATTTTAATATGTCTAGAGTTTTAACATCAAATATTTTTTGGATTTCACATAAGAGAGATGCCTCGAAATTATGTGCACCTGATGTCTTACGATATTTCTTGTTTATTTCTTGATGAATAAAGAAATGCAAGTGAAACATTTTCAAAATATAAATATTTTTAAGCAAAAATCCCTAAATCTATTGTATAAACAGATGTGATTTTGATGTAACACAGTATCATTAAATATCTTGAATACATTAGCTATCCAGCAGTTATCAATATAAATGAGATTTAGCCACTTTTATCTCGGAAGTCCATGTATAGACCAGTGTATTTACAAATGAAATCTAAATGAAAATTCAATATTGTTATTAATTTTGCTTTATTAATGCAACCGTATTTGAATTCTTTTCGTATGTGTTTCGGAGCCTGTATAGTCCATGTAACGGATTGTGTTTTTCCATAGCCGACTAGTCATGAATTGTTGATTTAATTGTAGCAGCCATTGAGAGCCAGGATGTTTGCAACCCAAGTATCAGAAGCAGCTGAGTTAGCATTTAGTTTAGCTCACATAACACAGTGGGTATGGAGAAACTATCAATTCAGATGAAGCATGCACAAAGACATGAAGTCCGAGACCTTGATCATCAAAGCACCTAAACACACAGCTAATCGTCCGACCAGGAATGTCTTTTGGCTCCGTGAAGCTCCAAAAAGACAGCAGGCGTATTTTTTCCTTCTGCTGGCTGTTTTAAATATTTGCTGTAGACTCCAGGCCGATTGAGGGTCACTGAGTGCCCTGAATGTGCATTCCAGATGGGAGTTTGTCACCGGTGATTGACATGCCCCTGGCTGTGGCCTCCACCAATCACATGCAGACTATTGTTGCTTAGTGAGATAGTGACAAGTAGCATGACAAACACTCCCACCTGTGAGGCCATACGTCTCCCTCTGCCCGGGCAGGATTTAGTCAGTCTTCAGGATGCCTCCACTGACTGCTGGAGGGCACTGGACTATGATTTCTGTGGTAGTTTTAACATAGGAGGCTGATGTAAGATGCAAGTTTGAAAATGCTACTCTCGAGTTTCAGATTTGTGTTACGTGAACTATTTTTATGGACTTTTATTTAGTTATGGCAACAATCCTTTTTTTTTTTTTATCATTCTGAAACCCATAGACAGCTGAAATGGAGCAGGACAATATGGCCTGCTCTATTTGTAATTAGACCTTTGTTGTTAAGGACTATAAAGTACTTAACTATTATTTTAACATGGATTAATACGTATTTTATAAACACTTTAAAACTAAAGTGTTACACTTTAAAGGGCCCATACTACACTATTTTCTGATCTATGTTATAATGTTGTTTCCCCATTGAAAACATGCCTGGAGTTGTGTTTTGTTTCATTCACACCCCCAGCACCATACACCTTCACTAGAATCATTTGGATAATTTCAGATCTGGAACTGCTACTTTCTACTGAATTAAAGGTAAAATGGTAGCCGTTAACTTCAAAACTACTGCTTTGTGACAACCCAAGGTGGAACAGAGCATTTTGAGATGTAGACAGACTAATAATTAAGGGTTACTCAAACATAATGTGAATAAAACAAAACACAGCTCCAGGTTTGTTGATTATAACATGACTCAAAGCTCACAGGAGTCAGTTGTTTGAAATAATATTAAGTGAAATTTCGAAGATTGTTTTTAAATGAATACTGTTTGACGTAGATCATTTAATAAACTGTGAGTAAAGAGACCAAAATCCGTGAGGAGTAGCACGAGGCGTCTGAAGGTTAAATGAATGTTCCTGCAGGTGGATGAGCTCAGCTGTGCTCCAGAGGGAATGAAGCGATATTAAAGCTCCTCCCTACCCCCTGACTCTCACACACAGGTGGCTTGGCTTATGTGAGCGAGTGGGGCTGGCCAAGGGGATCAAACAGTAAAAATGATGACACACAGACAGGGCATGGGGGAGCAGTTTGGACCCCTCACGGGAACCGAAGACACCAGCAAACCTCAAATGGTTCATAAAAAGAGACTGTCTTTAATATCGGATTGTAATTCACAGCTGGGGGACAGAAAGACGCTTGTGGTAGTCTCATGTGACTGGGTGGGGCAAAGATATGTGTAAAAGAGGCAAGATGGCAGTCTGTTAAACCAATGTGAGCTGGAATGCGAGACCCCAAAGTAATGTGATAAGAGTCTGTGTGGAGATGACTACTCCCTGTGGGTTAGATCTCAGTCTTCTGTGTTGGAAGATCTTTGGAAGACATGACGGGCCGCCACAAGAAGGTACTGTCCAAACAGAAAGTCCAGTCAGGAGGATTGAGACATTATAGAGCGCCGCACCTTATCGTAGGCTCCCAGGAAGATGAAACCCCCCGTACTGATGAGGGTCACTCTGGGGACACTACCCGCAAACAGACTGAAAAAGAAAAAGAGGAATTTTAGGTATTGGTGATTGAATTTGTGTTAATAAGAATAATTCTAATGCTAATATATTAGATTTAGAAGTGCCTTTCAAACTGCCAAAATCACTTTACAAAGCATAATCACAATAAAACAACATTCATTAAAATCAGATTGCCTTTCATTCCATAAACTGCACGTGAATGGTTCTTTGTTAAATCACACAAGACATGAGAAAAAAGAATAGATACCATTACAAGAACATTATAACGAAGAGCATAAAATAATCTAATCTGGGTTTTGAGGTAGGACTTGAAAAGGGTAGAGAGAGAAATGAAATTACAGCAACCATAATTAAATAAATGTAAGATAGATGGGTTTAATGTCATAGTATGGAACCTCCCAGGCAAAGCAATACTATCTCCATGGAGTCAAACATGTTGTGCAAAAAAAAAAAAAAATGCAAGCTTGCATAATGCAACAGACTGCAGTAACTGTTTACAGAGAAGCAAACTTAGATCAGATCAGAGTGGTCTATGGAGACACAGACACTTATAGCTAAACATTTGTCACCAGATCACATGTTAATGTCATGTCTAAACAGCATCCATAAGGACCATCATCTCCTATAACAACTGTGGGCATACTGCAAACACGCAGCACACAGCAACACATGCAAACACTCACGCAACATACAGCAACGCACAGCACACGCCGACACACACTGTCAACAGAAGTGACGATAACACTGTCCCTGAAATAAAGGTGCAAATTGACTTTGAAACCACCCAACATCAGCCTGTAAACAACACTATGCAGCTATGTTTTACCTTTTCTTTATATACACACACACACAGTTTACATTCATGCCATACTTGTGACCTACAAGCCGTCTGCAGCCATATTAGATCTACTCGCTACTGTAAACAAATGTAAAAACTCCATAGGAAACATGCATAAAGTGCTCAAATATCTGAACAGTCCTAAACTTTACTGTTAGCTGACATTTATAGAACAATAAATGACATTGTACAAGTATAGCTGTATAGGAAACCATCTCTGCCAAGCCAGGAAAAACCATAAAAAAATAAAAATAAAATCTAGTATGGCGCTAAATGCCTCGATAGCTGTGTGCTAGTTTGCCCAAACCGATTGGCAGCACCATTTGAGTACACAACAGACTACACACCTGTATCTGATTTAATGGACGCCAAACCTAACCATGTACATTGGCGTAATGTTGGTAAGCTGATCGATAGAGTCTGTGAACGATTTGCACTGATTTGTGCAGCAGTGGGTAGAGGGTCACACGTACAGAGCCGGGGCCTCTACCAGGAGCTTTTGAGGGGGTCAGTGAAACGTGATGGACCATCCTAACTGTTCCAACCTCACACAGCTGGTTTAGGGATTAAGCTTCCTGTCCCCCCCTAAGCCCCCCTGGAGCGCTTACCCCTTGTGCTGCTCACTGTGTGCATGATTGATGGCCAGATGACATCCACACATGTCCTGGAGCTGTCCGTCCGCCCCGTGTTCCAGCTCGGCCTACTCAGTTGGCTTATAGTTAGTGGGACTTCGGTCTCTTGTTCTCTTGCTGCGTCATTCTTTCTAGTTTCTCTGTAAGATGTCGGGTTTCTTGCCGACTAATGCTTCCATCTTTCCAGCGAACGCCCACACACTCACATGGAAGCAACCAGATGTATTTGGTGTGGAGAAAAGCGTCTGTGCACACTCAAAGTCAACCTGTGCATGTAAGCTATTAGAATGGCTCTTTCAACAATGTACGGCAAACATGAATATATCTAGTGTTATGGCCAAAGGTATGTGGCCTGCTTGTATTGTGGCCATATGTTCTTGTCAATGGCCAATCCCATCAGATCTCAGAAGCTAAGCAAGCCCAGGCCTGGTTAGTATCTGGATGAGAGACCACTGGAAATACCTGGTGCCACAGTGGGGCAGCAGAGGCTCTAGTGGAAACTGCTATTGTGATACTTCACCTAGTTTATTTGTTTATTTAAGGATCCCCATAAGTCTCTGAGGGCCCGTCCACACGACAATGTTTTTTGTTGGAAACGGAGAAGTTTTTATTCGTTTTGGCCTTTTGTCCACACGGCCCCGGCGTTTTTAGTGAGAACGCCGGGGTCGCATTATCGTGTGGACGAGCAAAATGCAGCTTTTGGAAAACGATGACGTCGCGATGCTTGTTTGCGGAAGATAAAGGACTTTTTGCAATACTTTTTTGTAGTATTGTGTTTCCGGTGGCTCTGGCTGTTTACCGTTTACAGCACCAGATATCGGTGTGGCATATGTATTACATCATTTTCACTCAGCGCTCCGTTATTGTCTGGATGTGAATACTGATCTGACATGTGTGTGGACACAAATCTTTTTCAACCCGCATGAAAAAAATCCAGGACCGTTATTGTGCGGACGTAGCCTGAAAGTGCACAGACTACTCTTCCTGGGGTCCATTCTCATAATACAAGCATAACACATCGTATGAATGCCTAGTATGAATATGTTGTGTACTTGAGAGTTGGTGATTGGAGGGGCCAGTGATACACATCGTCAGCCTTGCTTCAGTCAGTTTATCCCAGGGCAGCTGTGACGACAGTAGCAGTTTACCTCCATCGAGTTTTGAGTGAGTGAATAAAATGGTCATGGTCGCTTGCCTGGAAGAATCCATGACTCATCGCTGTACCAGCGGCGAGTCTGGTAATGCTTGGTCCAGAATGCGCTGCCGTTGCGCGTAGACAGACAGCTAAGTGAACCAATCAGAAAACAGTTAACGGACAGCGACGTGAACCAATCAAACAAAAGAAAAGAAAGAAAAGAAAGGCCTCTAGAGCTGTCAGCTGCTGTGGTTTTAAGGAATCGATGTGTTTTAGGTCATTTAAGACCAATTTTACAGCTGAATGGAAGGGACGTTCAGTTCTCCAATGCGCCATCTTGATTCAAAACTGAGGAGGAACTTCCGCTGCCTAAGAGTGACGTTGCGGGCAAAGGCGGGTGCACTGACGTCACCATCTTTGAATGAATCAGAATCGCGGAGTCCGTTGTTAACCGGGGGAGCGAGGGTAGAGCGAGGGTGTCCAAATAGTATCTCGCTGTACAGTATAGCAAATACAGAGAGATATCATTTGGCTGGCCAGGTAACATGGTCACATCATTCTATAGCGCTTTTCCACCTTCAAGGCACTCAAAGCGCTTTACAACAAGGAACCACTCACCCATTCACGCACACATTCACACACCAGTGTACGCAGACACTGGGGGTGAGGTGGGTTAAGTGTCTTGCCCAAGGACATAACAGCAGCATTCATCTGTGGGAGCTGGAATCGCAATTATGTTTTTTATGTGAAGAGCGGGATTCAAACCACCAACCTTTGGATCAGTGGACATGCATGTATAATAATGCACTAAAATGAGCATGGGGTGTCTTGAAAGGCACTATATAAATCCAATACATTATTATCATTACAATGTTCATATAAAAAACAAGATATGACACACAAGAATTATGTAAATTTACATTTCAAAACCATGCTTGAAATTGAAAATATTCTCCTTAATCATTCCCTAGTAGTAGCTCACAAATTTAACATTTTAATAACACTGGTCTACAAGCAAAATGCTTCCAGAACAAAAGTAGTGAAATTTTTCTTGGTTTAGGTCACTAATAAAGAAAAAATAATTCAGAAGTGCTGATTGGCTATAATTTCCAAGATATAGTATTGGGTCAAAATAGGAAATGTATGCAAAATAAGGCAAAAACGGTAGTTTATCAGAAGGAACAGTGTGTCTACAAGCAACTAGTTCTATCTGAAAGCCTGTCTGCACATTCCAATACATTCATTTTAATATGTCTAGAGTTTTAACATTAAATATTTTTTTATTTCACATAAGAGAGATGCCTCGAAATTGTGTGCACCTGATGTCTTAAGATATTTCTTGTTTATTTCTTGACAGATAAAGAAGTGCAAGTTAAATATTTTCAAAATATAAATATTATTTTTAAGCAAAAATGCCTAAATCTGTTATAATATCTTGAATACATTAGCTAACCAGCACAGTTATCAATTGATTTTCAGTTCATCTTATCAATATAAATGAGATTTAGCCACTTTTATCTCGGAAGCAGATCGAGTCCAAAAATTTGTAGACCAGTGTAATCACCCTCCCTAAATGATCAAGGCTCTCACTTACTCACACAAATCTATATTCAAATTTTTAATGGTTCACTCCTTGCAACACATAATTTAACCACAAAAAGACATCTGGCAGATTCGAAGCCAAGACAATTTTGAGTCTATGAAATGCGATGCACTTCAGTCCATTGACAGAAGTGCAGCTGAAAACTTAAGTAGCCTTGGTGCTTATGTGAAGCTTTTGTCAACTGCGAAGCTCTACAAGGTGCCAGGCATGTTTGAGATGTCCCAAACATGCAAACCATTCACACAGTTTCACGTGTGCCCCACCCAGGTCAGCTATGTACCACACGCAGATGCCATACGCCCAAATGCAGGCAGTGCAGTGTGTTGCCCTTTATTGTGTGTCACTGTGTAACCTTTCTGGTAGAGACACCTGCTTGTCTCCATGGAGAGGTCTTTTTTTTGCCCGGAATGTTCCGCAGTATGGTATTAAATGCATCTATCTCCATTGAGACAACAGATGACATCACCAGACAGAGTTACAAGTTAGATCTGTGCAGAGCTGACCCTGCTCACACTAAGAAAGCATGTTTTACAATGTATTTTAAGCATGTTTTATAATGTTTTTAAGCATGTTTTACAATGTATTTTAAGCATGTTTTACAATGTATTTTAAACATATTTTATAATGTTTTTTAAGCATGTTTTACAATGTATTTTAAACATGTTTTACAATGTATCTTAAGCATGTTTTACAATGTATTTTAAGCATGCTTTAAACAATGTATTTTAAGCATGTTTTACAATGTATTTTAAACATGTTTTACAATGTATCTTAAGCATGCTTTACAATGTATTTTAAGCATGCTTTAAACAATGTATTTTAAGCATGTTTTACAATGTATTTTAAACATGTTTTACAATGTATCTTAAGCATGTTTTACAATGTATTTTAAACATGTTTTACAATGTATCTTAAGCATGTTTTACAATGTATTTTAAACATGTTTTACAATGTATCTTAAGCATGCTTTACAATGTATTTTAAGCATGTTTTACAATGTATTTTAACAGGGCTCTCAAGTCTCACGCTTTGAGAGTGAGACACACGCAATTCGACGCTGAAATCTAGTTACGCAATTCAAGCGCAGCGCACAGCGCTTCTGTGCCCAGAAAATCGGTTAGATAATGCAGGCACCGCGTTTTCAGCGAAAAAAAGTCACCCCCCCATTCCCGCTCAAAACTTGAGAGCCCTGATTTTAAGCATGTTTTACAATGTATTTTAAGCGTGTTCTACAATGAATTTTAAGCATGTTTTACAATGTATTTTAAGCGTGTTCTACAATGAATTTTAAGCATGTTTTACAATGTTTCTTAAGCATGTTTTACAATGTATCTTAAGCATGTTTTATAATGTATTTTATGCGTCTTTTACAATGTATTTTAAGCGTGTTCTACAATGTATTTTAAGCATGTTTTACAATGTATTTTAAGTGTCTTTTACAATATATTTTAAGCATGTTTTACAATGTATTTTAAACATGTTTTACAATGTTTCTTAAGCATGTTTTACAATGTATCTTAAGCATGTTTTATAATGTATTTTATGCATCTTTTACAATGTATTTTAAGCATGTTTTATAATGTATTTTAAGCGTGTTCTACAATGTATTTTAAACATGTTTTACAATGTATTTTAAACATGTTTTACAATGTATCTTAAAGGTCCCATGGCATGAAATTTTCACTTTCTGAGGTTTTTGAACGTTAATGTGAGCTCCCCTACCCTGTTGAGCATTTGCGGTCCTTTTCTGCATTACACAAAACCAGTGTTCAAACGGGCGAGTTCAGACAAGGCACCTTATTGACGTCAGATCGGCAAATGCAGCTCCAGCCCCTCCATCTGTCTCCGCTCAGCGTCCCTGTATATCCCGCCCATAGAGTTTGGACTGTGAATGCGCTACGCAATGCGAAATGCGTTTTTTTATTTGCCTGGAGGCACGTCCGAGTGTTTCTAGGCTCGGAAGTCCTTTATCTGAGCCTCTGGACCTTTGAACAGCAGTTTTTAAATTTTATTTTATGTGGAAATGTGTTTATTTTTCAATGGAACTCTTCAACTCTCTCCCCCCGTGCAAAAACAAGGAAATGGATCAGAGAGCGCTCAGAGCACACAGCGGAGCGTTTAGCCACGCCCCCACCTTCTACTATTGGCCAGCTTTTTTCTCCTCATTTGCATTCAAGCAACAATGCCCATTATAGAGTGTTCTGAGTGAGAAAAATTACTCTTTCTCAGCTTATCTCTGTTTCTCATGCACTGAGTGTTGATTTTGAAGAAGGATTCATTTACAGTATTAGGGAACCATTAAGGAGCCATATAAAAGCATCAAGAAGTACCATGTCAGGGGATCTTTAAGCATGTTTTACAATGTATTTTAACCATGCTTTAAACAATGTATCTTAAGCATGTTTTACAATGTTTCTTAAGCATGTTTTACAATGTATTTTAAGCATGTTTTATAATGTATTTTATGCATCTTTTACAATGTATTTTAAGCGTGTTTTACAATGTATTTTAAGCGTGTTTTACAATGTATCTTAAGCATGTTTTACAATGTATTTTAAACATGTTTTACAATGTATTTTAAGCATGTTTTATAATGTATTTTAAAGATGTTTTACAATGTATTTTAAGCTATAACAAAACTGTCCATGGGTTACCTAATGACAAATTAGGCCCACTGCCACAGCATGTAACAATTCAAATCATATCGTCTAAATAGTCCTCAAAATGGCACCATATAACAGGAAGCTAAAAGCCACTAATAATTAAATAAATTGAGTATATACTAGTATATGTTTAATGCCATACTGTGGAACATTCCAAGCCTCCATAGTGGCCAGTCCTTCACCACAAAGGTAACATAATGCACCTTTAAAATACCTGATATGGACAATTAAGCATTGATTATAAACCGTGTTGTATTTTGATCCCTCAATTTCAAAGAGAGAACTGAAGTCACCTCGACTCTAGTCTAGATTTACATTTCCTGTCTGGAGTCAGGCTACAGTGTGAATGCTCCGATGTTGACACAGATTCGCAGCTCAAATGTTCCTCCCAGACCCCCACCCCCCCACCCTCGGGTCCCCTGACTTTGACATCACGACCGGGATGGCCACTCACAACTGTCATCCCGCTGTTGTCAGCCAATCATCTCCCAAAGGAACTGGGCTAAACATAGTTGCTGTGCACGATGAGAGGGTGCAGGAATAGTCAAAGAACTTCCACGATGGTCCGTGTTCACAGACTTATGCTTAGTAGAGGCATATTGAAATAACAGATAGTGATAGGGCAGCAAGAATTATCCAGTCAAAATGGGCAGTTTGTATGCTTGCTACTCATCAAATCTGCTATCGTTTTTAGGTAACTAACTCGATGCCTGTCTTCTGAGGTCTGAGTTTTAAAACCAGAAAGAAGTATAGAAACCACTAGAAATATTCTCTAAAATGTATGTGTTTCTTTTCGCAGTTCATTTTCTTATCCAAGAAGCATTTCCTGTATTACCATATGACATCACAAGGTGGAACAGAGTGTTTTTTGAGAGAACTCTAAATATAAATATAGTCTAAATATACAGGGTTTGTGTGTTAAAGAAATTAAAGAAAACATGAGGAAACAACATTACATAGATCAGAATATAGCATAATATAGAAGCAAAATATAGAAGCAAAATAAATAAAAGCAAAATATAGAAGCATAATATAGAAGCAAAAAAAAAAAAAAAGCCTCCAATGAAGCAATGGTTATTTTTGCTCATCACAAGACAAGAATTTGGGTTTGGCAGTGGCAGCTAGCATAATTAATTATACTTTTATTATGACTATTATAAGTAATGACTTAATGAGCACATGCATGACAAGGTACGAAACCTCAAATGTGTACGATTATAAAATCAGATACTTGGCAATTCAAACTAAGGCAGCATCCCATTTCTCTGTCTTACCCCTTCGTCTTACCCCTACCCCTTGGTTTTGCACGTTCATGTGAGGGCAAGGGGTGTCCCGATTCTAATTTTGATCAAGGGCTCGGGCCACGGCCGAGGGCTACATACCCCTTGAAACAAAGTAAGCTCTCGACCAGACTTGGAACGAAGGGGTACGTACGCCTACAAGCTCAGGCAGGTTTTGGGATCAGGATGGCAGCGTCACATCAACCAGCCAAGGAGTCTCATAAATGTATTTTCAGCAGTTGTAATTATCGATTAACAGTTTAGCACGGTTTACAATTATGACGCTTATGTTCTACGTTACTTTTAGAGAACTGTTGTTGCGTTTTTAATTGTGATGTCTGTTTAGCCGGCGTTATCGTTTTCATCAAACTTTCATGTAGAAACAAGCTAGTTTTTTTGCCTAGCTGAGGTACCTTGTACCTTGAGGTACCTATAATCCTTGACATTTGTTTACGTTTGTTTGCGTCAATTGTTGTCGCCTTTGTAGACGTAGCAGCCAGGTAGACGCAAGGGATGATAACGCAAATGGTAAACGAGTAGCATCCCATTTCTTAGGGGAACAGTTGTACCCCTGGCCCTCTCAGCTCATTATCGAGGGGCAAGACAAAAACGTAGATAAAGGGGTAGGGGAAAGGGTAAGACAGAGAAATGGGACGCAGCCTTAATCCTCAACCACTACAGCACACCTGTGTTCAGAGTAATACATGTTGGACTGGTTACATGTGGTAGATTAAGTTTGAAACAAACAAAAAAAAAGGTGCATTGTGTAACTTTTCTGGTAGATGTCTGTCAGATGCCAAATTTTTCAAGATGTTATTCCTTTGTCTGGAATGTTACAGGTCTGATTTGCGGAGGGGAAACCCCGCTCACAGTCATAATGTCTGTTTTTCTAGGCATTTTTGAGCAATAAAACCACC
Source organism: Paratrypauchen microcephalus (assembly GCA_036785185.1). Lineage (NCBI taxonomy): Eukaryota > Metazoa > Chordata > Actinopteri > Gobiiformes > Gobiidae > Paratrypauchen > Paratrypauchen microcephalus. Next base: position 6,788,640 of record JAVJIX010000005.1, on the reverse strand, counting down.
TGTAATTGAATAAATGTAAGATAGAGCTGTTTAACATGCCAGGCAGAGCAATAACATATCCATAGAAACAAGAAGGTGACCAACCAAAAAGTGCATCTTTAACCATTATTTTTATTTAAGCAGTAGCCTGCAAACTTGCAAAGTGTGTTCAAATGTGTGACTTGCTCTAAATGGCTGTTAATTTTAGTTAAATTACAGGCAACTTTTTGTTTAAGAGACCCAGCCCGGGGGATATGTTGCCAGTTAAGTCTCGTGCTGCTTTGAATGGTGGTGCCCCGTTGTTTGCAGGTTACTGAGGCAGGCTGCTGTGAGCTCCACAGGTCTCTGGGGCACGGCACACACATGGAAGCACTTAAGAGCTTCACTACACTGCAATTGGCTCCATTACCATAATTACAGCTTTAAAGCCAGAGCAATTTGTATGAGACATGCACCGGTGCAAGCAGCATTCCCATTGCCCCTTTTGCTTTCTAAACACCCCTCTTTGTCTCTACATCCTGGTCCCCGAGTCTTAGCTGGGCCCTTCTCTGGTTACATAGGCAAAAGAATAGGATTTTCACATTAAGAGGGAGTGGTGATAGTAACTTTATAAGACAAGAAAAATGACAATGAAGGAGGCCTAACATTGAAAGAGTTTGCTATGGAGAGTATGTTCGAGATCAGTGTTTCCCAACCAGGGGTACAAGTACCCCTAGGGGTACGCGAGCACACTGCAGGGGGTACTCGGCAGTGTCGCTGCCAGGGACAGGGGGAGATTTTTTTGAATTTTTTAAATTATAATTTGAGTAAATTTGAGTTAAAGAAAAGAGAGAAAATGCCTGAGAATTAAATGTTCAAATTAAGGAGATGAAATAAAATGATTTTCATTTAATAATCTGTTGTGTCACGTTCTACTTTTGGAGAATTATCAACACGTATGAGTGAGGGGGTACTCGAGGTATGACAAAAAGGCTCAGGGGGTACACAAGACAAAAAAGGTTGGGAAACACTGTTCTAGATGATAGAAAAGACAGGTTTTATTTTGAAATGTGTACAAATGGAGGCATGACATTTAGTAAAGAACATGAGTTGAGCTGGAAAGTGTAAACCTGGAGATGCTGAGGTGTTTATGGTTTACTTTTGGGAGAGTGCGATTGGAACTCTCTTGACCAAAGTTACATTTCTGTACTGAACACAGTAGCATAAAAATGTCAAATGCCTGACTATTGTAAGAAGTCTTAATTTTATTTGAACTCTTCCAACAAGTTGTTAACATTAATTTAAAGGTGCGCTATAACTTTTTTAGTGGACAGCCTGACAACTTTTTGGCACCATGGTGATTTTATTGCTTTGCCTAGAATGTTCCACAGTTTGGAACATTGGAATGAAACTGTCCATGGGGATGCCACTAGGTCAAGTTTTAAGGCTGCGTCCCATTTCTCTGTCTTACCCCTTGTCATTCCCCTACCCCTTTATCTACTTCTTTGTCTTGCCCCTCGATACCGAGCTGAGAGGGCTCGGGGTATGAATGTTCCCCTAAGAAATGGGTCTCCACTTGATTACCGTTTGCGTCATCATCCCTTTGCCTCTAAAAGGCTGCTACGTCTACAGAGGCGACAACAATTGACTCAAACAAACGTAAACAAATGTCAAGGATTATCGGGTACCTTAGCTCAACAAAAAAACTAGCTTGTTTATGCATGAAAGTTTGATGAAAACGATAACATCGGCTAAACAGACATCACTACAATTAAAACCGCAACAGTTCACTAAAAGTAACGAAGAACATAAGTGTCATAATTGTAAACTGTGCTAAACTGTTCATCGATAATTACAACTGCTGAAAATACATTTATGAGACTCCTTGGCTGGTTGATGTGACGCTGCCATGCCTGAGCTTGTAGGCATACCCCTTCGTTTCAAGTCTGGTCGAGAGCTTACTTCGTTTCAAGGGGTATGTAGCCCTCGGTCGTGGGCCTAGCCCTTGATCAAAATTAGAATCGGGACACCCCTTGCCCTCACATGAACGTGCAAAACCAAGGGGTAGGGCTAAAATGAAGGGGTAAGACAGAGAAATGGGACGCAGCCTAAGTCTGGTCTGTAAAGAAGTGAGCCTGCTTTCACTTTTCAATTTATTTTTTTTAACCAGTAAAACACCTGTGTCTGAATAAATGCAGGATATACCAGTTTAATGCAATACTGTGGAAGTTACATCAGAAAAAATATACATGGTGCACACAGAATCTCCTAGGGGAGTGCTGAACCCAGATGTTCTAAAATAGTGGAAGAATAGATCAGTAATCACAGGTACATAAATTGTGACATTATGAGATCAATGTTGGACTGGGTCAGTTCGTTTGAACAAATGAGTTATAATAATGAATAGAAATGATGGGGGAAATTTATATGAAGAATTGCCAAACTATGAGTAAGACCCACATGGAGATTCGATAATGATATGTGATTCCAATACAGAAAGGATATATTCTGTCAAGTTGCATTATCAATCTTTCGCATAAACTAAGCAGATGAATAAACGAATACGACATATCAAAACAAATATTCTATATTCTAACCTAATGCTCACATGTTTTAATTTAACTTCAAGAGCTCATATTACTCTTCTTTCTGATTATACTGTTGTTTTCTCATCAAATACATAACCTGAGTTTTGTTTTGTTTTGTTCACACATGTTTAACACATTAACCTTGCATATTATTTCTCAAAAAGAAAACACTTCAACTTGTGGGGGACCCATGGCGCAGATTGGCAGATTTACCACCACTGAGTGTGAGTGAATAAATAAGGGCCTGTTTACACGAGAACGCTTACGGGTAAAAACGACTAAATACTTTATCGGAAGTGCCTTTCGTTTAGATGATGACGGCATTTGGGGAGCTTAAAAACACAAAAAACTGAAACCGTCTTCCAAAGTGGAAAACTTGAATACGCTCCGCCACGCTTTTTTTTTAGATACCGGTAGCCATGTTTTGTTTTGCTTTTCGCGGCGCAGATGAGAAGAAGGATGATTCTACGTATGCACGCAGACATAGTGATAATGTATTACAGCACCACCTAGCCGCCTGGCATGCATACCCAATCGAATTCCACACACTTTTGCGTCACTGTATGCACAGAGATTTCCTCCCGAAAACGCTTGTTTAAACGCGGAATAAAAAGTGAAGACGCGACACCACTTTTGCATCTTCTGTTCAGACCGTCATCATATAAACGTAGTCTAAGTGTCCAGAAAAGCGTTATATAAAATTGATGCATTATTATTATTATTATTATTATTATTATTATTATTATTATTATTATTATTATTATTATTATTATTATTATTATTATTATTATTATTATTATTAGTGATGTCATGTGGTAATACAGGAAGTGCTCCATTGTGGTTTTTAAACTCTAGTGAAGGTGTATGGACAAAACCATACACAACTCCAAAAATGTTTTTGATGAGGTAGGGAGGTAGTTGTAGGGAGATAATACTCCCTACAACTGTACACCTCACCCTTATGTAACAGATAATACTCCCTACAACTGTATACAGCTGGTACTGAACATCATATTTGATACTGTATTTTGTATTTGACTACTGCTTTTCTATTTAAATCTGATTGTACATATATATTTATTACCATTATCTTATGTATATAATTGTGTCTCATCTGACACAGGTCTATTGCTCTTTGGTTGCTATTCCATCTATTTTTCTTTTTGTTCATTTACCCTCTGTTTTATCTTGTATATTATATTTGATGAGTGAGCTACTGTACCCAAAACAATTTCCCTTGTGGATCAATAAAGTTTGTCTAAGTCTAAGTCTAACAACAGTCTAACATGGCTTAAAGCTTTTTTGTCAATTTTGTGTAATATAGGTTTAAAATGTCACAAAACTACAGTATGAGCACAATGCAGCAGATGTGATGTCTTACTGTTGAGTTACAGCATCCAAACCCCCAGTAAAATTACAATGAGGCTCCCCCTAAATGATTGCTTCTCATATTCAAGGGGACATATTAGTCACTAGGGGTATTTTCTGGAGTGGGCGGCCCCCGGGGGACCTATTAGACATGTCCCTTTGTGCGATGTGCATCATAAACACATCACAACACTCAAATAAAGCCCTCCACTGGACCTCCGGAACACCTTAATCAATACATGGAGCATACCAGGAAAAGCTTTTATACTTCTCATTTTTCAGCTGCGGTTATAAATTGTTTGCCCTAGAGCGGCCCTGCTATCATCCAACCGACGTGATTACTGTGGTTAAATCAAATCATGTAAAATACGGGGCTTTTAAATAAGGGGGTGTGTAAAGAGGTTTGGCTTTTAAGCTATCATGGCTGGTTTTGGATGAATGAGTTTGAAATGTTAATGGAATCGAAATCACAATATGAGTTGGTGCAGTTATCAAATCGTAAAGGCTGCAGTTATTTAGATAATAGAATGTCCTTTTATAGAAAAATATTGTGTACTTCAGACTCCTATAAACATGTTCTGAAATTCATGGGATTCTTGTAGTATTTCATTATTTCAGTCTTTAGACTTAGACAAACTTTATTGATCCACAAGGGAAATTATTTTTGAGCAAATGTTAAGACAAAATTACACTTCTGTTGGGTTTTAATTGTTGACACATAACATATGGAAATACTATAATTGCAGAAAATGTAAAATGTTTAATTAGTTTCAGTTTAATTTTTGCCACTCCCCTTTCAGAGTGCTATGACCACACAATCAGTGTGCATCCCACTAATCCAACTATTGCACATTGCATCAGTTTTGAAGTTGTTTGCATCAGTTTTATAGTTGTAATAAATAAATAATAATAATACATTTTATTTATAAAGCGCTTTTCAAGACACTCAAAGACGCTGTGGTGTGGTGTACTGTTGTGTATCCTGCTCTAATATTTATGCACTGCAGAGAGCTTCCCTGTGATGCAGGTTTGTGGACTGAGCCTTATACAAGAAGTGCAGGCTCATGCAGCTAGCTGTAAGGAGGACTGGAATAGGATGGTATATAATTCCACTTCAGGCACGTTTTATAACAAACGTTATAGAATGGAACCAAAAGGTTATTTGCATAATTCACATAATGCTCCTAGAGTTGTTAATAGGGATGCAAATGATCGATTAATTCATTAATTGATAGTTGATTGACCTTATCGATCGATTAACAATTAACTGATAAGCGGCGTTTTTCACCTGAATTTTAGTGTTTCAATAGGGTCTTTAAGAATATAAGCTATAGTAACATAACACTGAGTCATAAATATATCATAGTATTATTATATTGTATATTCCTCAATTAATTATTCCTTAGTAAAAAGCAGACGAATGTATTGATGCTGAATAACAAAATACAGTAATCCCTCGCTCTATCGCGGTTCGTGGATTTTTTTTTATTTTTTTTTTTAAATAGTGTAACATTTTTTTATAGTGTAACATTTTTTTTTATAGTGCAACATTGTGTTCTGTCCTGATTGGCTAAGAGACTAGAACAGGACTAAATGTGGACTGGACCAGGTCTAGACCAGAACTAAACCAGGTCTGGACCTGGACTGGACCGGGACTCAACCGGGTCTGGACCTGGACTGAACCAGGATTGGGCCGCTGCTCGGGGTCCGGGCCGCGGGCCGGCCGCGCGGGCGCTGCGGTTCGATCTCGCCTCGCGCATACACCCGGGGCTGCTGAGCAATGCCGTTGGTGCCTGCGGTCGGCTGTGAGTCGAGCGCAGTGCAGTGCGCGGTTACCTTGTTTCGTGACCACGCAGGTGCGCGTGTCCGCGATTAGCGATTAATTACAATTAATGCATTTTGTTCGACTAACGTCTTAATCGATTAATTGTTGACATCCCTAGTTGTTAACAATGTGCACTTCTCTATTATATATATTTGTCCAAAACTGTGCAACCCTAGTTCAGGAGATGTACTTACCCAGAAAAGCCTCGACTCCTCCACACTTCACAGAGCACCAGGGGGATGTTGCCACTCGCTGTGGTGGACCCGGGCTGAGGGGAAGACATAAGAGAAAATAGGGGTGTGATGATGGATGGATGGTCTCTCTCTTCCTGTTCCTCACAAAGCCACTGTTTAGTCTTTCTTCGATGAGCTTCCTTTCCCACCCCCTCCTCCTCATCATCATGTGCTCTCTCCCCTCTCTTTCCTCTTCATGGCAGCTGTGTCCGAGCAGGTGATACCCTCGACAACACAGACAGATGTAGAGCTACTCAAAGTACACTCGAGTCAAACCAAGCTATAAGCCAACTTTTACACAAGCACAATAAAAGTGTATAAAAGACTACACCAGGATTCTCAAACGTATCGAAAATCAGAAATGCAATACTAAAACTAGTATCAGAACTAGATTTGAGCAGGTATCCATAATAAAAAAAGTCACATTCACAGAGAAATAAACCTTTCCTGAATAGCTTTAGAATGATACTTGTTTTGCTACAGCTCAAGATCAAACAACATAGAAATGACCTGGAGGACAGATGTCAGGCCACATGGTGATATAAAAGAAAGTACTATGATTTAACATTGAAAACCACATTCTCTTGCCTAAATAAAGAGTTTTTTTAAAAAATTATAATCGTGGTATCAGAATCAGCATCAAGTATTGAGTGTATTCCTTAGTATCAAAATCGATTTTTCAATTTTAATATGATGGCATCACTATTAATTTTGAATACTGGGATGAAAAGAAGACTTATATTATTGTTTGTGGGGATTTGCATGTTATTCACGTATCTGCTTTAGTTGTTCAGTGCATTAAAAGAACTAAGACTATACCCCCATTAAACCAACACAATTTTGTTGGACAAAGTCTAGGTAAAAAGTAGGTCAACTGCGATTATTTTAATAATGAACTAGTCAGAGATAATTTTTTTCTTTACTAGTCGACCTGTCAATTAACAATTAACTCTTCTGTAAATGTTGATTTTCAAAACACATTTTTAACAAAAGAAAATGTTTAAAAAATATATATATATATGGTGACTGAATGCCATTTGAAATCCTTTAGTCCTTTTGACATTTTGATTTAATAATGCTACTGTAGTTGTTTTCTGGCATGCTTTTTAGAGTTATATAATCCAGATAACGATTTTGATAATGATAATCAAAATATGGTTATGATTTTTTAAATAGCCAGCTAGTTTTATTATCAAAATCGCTGCAGGTTTAGTAAAAAAAAAAAAAAACCTGTTGTGGCAGCTACTAACAAAGAGCCGCAGGATTCCATGGAACCAGAAAGTTAAACCATACTTTGGAAAATGGTCCATGGAGATAGATACGTTGTATGCTCTTTGTGGAAAATTATAGCCAAAGAAAAAGCATCTTCATGGAAACAAGCAGGAAGAGACCCTCTCCCAGCTCATTTAAGAGTCAAATTTGTGGGGATTCAAGCTTGTAAGTATGCATTTCTTTTTTTTCAGTACAATAAACACAACTAAAATTCTACTTTGTTGGCTAAAATGTTACAGACTGTGGCTTGGATGAAAAACACTGCATTACTAATGATTTTTTCATTGTATTGCTATTTTTTTCTCACAGGAAAAAGAGGGATGACCCGCCCATATCTCTGTGTGTTTCAGTGTTTCAGTTGGAGACAGGTGGATGAGGAATGGCTCTCACATCCGTCTGCTTGTCCAGTTTCCTTTACCTCTGTGAAATGGTGGAAGGAGAAAAGGAGAGTCCAAAACAAACATATATTCCCTCTGTGAGTTAGAGCTGGTTTGTAGTTTTGCTGCTTTTATTTATATTATAAAGATGCACTGCCAACTATACTCTCTCACATTCTTTATTATATACAGGACCATTTTTGCACCTGAAACAGAAATGTTTTAAGTTGCTATACCTGATTTTTACACTTTAAAACTCAGTGTAAATATTTGTGCACTGTTTTGGCACTTTGGACACTGCCACAATAAATCCACCTGCACTTGGAAATTCGATCTTGCTGGAGTTTTTAGCAGAGCCCCGCCACAATGAAAAACAGAACTAGTTACACTTATTCCTTCTCAACCAATGTGTTTTTTTACATGGCTGATTCCGATAAAGATTGTGTAGAATCCAGAGCAACCGATGGCCGATAAGCTCTGACGTTATTTCTTTGGCCGATATTATTTTCTCATAATATAATTTTAATTTATTCCAAACTCATTCACAACCCTGTTTTACTACAACATGCATAAGAGAGCGAGTGAGCGAGAGTGTGGTGTCCTCTTTATGTTAAAGAGTTCAATTTGAGCTTTATATATATTTTTAGGCAGCTGGTTAATATTAGCTTCTGCTCGAGAGTTAAGGTCGATAGCTGATACGCTGAAAAGTGTAAATATCAAAATGATTGATCAACTAACCAATAACGCATCTATCTCTATTTATTAGCACATTCAAGAGATGAGTTTTCAGATGAGTTTTCAGAGATGAGTTTTGCAATCTCACCAATACCAACAACAACAAAGCTAAGAGTGTACCAGTGTTACTTCCTGCTTCGTAGATATAAATAATAATAATAATTTGATGCAGAGAGCACATATCAGCTATTATAAAAATCACACTCACGCTCTGACCATAGTGTTGTACAGTAGCAAGAGAAATGTGTCGTGACAGGCGTGTGGTCCGTGCAGAGACCTGCCAAACAGCCTGGAGTGGCACTTAGTCCTCCATAACCAGCTATGGCCGTCCGGCTGAAGTTACGCGTACAAAAGCAGTTTGTTTGCGGTCCTCAGCTCTGCACAAAGTTCCTTCACTCACCCAGATTCAACCCCTCCAGCGGTCTTAGATCCTGTTTGGACTTGTAAGACTGGTCTGAAACCCTTCGTGTCATGTGAATACATATATAGGTTTATATTGTATGGTGTGAAAAAATGCATCTATTACTTCTATTACTCATACAGTAACAGATGAAACTTAAAGTGCATATGACTTAGACCAGGCATGTCCAAACTATGGCCCGGGGCCAATTGCAGCCCTCAGACCAATTTTTCTTGGCCCAGAGACTTCCATTTGAACCGGCCCATTTAACCTTAAAGGGACAGTGTGTAGGATTCGTGGCGCATAGGTGGTTACTAGCTATTCCACTTCCTCTTTTGGCTACGGCAGACCTCGAGGGTCACCCGGACGCGACGTACCGCCGACATCGCGCGTGCCCGCGCACGAACCGCGCACCGCTGTATACATAAAACGGTCCCCCGTTCACTTTTTTTTTTTCTTTTCGCATGAAAACACACAATCCCGATCATGATTCATGACAATCTACACATCAAATGAAACCTTACAGTCTCCTCTTTTTGACTATGCAATTCATTTCCCTGCAAAACAATCACTCCCCGAGCACATGGGGCTTTTATACAGAAAAGCACAAAACTTAGCTTACTTAGCTTACCTTTGAAGGCTTTGCACAGGTCAAACTCTGTATTTCATCATAAACTTGGTCTCAATCTGTCCATAAGGATCCAGCGAATAAAATCCAGTAAAACAATTTAGTCCAAAATACGTGTTATATCCATTACGATGTGTGATCCGGCAGCATGCTCCCCCTCCCCCCCTCCCCTTCCCCTTCTCTCCTTCGCTCCTGGCTGCATATGGGAGCAGAGGAACGAAGGAGAGAAGGGGAAGGGGAGGGGGGAAGGGGGGAGCCATCTGCAGCGCGGCTAAGCAGCTGTTAGCCGGAGCCGAGGCAAAGGATGAGCCCAAATGTCCTTCTGCGGCTCTCGTATTCAAAATGGCTGCCTCTATATGGGGAAGATCCCCCTTTTATGTGACTATATCTAAGTCCAAAAGAATACTTTGATTTCATGATGGAAGTGAAAAGGCTTGGAAAACAATGTATTTTTGAATGGGTATCTTCAATTTCAGTAATTAACAGGTAAAAATCTTACACACTGTCCCTTTAAACAGTGCTTTTCACTGCAAGTTTCTAAAAATCTACCTTGTTAAAGCCAATAACAAATATTTAACGTGTCTTGTTGAGGTTCTAAGCATAAATAAAGGTCTGGTGGCTCATTCAAACCTGTTATAAACGCACATATTTCAATTGTTACTGTATTGACTGCTTTATCTGTGTTTTGACATGGCCCTTGATGAAAAAAGTTTGGACACCACTGGCTTAGACTATTAATTTCACTAAAACATAAACATTGCAAAAAACAAGCAGTAAACAAATTTAAAAAAAAAATAATAACTTGAAAGATGAAACAGCATGAAAAATCAAACAGAACTGCTAACCTTGTGAGTTTCATTTGACTTGAACTGAACGTGATGAGTGATGTCACACTCTCTTACTTCTTTATACAGTCTATGGTCAGGACGTGCAAAAAATAATATTATGACCCCACCCTAAACTAGATGGGAAGTTGGCCATATTGGACCAAACCCAGGCCTATAAGGCGAACCTAATGGTATCCAAGTCACAATATATGAACATTTCTCTCTGGGGTCTTCTTAAAGTTTCATTTTTTTTAATCCATAAAAGAAAATTTGTTTGTCGTGAACATGTGCAAAAATGTACAGGGAGCTTCCACCCACAGCTGACCACAGCCTGATCTGTCGGTATTCACTGGTTTTAGCACAACTCTGCAAAAACATCATAGAGATCAGAAATGGCTTTGCTTATGCCCTTGAGACTGGAACTATAGCCGGATGCTATGGTGCACAGAGCCAAATGTAAATTTGTAATAAGATGTACTAGTAACTAGTACAGCAAATCAGATTTTGTAAACTATCACCAAAATGCAAGCACGGGCATTTCACAGAATTAAAAGCTCTTTAACTACAGTGCAAAATGTTCAACAGGTGTGAAACAAAACAAATGGAAAACCCTGAGGGAGGTGGCTGTCAGCATTTTGGTGAAACACAGAGCAAACATCTGGAAGTCATGGCTCAAGCCCAAATAATTCTGATCTCAATACGATGGGATTACAAGAACAAACAGAAGGATTTAATGGTGACCTCACTGAGATGCAACATGCAGTGTTTCTGTGATGAGAGTACACAGCTCCTGTCGGTCCCCATGGAGATGTTTTAACTTGGTATACTATTAAACTTACATGTGTCATACAGCGCAACATTACAGACAAAGCCGTAACATTTAAATGAAGACAAGCTTGTGGCAGATTCTCCAGTTGAAACGTTACATAGTGCACCTTTAAAGCAGTTTGCACATTATTAAATATAACTTTAACTACAATCTATCAAGACCTAAAAATGTTGGTGTCCCTATTCAAAAAGTTCTAATGACTGGTTGATATTAAAAAGTATCAGAAAACAAGAAGAAAAAAAATGGATAGAAAGAACATCTTGAAGAACATCTTGAAGACCTTTTTCCCATGTATTTGAGCAAAATAAGTCCTGCCTCAGTACAGATCTAAGCAGCCTGTGAGGTCAAAATAAGCCTGCTGCATTCTGTCTGGATCTAATTTAAAAACATTTTATTGTCCAATAATTAGAAGAGTGTGTTAGCATGCAAGTGTTGTTAGTGTTCCGGTCATTGCAAAACGCACTGGATTCTGAGAGTTGTGAAAAGTGCTTATAAACTCATCATGGTAAATAATTAGGATGTCGATGAATGCATATGTAAGAGAGGAATAACTCCACTGCAAACTGCTTAAAATGAACCCTTTTAAGACAGTAAAAAGCGGGTACAGCCCCTTTAAAATCATTACTCTCAATATGAATTGCAAGTACTTATTCATTTCAGGGGTTGGCGGTTCGAATCCCGCTCTCGACAATGTATCGTTGGTTGAGCGGTCGGGTCCACTGACCCGCGGGTTGGCGGTGTGATCCCAGCTCCCAAATTCCCACAGATAAGTGCTGCTGTTGTGTCCTTGGGCAAGACACTTAACCCCACCTCGCCCCCAGTGGGTTCCAGCACACTGGAAGAGAGCCCATGACAGAAGTACATCAAGGCCGGTTGCATCAAGCGACGTGGACCCACCACCCACGTGGGGGATCCATGGGGGCCGGTGAGTTATGATCTGGGCGGAGGATCTGTCTGGACCGTTGCCCCGCGACCCGAAATACGGAGAAAGAGGAAGAAAAATGGATGGATGGAAGTACTTATTCATTATAGTTATAGCACATGGCATGTTTTTTTCCAAATAGTATGCCTTATTACTGGAAACTGTTTCAAACTCAATTTGGATACTAAGAAATATACTCAGTACTTAATACTGATTTCGATATCATGATAATAATAATTTAAAAAACACTCTTTCTTTAGAATGTGATTTCAAAATTATATTGTACTTTTATATTGCCATGCAGTCTTATATCTGTGTAATTCCTCAGTTGTTCTGGTATGTTCCACAGTGGTCCATGGACATATACTATTATGTATATTATGTAGTCTTATACTTGTTTTGATACAATCAATCAATCAATCAATCAAACAATATTTATAAGGCGCTTTTCGTACAAAATTGTTACACAAAGCGCCTTACAGTGGTCAAGGATTAGAAGATTGACCTTTATTGATCTCGCACAGGAGAAGTTGTTTCTATATTTGACCCGGGGACCATCCCCATGATTTTGTTTTGCTATTTAGGCTTGGTCATGCCCTAAGCTGGAGGATTTTACCTATGGCGCATGTTTAGGTTGATGGGGGAAACCGGAGTGCCCGGAGGAAACCCACCCAGACACGGGGAGAACATGCAGTCTCCACACAGAAAGGCCCGGGCAACCGGAACCTTCTTGCTGTGAAGCATGAGTGCTGCCAGGAAGAAAAAAAACAAAAAAACAAAAAAAAAGCAAACAGACAAACAAGCAGACGAACAAACAACAAACAGATATACAAGCAAACAAACAAAAGAACAAACAAAAGACAAGCAAACAGACGACGGAAGTCAATCAAAGGCCAAGCTAAACAGGTGAGTCTTGAGCCCACTCTTAAAAACATGAACGTTCTCTGCAGCCCTGAGGTCCTCCGGCAGGCAGTTCAATAGACGAGGGCCGTAGTACTGAAAAGACGCCTCTCCGTGAGTGCGTGTCCTGACTTTGGGAATGACCAGGAGCCTGCTGCCGGAGGAGCGCAGGGCCCGTGAAGGTTCGTAAGGGGAAAGCAGTTCTGAAAGATAAGAAGGCCCAAGACCATCAAGACATTTAAAAAACAGTAAAAGAACTTTAAAATCTATCCTGAAACTCACAGGGAGCCAATGCAGAGATTTTAAGACCGGTGTAATGTGGTCCCGCTCTCTGGTCCTAGTCAGGACACGTGCTGCTGAATTTTGTAATAATTGCAAACCTGAAATACTCTTTTTGGGAAGACCAGAGAGCAGGGCATTACAGTAGTCTATACGGCTGGTGACAAAAGCATGCATCAGTGTCTCCGTATTGGCCTGAGAGAGAATAGGGCGAACTCTGGCTATGTTTTTTAGGTGATAGAAACCTATTTTTGTGATGTTCTTGATGTGTGGGATAAAAGTCAGCTCAGAGTCAAAAATGACGCCCAGGTTTTTCACTTGAGGAGATGGGACTGTGCTTGTAGTTTTGATAAAAGTTTCTCTCTCTGAGCCTCAGGACCGATGACTAGAACCTCAGTTTTGTCCTGGTTAAGCTGGAGAAAGTTTCTTGCCATCCAGGATTTGATATCTACAATGCAGTTAAAAAGAGCATCCATTGGCCTGGTGTCATCAGGAGACACGGAAATGTAAAGCTGCGTATCATCTGCATAGCTGTGGAAATTGATTCCATGTCTCCTGATGACACCGCCGCCAAGGGGGAGCATGTACAAGTTGAAAAGCACAGGGCCTAAAATGGAACCCTGGGGGACACCACATGTGATTTTATGGATCTTGGAGTGTCCATACTTACCATAAATGTTCTGTCTGTGAGATAGGACGTGAACCATTTGTGAACAGCACCAGAGAGGCCGAGGTGCTTTAGGCGAGTTAAAAGAATCATGTGGTCTACTGTGTCAAAGGCAGCGCTCAGATCCAGCAGAACCAACACAGTCACCTTTTGAGAGTCACAATTTATTCTAAAGTCATTCAAAATCTTTGCCAAGGCAGTCTCGGTGCTGTGGTTCACCCTAAAACCAGACTGAAATTTTTCCAAAATGTGGTGATCATTTAGAAAATCATTTAATTGGATAGAGACAAGTTTCTCTAGAATCTTGCTTAAGAATGGTAAGTTAGACACTGGTCGGTAGTTGTTAAAATCATTAAAATCTAAATTGCTCTTCTTTAGCAGGGGCCTCACCACCGCCGCTTTGAAGGCAGCGGGAAAGACCCCTGTCTGAAGAGAGCAATTCATCATGACCAAAAGTTCATCCCTAAAAGATCCATAAAAAGACTTAAAAAATGGAGTGGGGATTGGGTCTACGAGACATGTGGTGGGCCTCACTGAGGAGAAGACCTTGTCCAGCATCCCAGCATTAACCAAGGCAAAACTGTCCAGAGTTTTCTCTGGGCGAAACAAACACTCAGTTGAGTTAAAAACAGAGCTTTGACAAGATAAAATATTACATCGGATGGTGTTTATCTTTCCCGTGAAGTGGTCTGCAAACTGCTCGCAGAGAGAGTCAGTGGGTGTCAGGTAAAACGCGTTAGAATCGGGGTTTAGAATGTTTTCAATGGTTGAGAAAAGAACTGTTGGATTATTTTTGTGGTTCGTGATTATTGTGGAGAAGTAACGATTTCTTGCATTCCTTGTAGCATTGTTATGTGATCGTTGCTGATTGATAAATAATTGGTGGTTTATAGTCGTTTTGTTTTTTCTCTATCGACGTCCTGCACTCTCTCTTGGATTTTCTCAAGTCTTCATTCATCCATGGAGGCTTTGATTTGGTTTTAATACTTTTGGTTTTGAGTGGAGCAACCAGATCCAAGGCTGACCGCAGTCTACTGTTGAAATCTTCAGTAATGGAATCACAGGAGGCAGGTAAAACCATTGAGGGATTTTTCTCTAACACCTCGATCAAATTTGCTGCCACTTCAGGGGTCAGATGGCGCTTCCTCACAGTTCTCACAGAGGTCTCCTGCTGTATAAAACCAGTGATATCAAAAACACACAGTAGTGGTCAGACACGGCCAGGTCAGCAACAGAGGACACACTAGTGGTCAGGCCGTAAGTAATGACCAGATCCAGAGTGTGCCCCCTGTTGTGAGTCGGCTGCGTGATGTGTTGAGTAAAATCCATATAATTAAGGATATTCAAAAATTCATTTGCAATAGGGTCTGAAATGTTATCTATGTGCAAGTTAAAATCACCGGTTATAATAATCATATTAAATGAATTGTGTAGAATAGATAGAAACTCAGAAAACTCACTGATAAAAACGTTGCATTTTCCTGGTGGTCTGTATATGATGACACATAAAATTTGAGGGTTGCTAAAAACAATTGAATGATATTCAAAACTCGTAAAATTGCTTAATAAAATAGGTTTGGTGGCCAGAGTGCTTGTACATATAGAAGCAGTGCCACCTCCCCTTTTACCGTTCCTAGTTGAAAATGCAAAGTTAAAAGTGGGTGGTGAAGCCTCTGTGAGAACAGCTGGCGCGTCTGCACCTAACCACGTTTCAGTTAAAAAGAAACAGCATACACCTCAAGATCATTCTAAAACTATTCAGGAAAGGTTCATTTCTGTCCTGTGAATCGATTAGTATCCGATTTCCAATACTTTTGACAACCATAATAGAAACACACAATACCATAGCATCCTCGAGGTCACCTGTGGGCCGGTGAATCGCAAAACTGGCCTTATAAAGTTCGAACTGCGTTTGGCTGGAGTGGCCATATCTTTTTTGCTTGTGGTAAATGACAGCAGCTGCATTTCAAACACTGTTTACAGGAAGCCTTTGTACTGCACTGTTCCACCTCCAGCTGGACAGCTGCGCACAACAGATCACAACTGTAGCTAGTGTTTTGTTAATTCCTATTTGTCAAGTCACTGTCTTCACTCCATGTGTACACTGAACTCACTAGCCTTACCACAGACACCCACTCACAAGACGCTGTGAGTGAAGCCAGACGTACGGTGGAGCCTGCCAAGAGCGAAAAAGTCAGGCAACACGAGGAAAAGAAGAGATAGCATTTCAAAGAAAAATCTCCAGAGTGAATAGACAGGACTCACTGACAGGAAAGTTTAAAAGGGCCAATATTACATTATTTTCTGATCTATGATAGAAAGTGTTTTTAAACTCATCATAAACATGCCTGGGGTTGTGTTTTGTTTCATTCACACATGTCTAACACACAAATCCTGCATATTTAGCAAACAAAAACACTCTGTTCCACCTTGTGATGTCATGTGGTAATACATTGTGTTTTTAAACCATATACTTTCACTAGAATAATTTGGATAATTTCAGCCCTGCAATTACCTATCTCGAATAAACTAAAGGTATAAGGTAGTTCTTAACCTGAAAACTACAGCATTTTCAGCTTTGGAGATGTAGTCAGACTAATAATAAAGGATTATTCAAACATTTCTGAATGAAACAAAAAAGCTCTGGGTATGCTTTTGAAGAGGTAACAACATTATAGCATGGCTTAAGCTCATAAGAATACATTTATGCGTATATAAGACCTTTAAGAAATGTCAAGCAATCCTAAAGATCGACATTGATTTTAGGTGTGTCACAGGAAATGAGCCAACATGGCCAACACATCTCAGACTAATCCATCCATCCATTTTCTTCCGCTTATCTGGGGCTAGGTCGCGCGGTGAACAGTCTAAGCAGGGACTCCCAGACTTTCTTCACCCCGGACACTTCCTCCAGCTCCTTACAGGCCATCTGAGAGACATAGTCCCTCCAGCGTGTCCTAGGTCTTCCCCGGCACCTCCTCCGGGTGGGACATGCCCGGAACACCACCCAAGGGAGGCGTCCAGGAGGCACCTGGAACAGATGCCCGAGCCACCTCAACTGGCTCCTCTTGACGTGAAGGAGCAGCAGCTCTACTCCGAGCTCCTCCCCGTGTGACTGAACTCCTCACCCCACTCTGCGGAGGGAACTCATTTCGGCCGCTTGTATCTGTGATCTTGTCCTTTCGGTCATGACCATAGATGAGGGTAGGAACGTAGATTGACCAGTAAAATGAGAGCTTTGCCTTTTGGCTCAGCTCCCTCTTTACCACAACGGTCCGGTACAGCGATCACATCACTGCCGATGCTGCACCGATCCACCTGTCAATCTCACGCTCCATCCTCCCCTTACTCGTGAACAAGACCCCAAGATACTTGAACTCCTCCACTTGTGGCAGGGACTCTCCACCCACCGGGAGAGGATAAGCCACCTTTTTTCGGTCAAGAACCATGGCCTCGGACTTGGAGGAGTTGATCTTCATCCCAGCTGCTTTACACTCGGCTGCAAACCCCCCCCCATTGCATGTTGGAGGTCTCGGTCCGATGAAGCCATGAGGACAACATCATCTGCAAACAGCAGAGATGAGATCCTGTGGTCTCCAAACTGGATCCTCTCCGGCCCCTGACTGCACCTGACAAAGGGCAGCCCTGGCGGAGTCCAACATGCAAAGGAAACAGGTCTGACTTACTGCCAGCAATGTGAACACAGCTCCTGCTCCGGTCATACAGGAGCATTGCTCCTCCTGAATCCAAGGTTCAACTATCGGTTGGATTATCCTCTCCAGTACCCTGGAGTAGCCCTTACCCGGGAGGCTGAGGAGTGTGAACCACACATTATTTTATTTAAAATGGCAAATTCTAATGTGAGGGTGAAATTTAGTAACACTTGTGGAAAAATGTTCAAATGTAAAATCTGTAATTTGTTTGGAGTAACTTGGTGAGTTATAGAGTGAAAGTTGCACAAAAAAAAGAGAGAAAAAAAAAGAGAGTTGCATTTTTTAGAATGAATCAAGATCTACAAAGTGCTAAAGTTAAAGCCAACCCCATTTTTTGAACAGCACATGTAAAACTGGGTAATACCAATATGTTTTATAATATTTAAATAGCTACGATTACTATAACTCCTGCTCAGATGTGGGTTTGTGGTTCTGAAATACAAATTAAACTTTTAGCACGATCACAACACGATTTGTCACGATCACAACTTATAGTTAAGTTACAAAGTTAAGGTTAGGGTTAAACACAGGATTAAAGGGTAAAGGGTTACGGTTAAATAAATACCAAACCAGGTGTAAATCAGGATAATGCCAAGAATAAGGCAAGTCTGTACTACAAATATTAAACTGATGGGGTACTTAGGATTTTGACATCTGAAAATACCGGTTGAAAGAGCATTATGTACCATTTAATTGTGCCTCCCTAATTTACATTAATTGATCCTCGTACTATGAACTAGCACCATGATCTCCAGACTTCTCTGAACAGAAAAGAAAAAAAAAAAAATCAAGAAAAAAAAATCTTAAAGGTACGTTGCACAACTCTTTGGGTGGAGGGTTCGTCAGCTGCTTGTCTTCATGGAGATGTTACAGCTGTGTCTAGAATGTTCCACGGTAGAGGTTAAACCAATCTATCTCAAGGGAGGCAACTATAGGATACAGGTCAGATCTGTGGAGTGTCTCCCCTATATTCACAATGAGAATTATTGCATTTTTGTGTAATAGAAACACCTGTAATGAATAAATGCTAGATAGATGTGTTTAAATGTCATAAAAAACATCCCTATGGAGACAAGCAGAAAAAAGTTGCGCCATGCAACTTTAAATGCCCTATATCCAATTTTTCCCATGTACAGCTCAGGAAAAAAAATAAGAGACCATTGCAAAATTATCACTTTTTCTGATTTTACTACTTATAGGTATGTGTTTGGGCAAAAGGAACATTTTTGTTTGAGTCTATAAACTACTGACACCATTTACCCCAAATTCCAAATAAAATTATTATTTAGAGCATTTATTTGCAGAAAATAACAAATGGTCAAAATAACAAATGGTCAAAATAACAAACAAAAAAAGTACACTCACGGGGTGCATTTTCTGATCTATATTATAATTGCTTCCTCACCACAAACATACCTGAAGATGTGTTTTGTTTCATTCACACATGTGGTAATGCAGAATGTGTTTTTAAACTCCATACAATTTCAGC
The DNA here is from genome assembly GCA_036785185.1 of Paratrypauchen microcephalus. Classification (NCBI taxonomy): domain Eukaryota; kingdom Metazoa; phylum Chordata; class Actinopteri; order Gobiiformes; family Gobiidae; genus Paratrypauchen; species Paratrypauchen microcephalus. Next base: position 6,769,630 of record JAVJIX010000005.1, on the reverse strand, counting down.
GCTGGAACTGCCAAGGTAAAAAGTAGCTGTTGACTTGAAAACTAGATGACATGACAAGGTGGAACAGAGCATTTTGAGCTTTAGAGATGTAGACAGACTTAATTCATACCATACTCCCTACAACTATACAACAACTCTTGTGCAATAGATAATACTCCCTTGACAACACTCCCTACAACTGTATATAGCTGGGATTGTACATCTTATTTGATATTGTATTTTATACTTTATGACTACTTTTCTATTTAATTCTGCTTTACCATTACCATTATTTTTATTTTTTATTTTTATAATTATGTCTCATCTGACACTGGTCTATTGCTCTTTGGTTGCTTTTCCATCTATTTTTTTACCCTCTGTTATATATTATATATGATGAGTGAGCTACTGTACCCAAAATGATTTCCCTTATGGATCAATAAAGTTTGTATAAGTCTAAAGAGTTACTCAAACATGTGTGAATGAAACAAAACACAACTCCAGGTGTGTTTTGAGGAGGTACATTAGAATATAGCTTAAAGCTCACAAGAGTCAGTTTTGTGTAATACAAGACCTTTAATTGTGCTTCCCTAATTTTCATATTTGATCCTCATACAGTGAACTTCAGCACCATGATCTCCAGACTCCTCCGAACAGAACAAAAAGCCAACAAAAGACAGAAGACCGGGCTCACATCTAAGAGAGACTTGAATTCCACACAGCACAGCGCTAACACTAACCATACACACAAACATGTCCCCCGTGTAACGTCCACGATCCGGAGCCTGGGTGAGTGATGAGAGCTTGGGTCCCATTACTGTCCCAGTCCTACCTCTGTGAAACTGGCTTTGTACTGGGGCCTGCGACACCTCAGCTGACAGCAGTGTTTAAAAGTCAGTGCCAAAGAGGTGGTACTCTCCGTGTGTGTGCGGGAGTGTGTATACCTTAGCGAGCATGATCCGGGTCTTGGCCACGTCCAGCGGAGTGGTAACAAATGCTGCTGCAGCGCCTACAAAGACACAGGTGTTTAGAAAAGCGTAAGACCTTGCATTAGTCTCAGTGCGGTCCTGAAAGGTAAACAAAAGCCACTGACGGACTGTGTGTTGTTAAAATTTGTATATTTCCCTTTGTGGCTATATAAAAAAAACTGATTCTTAATGGTGTATCGTGTATGTTTTCTGGTGGAGGGTTCGCCATATGCTTTTCTCCAAGGAGACGTTACTGCTTTGTCTGGAATGCTTCACAGTACCAAGTTACAGGTCAGATCTGTGGAGAGGCAAACCCGCTCACAGTCAGAATGCCTGTTTTTCTAGGTATTTCTGAGCTTTAAAACCACCTCTAATTGAATAAATGTAAGGTAGAGCTGTTTAATGTCACACTGTGGAATATTCCAGGCAGAGCAGTGAGATATCCATAGAAAAAAGCAGACCCCCCAAAAGTTACATAATGCAACTTCAACACCCGCTACCTATATTTTATACTGACATTGTGTCACTGGGCAAGACATTCTTGTATTTCCAAAGTTCTGATTGGCACAAAGATGCACTGACTTGTGAAGTATAGACATAAGGTGCACTGCGTAACATTTCTAGTGGAGGGTCCGCCACCTGCTTGTCTCCATCGAGATGTTATTGTTTTGCCTGGAATGTTCCATGGTATAGATCTATCACGACGGAGACAAGCAGGTTACAGCACTACACTATATTACACTTCAGATCTGTGGAGAGTCGCCCCTAATCACAGAAGGAATTATTGTATTTATGAGCCATAGAAACACTTGTAATGAATAAATGCTAGATTGATATGTTTAATGTCATACCATGGAACATTCCAGGAAAAGCAATAACATCTCTATGGAGACATGCAGGTAGTGGACCCTCCACCAGAAAAAGTTTTGCAGTGCCCCTTTAACATTACTAACACTACTGTACAAAGAGCATGTAAGTAGATGTAACTGTAAAATTGTACTAAAGCATCACTGCGTAACTTTCTGGTGGTAGTATATCACATATTAATATTAGTATTACAGTTTAAGCCAGGGGTGTCAAACATGCGGCCCAGGGGTCAGATCCGGCCCTGCAAGACCTTTAATCTGGTCCTCAACTGATTTTCTATTAAAATATTTTAATTATATATAAATTTTCGACTAAAATATTGGTGTCAAAAATGAGAAAAGTGTACGCCGAGTGCAGGACTTTCCAAGAAAAATTGACTAATTCCTATTTGTTCATGGAGGTGAATGGGAAACCTGTATGCTTGGTGTGTTTGCAACAAGTGGCGGTGCTCAAGGAGACACGGCATTTCGAACAATACAATAACTTGAACGGAAAACTGAGAAGACAGAAAATAAACAACTTATTGCTGGGACTGAAGAAACAGCAGTCTGTAACAAATTTGCATTTCTCTGGACAAAATTTTGGACTTATTGCTATTTTTGGGGTATATATGACCAGGAGTTTCCTGATCCGGCCCCTTTGGGATCAAAGTAGGTTGGATACGGCCTCCGGACCAAAATGAGTTTGACACCCCTGGTTTAAGCCATACTGTAGACTATTATAGATGCAAGCCTACTCAAAGTTATTTAAAAATGTGTGTTTTTGTATATTTTATGGCTAAAAAGTTACGTGGTGGGGCTTTAAGTTTAACTATCTGATCATTCTTTATGACTTTGCCTTATATTTACGGTGAGCTAAAAACAGCGTAACAAATTTCAAACACCTAAACATTATTAATCTATTTTATTAACCACAGATCACACAGCTATTCTTACAAAAAGGGCTGCCGCAACCCAAACACTGTATATAACCTTTGTATGCCGTGCGTTAAATTAAAATGATAATATTCCCCTTTTACGACCTTTTCCTATTATGCGCACACACAAACGAGACAGAACACACTTCCTCCCCCTTACACCCATACAATCCCCGCTTGGAGCTTTTATGGGCCAGTTACACCCGGACTTCCCCCCTGCGAGTCCCTGTAAATTGGAAACCGTTGGGCGGGCCACATCCAGAAGTGTCTGCGCGAGCCAAACGTTAGTGTGTGAGTGCTGAAGTGTGGGCCTGTCCACGTCTCTTTGCCAATCACAGCAACTGTTCTCTGTAAACACATCCACACTAGCCACCGTGGAGTATTAAAACAGACTGTAAACAATTTTCTTTTATATGTTTTTGAGCAAAACTTGTCTTTCCAAAGTAGAGATCATTGTATAAGCAGCTCTTGAAGTCAAAATAAGTCAGCTGTGTACAGTCTGAATCTAAATATGAAGTGGTTTCATGTCTGTTAATCATGAAACGGTGTTAGCATACTAGTTGTTACATTACTGTGAAGGCAAGACTCCGCTCTGGCCTCTGAAAGTTGTGAAAAGAGCTTGTGCATACGGTAAGTGAAGAATAACTGTTTAAAATTAAAGTGCATTGTGTAACTTTTCTGGAAGAAGGGCCATCAAATGCTTTTTTCCGTGGAGATCTCATTGCTTTGTCTGGAATCTTTCACAGTATGGCATTAAACCTTTTTATCTTCACGGAGACTGAACCAGACAAAGTTCCAGGTCAGATCTATGGAGAGGTGACCCCACTGTACCTGTTTTTCAAGGTATTTCTGAGCTATAAAACCACCTGTAATTGAATGAACGTAAGAAAGAGCTGTTTACCATCAAACGTTGCAAAAGTTACAGAGTGCACCTTTATTTTTTGCTTTTTAAACAGGTACTATATGTCATTTAAACCCAATGGAATTTGAGCACGTCATTACCTTTTATTAGCCACTGCTGCTTTTTATAATGATGAATATTTTGTGCTGCTATACTCGGTGGAGACAAGATACGGCCTGTTTTTAATGCAGGCTATTTTGTCATCTTTGGGCCAGGCAGTAAAAAGGATACATCACCCCAATAAATTTCTCACATGGTGTGCCGAATTTGAAGATCTAAAATTGGCTGGAAAAACTGCCATGCGATCTGGGTGGACATAAATTGAAAGTGATGCTATCTGGTGTTAAACTGAGTCGTTGGCCAGTTGAAACAGGGTTGCGTTACTGTTTTTAGGATAGTATGACGAGCTGACGTAAACATTTGAAAAGCGTTTACCAAGGTGAGTGTGAAATGTAAGTTAAAGGTACACTATGTAATTTTTTTTCTGGTTGGGTCAGCCACAATGGGGATATTATTGCTTTGCCTATGTAAGGTAATTGATACTTTGCAGTAACATCATGTTGTGGGTGTTCTACATGCATCTCTATTGGCAAATGTTCAGCAGTTACACAATGCACAGACAAGAATATTTTATGATTGTCTTAAAACTCAGGAAAAAATACAAAATGGATTTAAACAGCACATCAGCGAGTGTCCATGGGCCTTTATGGGCCTTTGATTTTCAACAAAAAGGTGTAAAAAGGTCTAGCTTATAACTGTAATTTTATGTGTGACATGACATATTTAAGCGCACAAAGCATCTCATCTGTTGTAGTTCCAACTAAGTCACCTCTTTTTGGTCAGATTGTGTTAAAATAAAGCTCAGATTAAGGCTGCGTCCCATTTCTCTGTCTTACATCTACCCCTTGGTTTTAAGCGTTCATGTGAGGGCAAGCGGTATCCCAATTCTAATTTGATCAAGGGCTAGGGCCACGACCGAGGCCTACATACCCCTTGAAATGAAGTAAGCTCTCGACCAGTCTTGGAATGAAGGGGTACGTACACCTACAAGCTCAGGCAGGTTTTGGGATCAGGATGGCAGCGTCACATTGACCAGCCAAGAAGTCCATCCATCCATCCATCCATCTTCTTCCGCTTCTGCATTTCTGGGTGGCGGGGGCAGCGGTCCAAGCAGATCTGCTGCCCAGAACACAACACACCAGCCCCCATGAATCCTCCCGCGGGGTCCACAGGAGGACAACCCACGTCACAACCGGCCTTAATGTACTTCTGCCATGGGGGCTATCAGTGTCCGCAGACACTGGAGGCGAGGTGGGGTTAAGTGTCTTGCCCAAGGACACAAAGGTAGCGCTCATCTGTGGGAGCTGGGATCACACACGGCCAACCCGTAGAGCGGGATATGAACCGCCAACCCCTGGATCATTAGACAAACGGCAACTGAGCTACTGCCACTGGGTTGCAGTAGCCAAAGAGTCTCATAAATGTATTTTCAGCAGTTGTTGTTGGTTTATAATTATGATGCTTATGTTCTACGTTACTTTTAGTGAACTGTTGTTGCGGTTTTGACTGTATTGATGTCTGTTTAGCCAACTTTATCGTTTTCATCAAACTTTCATATATAAACAAGCTAGTTTTTTTGTTGAGCTGAGGTACCCGATAATCCTTGACATTTGTTTACGTCTGTTTGAGTCAATTGTTGTCGCCTCTGTAGACATAGCAGCCAGGTAGAGGCAAGGGATGACGACGCAAACGGTAATCGAGTGGTGTCCCATTTCTTAGGGGAACATTCGTACCCCGAGCCCTCTCAGCTTGGTATCGAGGGGCAAGAGAAAGACCTAGATAAAGGGGTAGAAGAAGGAGTAAGACAGAGAAATGGGACACAGCCTAAGTCTAATTTGAGTAACAGAGCTTCAAACAGAGTAGTGCTTTCAACACATCCCGATGGAATATTTAAGACACCAGCTGCAAAGTATCAATAGACTTATCTTATTGATTCAATTTTATTGCTCAAGATATGTTCAAAGCATGCATTCTTAAAGTAAGTGGGTCACGTCTCCATAGATCTGGACTGAAACGTGGCTTGGCAAAATCATCTGCTTCTCTCTATACATTTAATGCCATACTGCGGAACATTCCAGGCAGTCATCAGAAAAGTTACATATTGCACCTTTAATGACACCGTGAAACTGACATGACATATATTCTATATTCGTCACCCTCTTAGGAGTCGAACTGCAAACCCCGATAATATTTCCCTCGTTACTGCCACTACTACTGTAATGTATATTAACTAAATGGTGTGTCTATTTTTTCACAACACCTCGCCCGTCTCCTGTATCCTTATCCGACAGCTCCTAAGGGTGTCGTATCCCCTGTCTGTCTCACTTCTTCATTTCAACCACTAGATTTGTCCTGTCCCCGGGGCTGCTGCTGGGCTTCCTGTGCTGTCTGGCTGTGTGGAGTAACAGGGTGAGTTATAGAGTGAAAGCTGCGCACATCCAACACAGGTGCACCTTTTGCATACAAGAAGAATAATGCTGACTGTTCAAGGTCCCATGATTTGTTTGAATTCTTACTTAGGATGAATGGAGGTCTAATAAAATATTAAAGATAAAGTTAAAGCCAAGTCAATTTATTACAGCACGTTTAAAAGCAGCTGTGTTGCACCAAAGTGTTTTACAACATTAAGATAGCTGTGATTACTATAACTCCTGCTCAGAGGTGAGTAAAGCTGCCATAATCACCATAAGAGTAACATTACTTCAAAATAATAAAAGTTTAAAAAAAGAAAAAAAAAGTAGTAGTCCCAGAAAATTGCAATATTTGGGGAAACTGCTACTCTAGTAGGAGTAACTGGTGAAACATCTAATTTATAACCTGAAGTTATGTAAATGAAATGGCAAAACAATGAAGACACAGTATCCAACTTTCTGGAGGTGGCATGTAATAAATCACATTTGAAGGAGTGGTTCAAGAATTTACCCACAACTTTTACCAAGAGAGTGCTGTTACAGTGTAAAATGTATTCCCATATGAGTAAAACTATGGTGTCTGAAATCTACTTCAAAAAAGTACAAATGAAAATAAAAAGTTACTCAAATAAAGTAAAACTACTCGCGTAAATGTATGACCCACCACCACCGCTCTAGCATACAGTACTACAACCTTTTTGTTGTTAAAGCCCATATTACACTGTTGTCTGACCAATGTTATGTTTCTTCATCTCAAACATACCTGGAGTTGCGTTTTGTCTCATTCACGCATGTTTAACACAGTCATTAAAGTGGCGTCGTGTCTTCACTTTTTATTCCACGTTTAGACGAGCAATTTTGGGAGGAAATCTGTGTGCATACGGTGACGCAAAAGTGTGTGGAATTCGATTGGGTATGCATGCCAGGCGGCTAGGTGGTGCTGTGATACATTATCACTATGTCTGCGCGAATACGTAGAATCTTCCTTCTTCTCATCTGCACTGCAAAAAGCAAAACAAAACATGGCTACCGGTAGCAAAAAACAAACTTGCACACTATAAGGCGCATCGGCTTATAATAATTCAATGAATGGCCTATGTTTTTCATATATAGGGCGCACCACATTATAAGGCACATAGAATAGATGCTACAGTAGTGGCTGACTACGGTAGCCATGATTAACCAATATTGATCCATATATAAGGCACATCGGATTATAAGGCGCACTGTCGGCTTTTGAGAAAATTGAAGGCTTTTAGGTGCGTCCTGTAGTGTGGAAAATACAGTACACTGATATATGGACCGATGTGACGTAAACGCGTACGTGACGTCAGCAGATTTGACCAGAGTTTTGCATCTTGGGCAGTGTAGAGGAAAACACGGAGTGGAGTGTATTCAAGTTTTCCACTTTGGAGGGCAGTTTCAGTTTTTTGCATTTTTAAGCTCCCAAAACGAAAGGCACTTCCAATAAAATATTTTGTCTTTTTTACCCGTAAGCGTTCTTGTGTAGCCAGGCCCTAATTGTCAGCCCTTGAGTTGCCAATCCCAGCTAAACTAAAAGGTAAAAAGTAGTTGAAAACTACCACTACATGACATCACAAGGTGGAACAGAGCGTTTTGAATTTTGGAGATGTAGACAGGCTAATAATGCAGGGTTATTTAAACTCTAGATGTGTTTTTTTTTTTTGCTGAGATAACAATATTCTAACATGGCTTAAAGCTCACTGGAGTCAGTCTGTGTAAAATAGGACTTTTAATACTACTATTGCATTATTATAGTTTTTTGTTTTACTAGTAGGTTCATTCCAAAATCACTATGTACAAAATTACCAGAGCACATTGTCTGTCGTACCTGATGATCAAAAACATGTGCCCCATTTCAAACTTGGTTATACTGCAGCCTATGTGGATTATTACAAGAACGCTGATTAAACCCACCCTGCACTGTTGGCCGCTGACTCTGACCTAACCATCCGTGCACCCATCCCCTTATCCACTCTCTCTCCGAACTTTCATTCCACCCTTCCTCCTCTCCACCATTCCCAAAGCAGCATATAATCCCCTGCACCTGCAACAGCTCCGCACACAGCCGACTGCCAAGCGGAGAGCGTGTGACCTTGCCTCCGCGTCCACAGCGTCTGGGAAAAAAACAGAGAGAATTGTCAGGAGAGAAAGGGTTGATACAGAGAGATGATGAAAGAGAGAGAAAGAGAGCGAACGTTCGTTTGGTGCACATAGCTGACACTTTGTGAAAACAGGTTGCGAGCTGCTCCAAGGTTCAGTGGCGTGTCTGGGAATTGGCTATTTTTGTGTTAGCTTTTCTCCCCAGTGATGTCATGTTTCATTTCCAAAGAACGAGAGGTCGGACAGAGCAGACTGGACTGTACATTGCAAATTAATCACTGTGTAAAGAGGATTGATAAGGGGCTGAAAGACTGGTAGCTGTTTAAAATCATAGGTCAGCTGTTGTGGAGTGGAAATGTTTATTGATTTGTACATTCTTGACATGATCCACCTGCACCCCATGGCAAGCCAAACCCGAAAACTAACTACGTACACTCAAATAAATTGTGGTAGAGCTGCCCTTATCTGATAATACAAAACAATATGTATAATTAAAAGGTAAATTCCAAAAACATGACCTAGCTGTGTTCCCAGATATGAGGTAGGCTTGTTCAAATCAACTATAGCTTTCAGTGATAATTCTAATGATGATGAATTGTTGGGCACGCTGGCCAAGGTTTTGGAGCTTTGTTGTCAAGATGATTATCCAGTCAGAAAGCAGAATGAGAGATACTGTAATGATCCCAAGGGAAATTCAAGTTTTGGTGAAACAACATTAAAGGAATATTAACGTTTTTTACAATCTGAACCTTATTTCAGTAATAAAACAACTTGTTTTACTCACCCATAGTACTTTGGTGTCATTTGGAGCAGTTCCGTAGATGCTGTAGTTTAGCGATATCGGTTAACGTGAGTGCCCGGGGCAGGCGATTGCCGTCACCAAATAACACAAACTTTATCACTTTTCAAATTACAGAAGCTCAATGTCTTAGTCTACACTTTCGTTTGAGTCAAAAGTGGCCTCTAATCTGAGATTTAGCCATAGTTTCGAGTAGATGAGGAGGACAGTGCTCATTCACAGCTGTTTTGCAGATGAGAAGACGCTCATAACTTTTCTGTTGCGAGCAACATATGGCAGAAGATTCGGATTTTGAGGCTGAAGAGGACTTATTTGAGTATGATGGCTGTCCCTACTGTTTTGAGCCTGAGTATATGGTATTGCATTACTTCTCAGAATCGTGCGCTGAATCCCCTGGCCTTCTTTCTTTTCCTTTGCTGGTAAAAAATCGTCCTGACTGAAGTGGGTACTGCAAACACGATGGTCCAAACTTCTTACAGCTTTGCCTTTCATGTTTGTGTCCCGAGAGCTGAGAGCGAAATCAGCTGTGAATGCGCACAGGCCTCCTCATCTACTCGAAACTATGGCTAAATATCAGATTAGAGGCCACTTTTGACTCAAACGAAAGTGTATACTAAGACATTGAGCTTATGTAATTTGAAAAGTGATAAAGTTTGTGTTATAACTACCAACTAGTGTCTAACTTACCATTCTTAAGCAAGATTCTAGAGAAACTTGTCTCTATCCAATTAAATGCTTTTCTAGATGATCACAACATTTTGGAAAAATTTCAGTCTGGTTTTAGGGTGAACCACAGCACCGAGACTGCCTTGGCGAAGATTTTGAATGACTTTAGAATAAATTGTGACTCTCAAAAGGTGACTGTGTTGGTTCTGCTGGATCTGAGCGCTGCCTTTGACACAGTAGACCACATGATTCTTTTAACTCGCCTAAAGCACCTCGGCCTCTCTGGTGCTGTTCACAAATGGTTCACGTCCTATCTCACAGACAGAACATTTATGGTAAGTATGGACACTCCAAGACAGGGCTCTCAAGTCTCACGCATTGAGAGGACACACGCCACACATGGCATTTCTCACGCTGATTTCTTTTCTTTTTTTTTTTTTTTTTTTTTTTTTTGTGCCCAGAAAATCGATCTGTGTGGCTTAGTTTATGCAGGCTCCGCGCGTTTTCAGCGCCCCCCCCCCCTCCCCCCGCCCCCGGGCATGTCCTGAGGGGCATGTCCAGGAGGGGCCGCGGTGAGACGCGGTGAGACGCGGGCCCGGAGCATTAACCAGACTCTTACATGAATCCGTTAAAAATGTCCCGTCCCCCCCCGCCCAAACTGAGAACCATCAGGTAATAACTTCATTTATATAACTCTCATTAGTTGCTTTGTAGTTTAAGTTTGCTCTTTAGACAAACAGGGCTCTCAACACGCAATTCGCCGTGTTCACACGCTCACACGGCATTTTTCACGCAATTCAAGCAAAAATTGTTGACTCGCACCCCCACCCCTTCCCACCCCCCCGGTCCTCGGAAATTACAGTCTCACGCACGACCCCGCTCAAAACTTGAGAGCCCTGCTCCAAGATCCATTAGGTCACATGTGGTGTCCCCCAGGGTTCCATTTTAGGCCCTGTGCTTTTCAACTTGTACATGCTCCCCCTTGGCGGCATCATCAGGAGACATGGAATCAATTTCCACAGCTATGCAGATGATACGCAGCTTTACATTTCCGTGTCTCCTGATGACACCAGGCCAATGGATGCTCTTTTTAACTGCATTGTAGATATCAAATCCTGGATGGCAAGAAACTTTCTCCAGCTTAACCAGGACAAAACTGAGGTTCTAGTCATCGGTCCTGAGGCCCAGAGAGGGAAACTTTTATCAAAACTACAAGCACAGTCTTTTAACCCATCTCCTCAAGTGAAAAACCTGGGCGTCATTTTTGACTCTGAGCTGACTTTTATCCCACACATCAAGAACATCACAAAAATAGGTTTCTATCACCTAAAAAACATAGCCAGAGTTCGCCCTATTCTCTCTCAGGCCAATACGGAGTGACACTGATGCATGCTTTTGTCACCAGCCGTATAGACTACTGTAATGCCCTGCTCTCTGGTCTTCCCAAAAAGAGTATTTCAGGTTTGCAATTATTACAAAATTCAGCAGCACGTGTCTTGACTAGGACCAGAGAGCGGGACCACATTACACCGGTCTTAAAATCTCTGCATTGGCTCCCTGTGAGTTTCAGGATAGATTTTAAAGTTATTTTACTGGTTTTTAAATGTCTTAATGGTCTTGGGCCTTCTTATCTTTCAGAACTGCTTTCCCCTTACGAACCTTCACGGGCCCTGCGCTCCTCCGGCAGCAGGCTCCTGGTCATTCCCAAAGTCAGGACACGCACTCACAGAGAGGCGTCTTTTCAGTACTACGGCCCTCGTCTATGGAACTGCCTGCCGGAGGACCTCAGGGCTGCAGAGAACGTTCATGTTTTTAAGAGTGGGCTCAAGACTCACCTGTTTAGCTTGGCCTTTGATTGACTTCCGTCGTCTGTTTGCTTGTCTTTTGTTTGTTCTTTTGTTTGTTTGCTTGTATATCTGTTTGTTGTTTGCTCGTCTGCTTGTTTGTCTGTTTGCTTTTTTTTTTCTTTTTTTTTTTCTTCCTGGCAGCACGGTGGCTGAGTGGCTAGCACTCATGCTTCACAGCAAGAAGGTTCCGGTTGCCCAGGCCTTTCTGTGTGGAGACTGCATGTTCTCCCCGTGTCTGGGTGGGTTTCCTCCGGGCACTCCGGTTTCCCCCATCAACCTAAACATGCGCCATAGGTAAAATCCTCCAGCTTAGGGCCTGACCAAGCCTAAATAGCAAAACAAAATCATGGGGATGGTCCCCGGGTCAAATATAGAAACAACTTCTCCTGTGCAAGATCAATAAAGGTCAATCTTCTAATCCTTAACCACTGTAAGGCACTTTGTGTTACAATTTTGTATGAAAAGCGCCTTATGAATATTGTTTGATTGACTGATTGATTGATTTGGTGACTGCAATCGCCTGCCCCAAGCACTCACGTTAACGGATACCCCTAAACTACAACATCTATGGAACTGCTCCAAATGACACCAAAGTACTATGGGTGAGTAAAACAACTTGTTTTATTACCGAAATAAGGTTCAGATTGTAAAAAAACGTTAATATTCCTTTAAGGCTGCGTCCCATTTCTCTGTCTTACCCCTGCCTCTTGGTTTTGCGCGTTCATGTGAGGGCAAGGGGTGTCCCGATTCTAATTTTGATCAAGGGCTAGGGCCACGACCGATGGCTACATACCCCTTGAAACGAAGTAAGCTCTCGACCAGACTTGGAAAGAAGGGGTACACCTACAAGCTCAGGCAGGTTTTGGGATCAGGATGGCAGCGTCACATCGACCAGTCAAGGAGTCTCATAAATGTATTTTCAGCAGTTGTAATTATCGATTAAGTTTAGCATAGTTTACAATTATGACACTTATGTTCTAAGTTACTTTTAGTGAAGTGTTGTTGCGGTTTTAACTGTAGTGATGTCTGCCTGCCGACGTTATCGTTTTCATCGAACTTTCATGCATAAACAAGCTTTTTTTGTCGAACTGAGGTGCCCGATAATCCTTGACATTTGTTTACGTTTGTTTGCATCAATTGTTGTCGCCTCTGTAGACATAGCAGCCAGGCAGAGGCAAGGAATTAGCTTTGAGCTAAATCTGGTGCAGACATCTTTTTAATGAAACTGCACACTGTCCTTGATAAACTAAACTAAAAAAAAAAAAAAAAAACTAGAATGATGACGCAAACAGTAATCGAGTGGTGTCCCATTTCTTAGGAGAACATCCGTACCCCTGGCCCTCTCAGCTCATTGTCGAGGGGCAAGACAAAGATGTAGATAAAGGGGTAGGGGAAGGGATAAGACAGAGTAATGGGTCGCAGCCTTACACTGTGCTTGTCATTGTTTGTGTCTCAGTCAAAGATCTCAGTGCAGTTTAACAGGAGGACCGGTAAGGTAGGGCCAGTGGATCCAGGTGAACACTACAGGAAAGGCCTCACTCTTACGCTGCTCTGTTCTTTTGGTTGGTGATGAAATGGTTCCTTCAAAGTATTTCCTCTGAAAGCTCTTCTGCCACAGTGTGTGGGCCAGGTAGCCACAAAAGAAGCCAACCGCTCAGAGTTGCCAGTTTCAATGCAGAAATCTGGTTGGTTTAAACCTAGAAGAACTCATGTTGATTTGACCTAAACCCCAGCACCTGCAGCCAGTCATTAATAGTGCAGCCTTTGCATTTCAGTGAGTGAATTCTGGAGGCTCTGAGCGAGTACTCTCTACATGCAAAATAAGGCATTGGCAGGTTTGCCCAGGTTCAGTTAAGATTGTAGTACTATAACTTTAACTTCAAATCATCAAGAGTGCAGGCTATATACTGTTAATTTAACTTTAACAGTAAAGTTAAAGTTAATTTAACTTTCAATGTAATTTCACAGTAAAGTAAGTGATCCTGCTATGTCGTATCACTTGTCTGGTTTTCATAAGGGCTGCTGCAGTAGCCTGAAGCAGCAGCCTGACCTGTGTTTGGACATGTGCTAAAGAGAAAGTAAATAAAGAAAACAGGAGCTGAACTGGATATCCTTCTCACTGTTGTGTTTGTTATTGCAGAGTTAGTACAAAGCTGGAGAGGTGTTGTGGAGCAGGGCCTAACTGAGTCCCATTAGCTCGTATCATCAGGGCAGACTCTGGTAACCGTAGGAGGTTAGCCAGTGCTTGTGGACAGTACAGCTGTGCCACCCCAGCCCCCAGCACAAGGTATGGTTCCTATGAGGGAGAAGACCATTGGGCAACAGCATGGAGCCATTATAAATATTGTTTTTGTCCGCTGGCCCTGGAGAGTCAAATCTGTTGCATGTTACCACGCTCCAACTCTATCTCACACACTCACATCACAAAGAGCGTCTCCATTTGTGTGTGTGTGTGTGTGCGTGTCTGTGCGCACGCGTGTGTGTGGACAACAGATGCAAACACACAAACAAGTCTACTTGAAGAAGAAAGCTGGCCAGTGCATGCACACAGCCTCATGTGTATTCCATTAAAGGAAAGATTAAAAAGGAGATTTTGTTTTCCACTTCAAAAGGTCTCGCACTGGGGATTCTTCTGTCTTTCTGAATTTCTCAGCCGTCCTCTATGTTTCATGAATAAATAATAGGGGCACAACCTGCAAAAACAAACTTTTTGACCTCTGAACCCAAGAGTCAGGGTTAGACTCTGCACCTGGGCCACTTCCCACAGGAAGGAGGTGATATTACATACCGTCTGGGTGCTCTTCAGATTACTGATTTTAATTCAGGCGGGGAAACAAGGCTAAACTTTAATTAAATCCTGAGTTCCCATCATGCCTTGATGCTAAATTCATTAAATTCTTTGTGGTTCTCTCTTGGTGTTCTGTCATAACACAAATGCTACGCCCTCCTGTTTGCCATTGTTTTTGCAAGACAGTCTCACTCTCCCTCTGCTTGGAAAAACAAGAGCCTAACCACTGCATTGTGCAATAATTCATTACGACAATAATTCATTTGTGCGAGCACGAGTCAATAACTGTGAACAGATACTTGCACAATTAAAGATGAGACTTTCCCATGTGGACATCATGCGCTCAAAATGAAAGTCTTGTTTGCTCCTTTTTGCAGTTATAATAAAGTCCATAAGTACACATGTAAATATCTCAAATCAAGTCCCTTAGTTATCCCTCTGTATTGTGTGATGTTCTGTCAATTAGTGATGTGAAGGTTGTGAGCGAGTCAGCTTTTTGAATGATTCTTTAACATGAATGGCTGCAACCAGATCAGAACATAATGGAATTTCTTTCCAATTTGTATGTATTTTTTTTTACAGATTTACGCTGAGCAAACACAAGAATCAGCACACAAAAAAGTATTTGGCACCATAATAAACATTTTTTAAATTATTATCATTGTAGTGCAGCGTTTTATTTTGACTTTTTGTCATTTCAAAGGGTAAACACTCTCAGTATGAACCATTTAAACAGTTCTGAGTCATGGTGCTTTCTCTCTGTGATTAATTTGTAGATAAAATTACTTCTCACATTGGCTTCTGTCATATAAATAAAGAGGAAAAAGAGCCAGCCTTTTGAACAGCTCTTTGACATAAACAGCATCAAAAGATTCAGATTCCATATTGTTGTGCTGCGTTTACTGTTTGCTTACTTCAAAAGTGCATTGTGTAACTTTTCTGGTGGAAGGTCCGTACGTCCGTCAGATGCTTTTTTTCCATGGAGATGTTATTGCTTTGTCTGGAATGTTTCACAGTATGGTATTAAGCCTTTCCATCTTCATGGAGACCAAACCAGACCAAGTTACAGGTCAGATCTGTGGTTATAGTTATAAAACCACCTGTAATTTCATAAATGTAAAGTCGTAGAAACAAGAAGGTGACGGACCCCCAACCAAAAAGTTACATAGTGCACCTTTAACAAACTAACAGTCGCAAAACCATGAAGGTCCCTGTCTGGTTTAGTTTCCCAGCCAACAAGTGGCTCCACTCTTGATAATGGGGGCACACTTGATTAGCCGTGTGCTCATTTAGTGGATGACTGCACTGTACATCTGGTCGGAGCATGAGAGGAAGGAGCACCAGATTCCAGCAGTAGTCCAGCTCTCCGCCAACGGACGTGTCCAGATGGCCCACAGAGAGAGGCCCTTTGACTCAGGGACAAAGAGACACTTGTGGACAGCAGAATTGGACACACACATACACAGCTGTGGTGGTTATTGTTCACTGTGATTGCCCGTTAGCTGCATAGCACAGAAGAAATGTCTGTCTGTCCACCCCTTGCGCCCTTAAGACATGATGTCACTCCAACACATGTGCCCAGGCCTCGCCAAGGAGGAACTGTGCCAGCCAGGCTCCACAATGACAGATTAGGAATAGTAAACAGACACACGCAACAAAAACTGTGGTTAATTTGAAGATGATTTTTGGAGTGAGTGGTTTAAATAAAAGCCAGAATGAATGAATGGCGACCACATGTCTCTCAGGAGTAATACTAAAATACTATTAAGAAGTAATAAGAACCCATAACCACAACATCTCAATAAATAGTACGTACCTTTAAATATTCCCAAAGAGGAAACTGCACCAGAGAGAATGGAATCTGAAAGACAAACAGACACATGTTTTATCATTAGACAGGTGACTGACCCTTCATGAAAAAACTACTTTTAGCACTTTTAAGAGGAACCTTTATTGGGTATTGTTAACTACAAAATGAAGACGATACTTTCAAATTTGATAAAAGACAAAAATTTAACAAACAGATTTGAGGCAAAAGCAACAATGTCTTCTTCATTATCTGAGCCCGTCCTGTGACTTATTGGCCTCTGTCCAGGGTGAATCCAGTAACGCAGTGCCAGATGGATGCAAGTGGAAAATAATGAATGCATAACTAAAGAGCAGCTGAACATAACAAAAGCAGCATTTCACAGCTTGAAGGGCCCATATTACACTATTTTCTGATGTTATAATGTTGTTTCCTCATCAAAAACATGGAGTTCTGTTTTGCTTTATTCACTCATGTTAACACATAAACCCTGCATATTTAGTTTTTCTCTCAAACACTTAGTTCCACTTTGTGATGTCAATCCATTCATTTTCTTCCGCTTATCCGGGGCCGGGTTACAGGGCAACAGTCTAAGCAGGGACTCCCAGACATTTCCTTCAGCTCCTCCGGGGGGACCCCAAGGCTTTCCCAGGCCAGTAGGGACACATAGTCCCTCCAGTGTGTCCTGGGTCTTCCCCGGGGCCTCCACCCGGTGGGACATGCCCGGTTTACCTCCCAAGGGAGGCATCCAGGAGGCATCCGGAACAGATGCCTGAACCACCTCAGCTGGCTCCTCTCGACGTGGAGGAGCAGCGGCTCTACTCTGAGCTCCTCCCGTGTGCCTGAGCTCCTCACCCTATCTCTAAGGGAGCGCCCAGCCACTCTGTGGAGGAAACTCATTCTGGCAGCTTGTATCCATGATCTTGTCCTTTCGGTCATTACCCAAAGTTCATGACCATAGGTGAGGGTAGGAACGTAGCTTGACCATTAAATTGAGAGCTTTTTCTTTTGGCTCAGCTCTTTGGTCGTTGCAGCATCACATCACTGCCACATGTCAATCTCATGCTCCATCCTCCCCTCACTCGTGAACAAGACCCCAAGACACTTTAGACTTTATTGTCCCCAAGGGGAAATTCATTTTCACGCAGACACAGCCTGTTTGACACACAGCAACAACACAACAAACACAAACACATACAATAAGCGTTACGGCACACTCAGCGGAGCCTGTTGTTCAAAAATGTGACGGCTGAAGGGATCAGACTTCTGCCAAAGCGGACCCTCCTGCACCTGATCGCCCTGTACGTCCGTCCAATTGAGGCAAGGACCATCTAGCCACCCAGCGAGGGCAAGCCATCTTTTTCCGGTTGAGAACCATAGCCTTGGATTTGGAGGAGCTGGTCCTCATCCCAGCCGTTTCACACACTGCTGCAAACCGCCCCAGTGCACATTGGAGGTCCCGGTTCGATGAAGCCATCAGGACATCATCTGATGATGTTGTCCTGATGGAGGGGCACTGAAACCCCTCCACCATATTAAGGTGTCGGCTCAAAGATGGTGAACTTTGTGATGTGCCATGTGTTAATACAGGAACCGTTCGTCTGTGTTTTTAAACTCCATACACCTCCTTCTTAATGTTGAAAACATAACAATCTCCTTCTTAATGTTGAAAAGACCAAGGAGATTGTTATTGACTTCCGGAGAGGCCCCACCCAGCACCCCCCACTGTCCATCAATGGTGCTGCTGTAGAGAGGGTGAGCAGCACCAAATTCCTGGGGGTGCACATCAGTGAGGACCTCTCCTGGACAGTGAATACTGTATCACTGGCAAAGAGGGCTCAGAAGCGCCTCTATTTCCTCCGCAAACTGAGGAGAGCTGGAGCCCCTCCACCCATTATGACCACCTTCTACCGAGGCACCATTGAGAGCGTCCTGACCAGCTGCATCACTGTGTGGTACGGGAGCTGCACTGAACAGAACAGGAAAGCCCTGCAGCGCATAGTGAATGCAGCTGGGAGGATCGCTGGTGTCTCTCTCCCCTCCCTCCTAGACATTTTTAACACCCGGCTCACCCGCAGAGCGTCCAGCATTGTGGGTGACCCGAGCCACCCCGCACATAGCCTGTTCAGCCTCCTGCCCTCGGGGAGAAGGTACCGGAGTCTCCGGGCCCACTCCACCAGGCTTTCAAACAGCTTCATCCACCAGGCTGTCAGGAGGCTGAACTCACACTCACACCCGAACTCCCACCTTACCCATCTCCCACCCCCCACCCCCCATATTGGCATAACCTGTATTCCATAAAAGACACATCACTCTAGACACTTTAAAAAAACTGCTGCTAAGGACGACTGTTGCACTGCTGCACATTTACACTTACTACTGGATTTTACTCCTGTTGCACTGTTGTTTACTACTGTTATTGCACACTTACTACTGTTATTGCACACTTACATTTACTACTGGATTTTACTCCTGTTGCACTGTTGTTTACTACTGTTATTGCACACTTACATTTACTACTGGAATTTTTAGTACTGTTGTTTACTCCTGTTATTGATTTTTACCCCCGTTGCACTGCTGTTTACTACTGTTATTGCACATTTACTACTGGAATTTTTAGTACTGTTGTTTACTCCTGTTGCACTAGAATTACTACTGTTGCACACTTATTTTTATTTATCTTAACTCCAATGCACATTCTACTGCACATGACCAATTCACTGCTGTATCTTCCATTGCACATTTTGATGCACACTGCACACTTTGGAAATCTGTATATAGTATAGGTTATTTGTTATTTATTATGTTGCACTGTTTTAAGACTTTAGACCGTAGACTTTAGTTTTAACTTAGATCTCTGTCTTAGATAGTTTTTGTTGTGTTTTGTCTTCATATTGTATTTTGTACACTGTCTTTTTGCACTACCTGGCCAGAGAGAAACTAAATTTCGATTCACTGTATGTTGAACACATATGGCAGAATTGACAATAAAGCTGACTTTGAACTTTGAACTTTGAACCTTCACTAGAATAATTTGGATAATTTCAACCCTGGTTGAATTGCCAATGTCTACAGAACAAAAGGTAAAGGTACTGTTAATTTGAAAACTAACTCTGCATGACATCACAAGGTGGAACAGAGTACAGGATTTTGAGCTTTGGAGATGTAGGTAGACTAATAATGCAGATTTACTGAAACATGTGTGACTGAAACACACTTTTTTATGAGGTAACAACATGATAACACAGTTTAATGCTCACAAAAGTCAATTTTGTGTACTATTTGCCTTTTAAGTGCATAAGAGTTGTTCAGTTTGAATTGTAAATGAAAAGTTAGGACTTCATGAAGCAAGTGTGAAAGTTGTCACATTTACGGTACAAATACACGAAATGAACACATCGCACAAAACAGACCACACACACGTGTGTGCATATCTTCTGCCATGCAATCCTGTAACAGTGCCAAAGTGAGACAGGAAGACGGAGAAGTAAACAAAAACAAAACAAACAAAATGACAGCGAGATGTGTCATCCAACTTTGATGACGGCAACAAGTGGGATCACTGGCCCACTACTAGCCCAGAGTGAGTCAGATGCACAGCGAGCACAATGCTCCAACTGTTTACAGCAGCTAACGAGCTTATAAGGCACTGGGGCCAAATCTCCTGACCTCATATAAACACTCATTAGAAGACGATTAGCTTAAAGACTATCTGCTGCTGCTCAACACTCCTTTAAGTGGTTGATTTATTTACACAAACTCACAGGAAAAAGATAAACTCAATCAAGGAGTCATAGAAGATTTCACACACTTTAACATGCCAATTTTCTCTATTTACTTATTCTATCACAGCACATTTTGAGCTATTGTGGGCAAGTAGTTTAATAATGTGCTATGTCACTTTTTTGGAGAAGAGTCTGCCACCTGCTTGGTGAAGATGATATTGCTTTGTCCAAACTATGGCCCAGGAGCCAAATACAGCCCTCAAACCAATTTTTACTGGCCTCCAGGTTTTCTGCTGAACTGGTCCCTGAACTGGTCCAATTAATCATAATAATAATTCTAACACTTTAACCTCAATAACACCACAGTCCATCTGACAGATCCACCATACTGACAACCAGTCTGGGGCCCTCTGATTATGGTTCGGTGAAAAAAAGTTTAGACTTGCCTGGTCTGGAATGTTCCACAGTATGCCATTAAACTGAACTCAGATGGTGCAGGTTACAGCTGTTTTTATTATATTTATATTTTGAGCAATAAAACACCTTTGATAATATGAAACAATAGGGGCAATATAGAAAGGATTAATGCCATAGACCAGGGTTCGGCAACCTTTACCATTCAAAGAGCCATTTGGACCCGTTTCACACAGTAAAGAAAACACTGGGAGCCACAAAACCCTTTTGAAATTTAAAATGAAATAACACTGCATATAACGTTTTTCTTCTTTTTTTTTTTAAATGAACAAACTAAAATAAAATACATTTTAATCAAATACAGTGGTCCCTCGCTATATCGTTTTGCTGTTTCGCTGATTTTTTTTTATAGTGTATCAACACGCATTGTGTTCTGCGTCTTGATTGGCTAAAGGACTGTAGACCTTTGCTGATTCGTCACTCCTTCTCCTCCGTGTCTCCTGTACAGTACAGATTGCGTTCAGCCAAATTTATATAAATGTTCGATCACTAACTCTATGACTCTCAAGTGCCGTTTGTTTGCAAGTTTTCTCCCCGACAAAACCCGCGACAGTGGAGCGGCGCCAGGACGAAGAGGCTCGGTCAGAGGAACTGTGAAATACACGCAATATGTTTAGAGCCTGAAAACAGGTTTGGATGTTTAGTTTCATTCTGTAATATCTTCGCAGATTTCGCCTATCGTGGGTTATTTTTAGAACGTGACCACTGCGATAAACGAGGGACCACTGTACTGAGCCGCACTAGAGGGGTCAAAGAGCCGCAGGTTGCTGACCCCTGCCATAGACATATTGTGAAACATTACAGACCGTAGCACAAAGCAGGTGATGGAACAACCATCAGAAAAGTTATTAATGTAATTTATTAAATGTATTCATGGATTTCTGTTATGGACACCATTTTGAGCACTTTTTGAGCTTTTGGTGTCCCCCTGAACACCAAATTGCTTATAGCTATTACTTGAAACCCATGGATAACTTTTAAAAATGTTTATTGTCCTTATTTTTATAGAATAAGTGCATAACAGTAAAATTCTAAGCTACTTGATTGCAGCATTTTAAGGGCAAAATTTAAGACCCTTAACTGAATCAAATAATACTAAATACAACTCTGAGTAAGATCATGGGGAGGATACACAGCTATGGTTAAAAGCTCCTAAAAGTACATTTCACATAATACACCACCTATAAAATATCTTACAACAAATCCTTACTGATTGATAAGGTGGAAAAACATAATCTGAACGCATTATATGAAAAAAGCACAAAAATGGCATCTATAATTACATCAGCCTGTATGACTGTTAAGACTGAGCTCTGAAGATGAGGAGGATCTGGAAACACTGCTTTCTGTGATTTATGTGCTGTTGCGACACCTCTGGCACCCTCTGTGGTGAGTGTGTGTTATTGCGAGTGTGTGGGTGTAGCGTGGCAGCATCTGAAAACCACATGTGTTCTCTTTAAAACTGATAAGATTTTCAAGGAGTGCATTAAGGACACAGCTAAATCACTACAAACAGGTGGGTGCTGATGGCAAAACATACTTGTATAAAAGAATTGCTCTGAAAAAGATGAGGTGGAAAACTGAAGAGCTTTCATAAGGTTTTCAGCAAATACTACTGCCACTGCTGCTAATTCTGCTGCTACTTTAAATACTCCTCATACAAGACACCCTATACAGTTATTTGAAATGTGCTGAGCTTGCCACGCTGCCGATGTACTGAAGTGAACTTTATGTCATTTATTATGCACAGCTGCTATTGGAATGAGATTTCTGCCCCCCAGGCTGTTTGAGGACCACAGGGGAGCAAATAGTTGAAACCAATGCAGGTGCAGGAGTTAGAGGGGATTGTTTTTTATATCACAGGCCAAATAGTTGAACCTCACGCCTTAGAACTGTATGGTCTAGATAGAATTAGAATCAACTAGATGTGAATGCAATAAGTCAGTGCATGTACTAATAAATCACATTAAGTGACATGCATCTGGCATGTTATACAGTAATTGTTGGTCAATATGCACTGTCTGTTATAAATAAATAAATAAAAAATAAATAAAATAAGTACAGGATTAAGGATGGAAATTAGCCTTGGCTACAATCCTGCATATTTACAAATGCATGTTGTTATTAATAATAATAATAATAATAACTAGACGGTTGGGGCTATAAATTGCTGTGGGTAATGAGGAGACTGGCTGGAATGTGCATGCAAAATTTCACAACTTTTTACCAGAAGGTTCTAGGGGTTGCCATAGACTCCCATGATGAGTAACATGTATAATAAGAATCAGTAGAAACACATTTTTATTTTTTTTTTATCTTTTAATATTACAAGGTATACAATAATACACATTTCAGGTACATAATAGTACATATTTCATCACCACAATAACACATAACACAGAAGACACATCGGGGGATGCGGGTACGGGAATAAACACCACTGGGCACAAGGGCTAAGAGAAACAGGGGGGATGAAGAGGACCAAAAGAAAGGGGCCTGGGGGAGAGCAAAGGTGATGCAGTGCAAACACATTTTCGTGTTTCCTCTGCCATCGGATCGCCAGTCTCTTTATCCGGGCTGTCGCCCCGTCCCACCAGTCTATCAGAGAATCATACACTCCAATGTCAGTATCGAAACAGTCGTATAACCTCTCCATTTTCCAAATGAAGCTGGGATCGTCCAGGGGACCCATCAGACGCGCCTCGGAGTCACAGCGCACTCAGAGGACCTCCGGAGCCTCTTAACGCTTTGTCTAACCTCAAGGTCCGCTTCAACATCGCCACTGCAGAAGTCCATCAGTAGAAACACTATGGTGCCTAGCATCTTCGGTGCTTGGCCCCAATAATAATAATAATAATAATAATAATAATAATAATAATAATTTATCTTGTCTTGTCATTATGTTGGCCTTTATTATGCATATATTAATATGTCTTTATTAAATAAATATAAATACAAAAGTATACTGTTTTAAGTAGTGAACAAAACAACATTTGCTACTGGCAGTAATGTTACAGCCAAAGGTCAATCAATTTAGAGAATAAAAAACAAAAGGAAAGACAGAGATTTGGTCTCATAAAGTATATGTAAAAATATGTTCCACAGTATGGAATTAAACTGAGCTATCTCAGTGGAGAAAAGCAGATGGCACAGATAAAGCTTTTTTACAGGCATGTTTGATCAGTAAAACACCTTTTATAATATGAAAACATTAATGCAAGATGCACACACGTGTATGTGTAAAATATATGTGAACAACAGTAACAAAGTATATTCACCCAATTGTTTTACGTTTACATGTCATCGTAAAATTTAACCCTAACCTTTTCTCACACCATATGACAAGAAACACACTGCCTAAAGACTGCACTGCTCACATTTAAATAACTGAGGTTTCACTCCTCCTGCCAAAACACTAGGAGCTCACTCAAAGCCAGACCGATCTGATGTAACAGGCCCCGCAGTAGTGAGTTACGCCTGAATCAGAACACCAAGCATGCTGACAACCTCACCCTAGATGAGGTGCACGAACACAACACAGTAGCATAGCAACAAAAACTGTAGCGTAATAGTGTTGTAAGAGCCATTTTTGTGTGTTTTCTATACGTGCCGCCATTTTATGAGTTCTATGCGTGTAGGCAGCCATCTTATGAGTTTTCTACATATCTGTTTTCTCATTGGCTTCCTGTCCCGCCTTGATGTACAGGAAGTGCTTTCTGATTGGTTCACTTTGATGTCCAGGAAACATGACCATATTTGGTCCACTTTAAAGATCCCATGACATGGTACTTCTTGATGCTTTTATATGGCTCCTTAATGGTTCCCTAATACTGTAAATGAATCCTTCTTCAAAATCAACACTCAGTGCATGAGAAACAGAGATAAGATGAGAAAGAGTCATAAATATCTCTCTCAAACACTTTATTCTGGGCGTTGTTGCTTGAATGCAAATGAGGAGAAAAGAGCTGGCCTATAGTAGAGGGTGGGGGCGTGGCCAAACTCTCCGCTCTCGCTCTCCCCTCTCAGCTGATCCATTCCCGTGTTTTTGCACGGGAGGAGAGATTTGAAGCGTTCCATTGAAAAATAAACACATTTCCACAGAAAATAAAATTAAACCACTGCTGTTCAAAGGTCCAGAGGCTCAGATAAAGGACTTCCGAGCCTAGAAACACTCGGACGTGCCTCCAGGCAAATAAAAAAACGCATTTCGCATTGCCTAGCGCATTCGCAGTCCAAACTCTCTGGGCGTGATTTACAGAGACGCTGAGTTCAGACAGACGGGGGTGGAACTGCATTTGCATTTCTTTTTCCGATCTGACGTCAATAAGGTGCCTTGTTCAAAATCGCCCGTTTGAGCTCCGATTTTTTGTAACGCAGAAAAGGATCGCAAATGCTCAGTTTAGACATTTCGCAACTTTTAACCATGGGGGAAAGTGAAAATTTCATGCCATGGGACCTTTAATGCTTTATTCTTTGATCTTTTATCCTTGATCTTGTCTGGTATATAACCACTCAAAGCACACACCACTGACATAGAGGACACAGACACCGAAGAAGGCACAAGACTGAAGACACAAGACAAGACACACCACGTAACACACACACACGAAGAAAGAGACCACGCTACATGGGTAGTGTGGATAGAAGCCGGGTAGGGGAGCTCACATTAACGTTCAAAAACCTCAGAAAGTGAAAATTTCATGCCATGGGACCTTTAATGCTTTATTCTTTGATCTTTTATCCTTGATCTTGTCTGGTATATAACCACTCAAAGCACACACCACTGACATAGAGGACACAGACACCGAAGAAGGCACAAGACTGAAGACACAAGACAAGACACACCACATAACACACACACACGAAGAAAGAGACCACGCTACATGGGTAGTGTGGATAGAAGCCGCGGCCTGGTGGCCAGGAGGTTACCTCGAGTCAAGGGTTGACGGGGTATTAGGACGTCCTGGACCACAGAAGCTACACAGTCTTTTGACCGTCACGTAAGAACGTCACGTAAGAACGTCACGTAAGAACGTCACGTGGGACGTCACGTAACAAGGAGGTCACATGAAACGTCACGTAACAGCCGCAGGTAGTAAGTAAGACGGATTCCCGTCGGGAGCCGAGAAGCGAAGAAGCACGGTCTCCCGAGTGACAGACGGGAAAACGCGACGCTACAAGGCACGTACGGACAGCAAAGAAGAACCAGTAGCACCGTCGACAACGCAACATAGGGTGAATCCTGTCGGGACCCAAGAAGTACAAGAAAGCCCGGTCTCCCAGTGACAGGCGGGATCTCACCACTATACGACACGCAAAGACGTCAAGAAGGACATCACCACACATACAGAGCCAAACACAACACGCATAGGAAAACCACAAGCCTCAGAAATTCATCTTTCCATTTCCCTCTTTATTCACCTTATTTGTACCCGTTCTGTATGACCTTCACTTTAGTGACTTCACTTTTTATAGAAAAGACAAACTTTGATTCAAGACTCTTTATTTACATTACGTTACGCGTCGGAAAGAAACTTCAAGAAACACAGAGGCCGAGGCTAGTGGGGCGCATCGCCGCACTCACAAGTGTCTAAACATTCATCATTAAAAGCCATTAGGTATTTTAGAGCAGTTACTGCTATTAAAACAGGATTAAAAAGACACATGTTTATATTATAGCGGCAGCAACTATCCTTCAGGGGTTTAAGAGATGTTACAAACTTGCAAAACTGACTTAAGCTGTGCTGAAATTGGCTGCAAAACCATCGCCTCAGTTCCAGCAGTTCGAGAGCATTTGTTGGAAAAGCCAAAAACATGTGTGTCATCCCATTGCCTCCTGGGACTGGATTCCACTGCTGGGAACCACATGACCAGTGCTCATATGGACACCCTGGGCCGAGTGGAGCCGTGTGGGAACATGGCGACTCCGTCATCAGATTTCCACCAGCGCTTGTGTCTGCAGTCTGTATGGATGTAGGCTTTTAGACATTTAGGCAATGAATCAGTTGATGGTGTCTTAGTCAACCAAGATTTTAATTCATCAACCAATTGCTTTATTTAGATTACAAGGATTTATTTGGTTGACCAGCCAGTCCTGTCTACACTCTGTTTGTCCAGAAGGGACTAGAACCAGACAATAGAGCGTGAAAAATCTCTGTCCAAACTTAAGACTAATTTGTATTATGTGCAGGGCTCTCAAGTTTTTCCGAGGAGAGGAGCGGAGCGGGGGGGGGGAGTGAACACTTTTTCCCGAGGAGCGGGGGGCTTGAAATGCGTGAGGAAATGCCGTGTGAGCGTGTGAACGTCGAATTGTCTCTCTCAATGCGTGAGACTTGAGAGCCCTGCTGTAAATGTTTGTCTAAAGAGCAAACTTAAACTACAAAGCAACTAATGAGAGTTATATAAATGAAGTTATTACCTGATGGTTCTCAGTTTGTTTTATCATCACCGTTTTGTCGTTCCTCGTCTTCAGTCGCTGTCCTTATCACTGAGCGCGCACTGCACTGTCAACAGTCTGCCCAACAACAGAACAATCTATTTTCTGATTGGCTGAAAAGGGCGCGGCGCCGGGGAGCGGGATGGGGAGGAGGGGGGAGTTTTTTTCGCTGAAAACGCGCGGTGCCTGCATAAACTGAGCCACACAGACCGATTTTCTGGGCAAAAAAAAAAAAGAGAAATGCCATATGTGGCGTGTGAATGCGTGTGTCACACTCTCAATGCGTGAGACTTGAGAGCCCTGTTATGTGTCTCTCAAATGCAGAAGACATCTCCAAAATTCTTGTAACATTCAGAACAAAATGTATACTTCTTTTACCATTGGTTCGATTGTTGAGTCTGTAAAACGCTGCGCTCTTTCTCAGTTTTTTTTGTTGTTTTTTCTCCTTTTTATGTGTAGGTTTTACGATTGTTTTTGATGCAAACAAACCACGGGTCTCTCTGATTGGATAATCCGCCTGCCAATCACGCCCTCTGAAATCAGGGAGACGGGATGTGGCTCCAGATCCACTCGTCTTTGTAAAGTTTTGTCAAAGCGTGTGGTTCTCGCTGGTCAGGTAAAAGATATGGGACAACAAGAAGAAGCTAGTGAGCGAGTCTTGATGTAAATACATAGTGAGATGTCAAACACAGATGTCAAATACAGACACATAATAGTTCTGAGAGGTTTTGTCATGTTCTCTTTTTAATGAACTGAAGTGTGCCAGGGAACAGCAGTTTGCCTTGGAGGAAAAAAAATCTAATTGAAGTTAATTTAATTCACACAACTATGAAATAATACCAGTGTGGAGTGTTCTGGGGAAACAATCACCATTCGCAAATAGAACCAGACAGGGATAATGGAAAACTGTATTTTTTTCTTCCTTCTAAATAGAGTAATTTGGTAGTATTATAGAAGGCGGTGTACCATGGAATCTTTTTTAACCAAAAAAAAAGTGCCACAGAAAAATAGAAAATAAAAAAATACTAGACCAATCAGAGATAGAGAGATTTTTTTAATGTGTTTTATCCACATTTTCCCCCATCCTTGTACTACAACAAACAGCTTAATATTGTAAACAGATTCAAAAAACAAAACAAAGCATACATACATTAAAAAATGTATCCAGTTAGTTTATTTATGAGACACGGACAGTGCACAATATACATTAACCTTAACAGTAGGTGATGCATTGTCCCAGGTTATAACACAAGAGCTCATTTCCACCCGTTGTCCCTGGTGCATGTTTGTTTGATGGGGGAAAACTGGATATGGATAATAAGAACAAAAACCATAATAATAATAATAATAATAATAATAATAATAATAATAATAATAATAATAATAATAATAATAATAATAATAATAATAATAATAATACATTATTATTATTATTATTATTATTATTATTATTATTATTATTATTATTATATACAGCTCTGGAAAAAAAATAAGAGACCATAAGAGACCACTGCATTTTTTTCTGAAATCAGCATCTCTACATGTATTACAGCCATTCCATTCCAACGTCCGTTGAATTCCAACACAAACACAAAGCTGAGCTACTTCAGTTCTTGCACCAGGAGTGGAATAAAGTCACCCAAGAACAATGTGAAAGACTTGTGGAGAGCATGCCAAGACACATGAAAGCTGTGATTAAAAATAAGGGTTATTGCACCAAATATTGATTTCTGAACTCTTCTTAAGTGTAAACATTAGTATTATGTTGTTTTAAAATGAATTTGATCTTGTTTATTTGCATTGTTTGAGGTCTGAAAACATGTTATTGTTGTTATTTTGACCATTTGTCATTTTCTGCAAATCAATGTTCTAAACGATAATATTTTTATTTGGAATTTGGGGAAATGTCAGTAGTTTATAGACTCAAACAAAAATGTTCCTTTTGCCCAAACACATACCTATAAGTAGTAAAATCAGAAAAACTGATCATTTTGCAGTGGTCTCTTCTTTTTTCCAGAGCTATATATAATATATATATATATATATATATATTATATATATATATATAATATATAATATATATATATATATATATATTATATATATATATATAATATATAAATATATATATATAATATATAATATATATATATATAAAATATATATATTATATATATATATTATATATATATATTATATATATATATATATATATATATATATATATATATATATATATAATGCATAAAGAAAGGAAATACATGACCAAGGATTTCTTTAGGCAAATACAGCCCTAGTAGGTTTCCCTTAGCCGTCCTACACATTTTGTACAGTGGATGATGAGAAATGACAGCGCCACTTGCTTTGATTGTCAGCTACTGTATTCCACAAATGGAGATTGTGTCTGGATTGTGTGTATGTGTGTGTGTGTCCTGCCAACTGTGTTAGCGCTAACTTTATTAGTATTCAGAGAGGCTCCAGGCTGTCACAGGTCCTTAGGCGCTCGGCGGAGGGCAGGAAAAACACATGTCAAAATATATTCACATCGGGTCTGATTGCAAGCAAGCCATTGGGCAGCAATTTGACAAATGACTTTAATAGGTCATACAACAGCATCTGCATATTGAATAGCGGACTGAGGAGCGGAGAACGGAGGGACAAAATGGACACAAGGCATTGCAAGCAAATGATAGTCTTTAAAAAGCTTTAAAGCTGCATTATGTAACTTTTTGTTTGGGGGTCCGTCACCTATTCATTTCTATGGAGATGTCATTGCTTTGCCTGGAATGTTCCACAGTATGAAAAGGAGAAAAGCATTTAATGAACCCTCCATCAAACAATGCACCTTTAAAGAGGACATATTTTAGAGTTTTTAATCATGTTATCATTGTTATCTTACTCAGTGTTGTATTTTTGATTGATTCATGCATGGCAATGGCAATAGTCATCTAAAATGCCAGAAGAAACAAAACCACCAACTTGTTAGAAACAACAGTGCCAAATTTGAGCACTCAAAAAGCAGCTGTGTAGCTGTCAGCACCTCCTATAGCTGCAGCTCATGCAACAGATTTTTTTTTTTTTTTTCATTTGTAGCAAAACGGGTACACAACACTGCCAAATCCTATGGGTGTCACTGATTAAGAAAATAAAATTGTAGAAGAATTAAATTCCACCGTATGTCATGGCTGTGATGTGACTTCGTTTTATAGATTCTGAGTACAGTAAATGAGAAAGGGAAACAACTATAACAAGGTTAAAAGCTCTGAAAAGTCAGGTTTGCTTTAATAATCTTTTAGATTAATAGCAGAGTTTACAATTAACTAAATGTAGAATAATGATCCACATACGTTTTAGTTTTTGAATAAATACCAGAAAAAAAAGCATATGTTATCTTGTGAGGTCAGCATGTTGTAAATGTAGATTTTCCCCACATCAACTTAAAGCACCTGACTATCTAAAGATCAGGAGAAAAAACCTCTGGGGCAGCCCTATACCCCTGACAGGAGTAAATGCAGATTTATTGTCCTATGTAAATACATTAGTGAATATGTTAATGAATATATTAGTGAACCTTAGTCTTAGATGAACTGAGTTTACCTTCCACACACTGAAACATTTCTAACTGCCTCATCCTGGATTCTACACTGCCTGGTGACATCTGCTGCTGCAATACAAAAAGCAGACTCCAAGGTTTTTGGAAAATCACTTTTCACTTATTAACATCAGTGCCCTTTGGCGTAATGTTCACCACTAGTTTCAGCACTTTCCACTCCTCTCGCTCTCCTCTCCTTGCCACCAGATGTGGATCGAATTGAGAAAAATACCAAATGATTCATGGGCCTGAAAGCCTGGACTCACAGCTCCAGTAAATTCAAACACAAATACATAGTTAATGTACAGATGCAAGGATTTAGCTTTGCAGTTAGCGTGATTAATGTTTCATAGGCTAAAGTAAGATTTGTCAGGTTGACATTTTTCAATGCCATATTTTATCAATGAAGTTCCATATTACTTCTAAAAAAACAATCTCATTCTAAAAAAACTCATCAAGCCCATGAAACTTGACCAGTAAAAGTAGCCTTCTTTGTATTTTTGCAGTGTTTTTTTTCTCTTTTACAAGTACGTCCATGTTCATTTCACATACATTTAAGAGCTTTTGCAGTATCTGACACCTGTACAAGTGGGCAGGGCTAACAGAACATTTTAATCTGATACTGATGTTCTTCACCCAAAATTGAAAATTTGCTACAGCTCCATAAATAGGAGGAGGAATTTTGACTTGTTTACATGGTTTATTGAATGAGAACCAGAAAGAAGCAGATGCACTATCTTTGGTCCAATCAGAGATGTTGTTGGATGAGA
This sequence comes from Paratrypauchen microcephalus, assembly GCA_036785185.1. NCBI lineage: Eukaryota > Metazoa > Chordata > Actinopteri > Gobiiformes > Gobiidae > Paratrypauchen > Paratrypauchen microcephalus. Next base: position 6,738,500 of record JAVJIX010000005.1, on the reverse strand, counting down.
ACCACACGTAAACACCTGAAACAAATGTTGATTCTTGGTTGGTTCAATGTTAGAGTGAGAGAAGATCAAGTGGACACTTGCTAGCAGTTCACTTCTATCTGAAATATGTTCTTAGCTCATGATCCCAAATCAGCTTAAAGGGATATGCCACCCCCAGGTCAAATTTGGGCATCTCCCCACAGTCCAGAGACTAAAACAAGTGATGAAAAGCGTTTTCCTGCTCACCCAGCCATTGTCTGAGTCTGTCGCCACTGACCGCCGCGCGAGCTGCTGCTCCTCCGCCTTAGACTGGAGACACGCAGCACGCTGCCAGGGGAATCCCAGTTACGCACCGGGAAGGGAGTTCCCCTGTTGCACAACGTGGTGCGTGATTCGGCCATGTCCTTCCGCACTGAAAAATAGTTCCCACCCAAAATGACCAAGGCAAGCTCTCCGTGTTGATTTGCACATTTATTTGCACTCGATATGAATGCGCACTACACAGAAAGTAATTGGGAAAAGCATCGAGCAAATTAATTCCTTTTGGCCGAAATCTTTCTCTGGCGACGTTAGACTCCAGTCTAAGGCGGAGGAGCAGCAGCTCGCGCGGCGGTCAGTGCTGACAGACTCGGACAATGGCTGGGTGAGCAGGAAAACGCTTTTCATCACTTGTTTTAGTCTCTGGACTGTGGGGAGATGCCCAAATTTGACCTGGGGGTGGCATATCCCTTTAAAAGGTGCACTGTACAGCTCTGGAAAAAAATAAGACACCACTGCATTTTTTTCTGGAATCAGCATCTCTACATGTATTACAGCCATTTTATTCCAGCGTCTGTTGAATTCCAACACAAACACAAAGCTGAGCTACTTCAGTTCTTGCACCAGGAGTAGAATAAAGTCACCCAAGAACAATGTGAAAGACTTGTGGAGAGCATGCCAAGACGCATGAAAGCTGTGATTAAAAATAAGGGTTATTGCACCAAATATTGATTTCTGAATTCTTCTTAAGTGTAAACATTAGTATTATGTTGTTTTAAAATGAATTTGATTTTGTTTCTTTGCATTGTCTGAGGTCTGAAAAAATGTATATTTTTTTGTTATTTTGACTATTTGTCATTTTCTGCAAATAAATGCTCTAAATCAGAGGTCTTCAACAGGGGGGTCGCGGAGGTACTACAGGGGGGTCGCGAAATCTTTTGATTTCACTTTAAAATAATATAATTTTATATTTTATAGTGTAAAATACAGTATTAACCTGTGTATTATTTCCTTGTATTGGATGTACCATAACAGAGTAGCAATGTTTATACATGAAACTAAGCTCAATTTAATATAAAACACAATTCTATGCCGTATATATAGTAGGGGGTCCCTGGCCCAGTTCGCCATCTGTTTGGGGGTCCCTGGCCTGAAAAACGTTGAAGACCCCTGCTCTAAATGATAATATTTTATTTGGAATTTATGGGAAATGTTGTCAGTAGTTTATAGACAAACATAAATATTCCTTTTGGCCAAACACATAAAATCAGGAAAAACTGATAATTTTGCAGTGGTCTCTTTATTTTTTTTTCAGAGCTGTATAACCTCTAAGGTGGACAGTCTGCTACTTGTCTCCTTGGAAATGTTATTTCTTTGCCTGGAACGTTCCACAGTAGGGCATTAAACATATCTGACTTGCATGTGTTTCATAGCTCAAAAATACCTTTAAAAAAAGAATTTCACCATGTGCAGGCTTGCTTCTCCAGAGATATTATTACTATTAACATGTCTCCATTGTGATTTCAAAGTTTGCTTCTATACTGTCAATAATAATCAGGGCAGTAATATCTCCATGGAGAAAAGCAGGTGGCGAACCCAGAAAATGTACACAATGCACCTTTAAATACAATGAGCTATTTTTAATTCAGAATTGTTTAAATGTATATTAATTGAATGAGAATTACAATGAAGCAGATGTTGTTGGTTGTATAGAAACAACTGCCTGTCAGTAAACCAGCTTCTTTGCCATGGTTCAACGTCAGAATAACAAAAAGACGCCAAGTTAACAGTTCATTTTCACAAATCAGCTATACAAAATTATGTATTTAAAATTTTGAACTGAATTAATCTTATTTTGAGTTGATTTAATTAGCACGGTGTTATTCATCGTCAAAGTAGAAGTTCATCCAAACACACCCACATTCCACTGCTCCCGTCACGAAACAATGACAGGTTGACAATGATAACAAACAGAGGCCTCGTATTTAATATTCAAAAGTCGGAGAAGTCATCAATCATGTCGCACATGCAGGTCCACTGCCAAACCTGAATCTTCGTTCTATGACAAGAGGACGGACAAGAAAGTCTGGATCGATTCAGCTATTGTAAACAAAGTAACGCACGCAAGGATGAGGACTAATGAATAATAAAAGTATAAATACACTGACATAATGAGGTGTGGTTGAAAATAAATTAAGCCTGAGAGGTAAGGTTTATTAAGGATTCATGCTGTGGTTATACACTCCTGATCAAAATTTTAAGACCAGTTGAAAAATTGCAAGGCCATCTGAAGGCCATCGTTTGTGTGGTAATGACTTGGTTTTTCAACAGGACAACACTGCAGTTCACACAATGCCCACCTGACAAAGGACTTCTTCGAGAGAAATAACATCATGCTTTTGAACCATCCTGCGTGTTCCCCTGATCTAAATCCAACTGAGAACATTTGGGGTTGGATGGCAAGGGAAATTTCCAAAAATGGACACCAGTTCCAGACAGTAGATGCCCTCCGTGAAGCCATCTTCACCACTTGAAGCAGCATTCCCACTAGCTTCCTGGAAAGACTAGCATCAAGCATGCCGAATCAAATGTTTGAGGTGATTAACAAGAATGGCACAGCTACACTCATTACCGAGTCCTTTTCTGAACATTTTATTTCTATTTTAGGGGGTTTTGAGGTTTTTTGGAGATGTGGTCTTAAACTTTTGATCAGCTGATAAACAGCCTATTTCAGTTTAATGGTTGTTCGCAATAAATTGCTTACTCAAATTTTTTCTTGTCTCACTCCCATTTCTTCTTTTTTTGCACTACTTAGAACCTTCTTAAGATCCAACAAAAAGTGAATTCTTGCAGTTTTTCAACTGGTCTTAAAAGTTTGATGAGGAGTATAATAGTATTAGGCTAAAGGTGAAGTCTGGAATTTGGAGTAGTGCAGTTGCTGATTTGAATATAAATGGATACAATGGAGGAAATAAGTATTTGGTCCCTTGCTGATTTAGGTTTGTCCACTGACAAAGAAATTAAGTCTATCATTTCAATGGTAGGTTTATTTTAACATTGAGAAATAGAATATCAAAAAGAAATTCCAGAAAATAACAAAAAGAAATTCCAGAAAATAACTTTAAAGAAAATATATAAACTGATTTGCATTTCATTGATTGAAATAAGTATTTGAGCCCTCTAGCCAAAAAAGACTTAAAATCCTCGTTTGCAGATGTTTCTTGTAGTTGATGACTAGGTTTGCGCACATATCAGAAGGAAAGTTGGTCCACTCTTCTTTGCAAATCATCTCTACATCATTAAGGTTTCGTGGCTGTCGCGACTCGGAGCTTCAGCTCCGTCCAGAGGTTTTCTATAGGGTTTAAGGTCCGGAGACTGGCTGGGCCACTCTATGACCTTAATGTGCTTCTTGAGCCACTCCTTCGTTGCCTTGGCTGTGTGTTTTGGGTCATTGTCCTGTTCAAAGACCCATCCACGACACATTTTCAGTTTTGTGGCTGAGGGAAGGAGGTGGTCACTCAGTATTTTACCGGTACATGGCTCTGTCCAACCTCCCGTTGACGCGGTGAAGTTGTCCTGTGCCCTTGGCAGAAAAACACTCCCAAAGCAAAATGTTTCCACCTCCACTTGATGGTGGGGATCGTGTTCTTGGAGTCATAGGCAGCATTTCTCTTTCTCCAAACACAGTGAGTTGAGTTTATGCCAAAGAGCTCGATTTTGGTCTCACCTGACCACAGCACCTTCTCCCAATGACTCTTTAAATCATTCAGGTGTTCACTGGCAAACATCAGGCAAGCCTGCACATGTGCTGCCTTAAAGGCAAATTAACATTTTTTTACAATCTGAGCCTTCTTTCGGCAATAAAACAAGTAGTTTTACTCACCCATAGCATTTTTCTGTCAATTGGAGCAGTATCGCAGAACTTATGTTGAGCCGTTCTGTTCTAGTAATGATCCCGTATCCGTTAACATGGTGCTGTATCGGGGCATTACTTTGCGGTGTCCAAATAACACAAACTTTAGCACTTTTCAAATCATAGAAGCCCGATGTCTTAATGTAAGATTTCGTTTGAAGGAAAAGTGGCCTGTAATCCGAGATTTAGCCATAGTTTCGAGTAGATGAGGACGCCAGTGCGCATGCGCGGACTGCTCCCGGGACCCAAACATGAAACGCAAAGCTGAAAACTATGGATGAATCTCGGATTACAGGCCACTTTTGCTTCAAACGAAATCTTACATTAAGACATCGGGCTTCTATGATTTGAAAAGTGCTAAAGTTTGTGTTATTTGGAGACCGCAAAGTAATGCCCCGAATACAAATGCTAACGGATACGCTACAACATAACTTTCTTCAAACAGCTCCAAATGACACGAATGTGATATGGGTGAGTCAAACGACTTGTTTTATTACCGAAAGAAGGCTCAGATTGTAAAATAACGTTACTTTTCCTTTAAGCAGGGGTACCTTGCGAGCACTGCAGGATTTTAATCCATTGCGGTGTAAAGTGTTACCAATGTTTTTATTAGTGACTGTCATACTTATGTCATACTATACATACATATCATACTTTTACATCAGTTAAGAGGTAGTTGAGTTGAAAAGATGAAAAAAGTTGAAAAGTACAATAATACAGGACAGAATATCCTATCTAGAATGCAAGTACAATTTATGCACAAGGTAGGATTTTTTTTTTTCTTTCTGGCAGTTTAAACCATCATTTCACAAAATGAGAGTGTTGTCATTATTTGTATTAGTCTAATCATTATTAGCATGTTATTTAGGGCTTGTACTTATACTATTCTATAAGCAGCTCTTGAGGTCAAAATATGTCTGCTGTGTGCTATCTGCATCTAAATTACAAAGAGTTTTTAAATTTATTGTCTGTACTTTATTGTCTGTAACTCTGTAAGAGTTGTAAAAAGCGCTTACAAAATCATCATCGTTGTGAAGAATTAGGATGCTTGAAATAAATAAGGTCTTCTGTTTTTTCATGTTTTTAAGACAGTAAAAAAATCAGGTACAGCGCCATTCTGGACTCGCAGGTTTATTATTATTTTTACATATGCCACACAGACTCCATGTTTAGCCGGGCTGCCTCATATGTTTTCATTCAGCTCTGAACAGTTGGCCTGCCACATTCTGCACCTCTGTGTTGTGTCTCCAAACAGCGACTGCTCCACACATGTGCACATATGAGCTCATATCACAGCTACATACAGTCATGACGCCACATGTCCAGGTGATGTGACCAGAGACACAGGCTGGGTCAACACGGGCCAAAGAGAGGGGCTTCTGTTGGTGGCAGAGGGCGTGTTCGGGCTTCAGCGATAAGTAAATAAACATGTAAACAAAGGGGGAAGTAATTAGTTAAATGCATTTACGGTTACAACGTTAAGTGCACATTTTAAAAGCCATTTACAGCTCGGTATGAATGGTGAATTGACGCAAGACTGATCTGGCAGGTAGGAGTGTTTGGTAAAAAATAAATAAATAAAATACTAAGAACAGAGCTTGAGTGATAAGACTATATTTTGACTTTTATATGAACAACTGTATGCTTAAGACCAGTGGAGTTAGCAGTGAATGATATACAATTTTCTTGGATCACAATTTTGATTCCTGTATTTAGGATCTTAGGCTACATTCAGATTGTGATCTTTTAATACCAGTCTGAATGACACAGGTCCGATTTTTTTCAAATACGACCCAGGCCACTTGGATATGTGGTCCTAACACCGATACATATCCGATCTTTTGACATGTGACTTCAGTCTGAACAGCCAGGTCGCATTCATCTGACCATCAACAAGTAAGAGTGGTACAAGTAGGCGCTCACAAATGTACACAAACGTTCTTCTCGTCATGTGAAAATTGTGTATGAAGTCCATGTCAGTGAAGCGGCAAAGCACATAGCAATCCCACCACTCTCAGCACCAACACGTTCCTTTCTACGGACGTTGCTGCCACTGCCCCACAAAACCTTCTCCTTTCCAATATCTTCCTTAAAACAAATACGTGTGACATCATCGTGTCCTCCAAGGCGCATGCGGGACACTTTTGGGGAGTTTAAAGTTCACACTGAAAGTCGCATTTAATCGTAAATGGGAACGACCTCGCAAAAAAATCGTATTTCACAGAAAAATCCGAATTGAGCTTTAAGCCCTGCACTCTGAATGTAGCCTTAGTATCTTTATACTGCCTTCAACTAGTAAATAAAGGCTTCAGAAAGTTTACACTTCACTGATAAAAGAAGAAATTCAATTTGTCAACTGGACAAAGTTTGTTTCGCCGCTCATCCGAGAGGCTTCGTCAGTTCTGGTTAGAGTGCTGGTAAGACACTTGCTTATATCTCGCTGCAGGGAGGAGCTAACTAGCTAACTACTTTCCGAAACTATCTCACCTATTGGTTTCTGTCTTTTGTTTCTCTGGCGTCTTAGTTTAGCATACCTATTCATCCCTACACGACTGTTTTTCACACCTCTGGCCCTGACCTGGTTAGCCCTATTGTTTCTTTTGTTTGTTTGATCTAAGTTTAAGAATGGAATTATAGATGGGAGACAAATTATGTCTGACTCCACCATTTCTGTTTTACACTTCACTGTAATTGGTTAAATCCACCTGTCACACACACAAAGGCTTTTTTTTTCTTTTTTTATTGTTGGCGGCACGGTGGCTGAGTGGCTAGCACTCATGCTTCACAGCAAGAAGGTTCAGGTCGCCCGGGCCTTTCTGTGCGCCATAGGTAAAATCCTCTAGCTTGGGTCCTGACCAAAGCCTAAACAACAAAATCATGGTGATGGTCCCCGGGTCAAATGCAGAAAATGATTTCTCCTGGGTGAGATCAATAAAAAGTCAGTCTTCTAATCTTCTAATCCTTAATCACTGTAAGGCGCTTTGTGTTACATTTTTTGTATGAAAAGCGCTTTATAAATAATGTTTGATTGATTGACCAATAGAAGAAGGGGTGGGGGAAAGTGTCTGTGTTTGAGTAGTCAGCCCTGCATCAAAATTCAATAAAATAGCCCAAAGCTAAATTAAATATTCCTACTGTACTCAAGAGTAATTCTCCACTCTGTAAAAGCGTATACGTACAGTATATGGACACCTTTTTTGAACATTTTGACAGGACTGGACTTTACTGGCAGTTAATGTTTTGTTTACCCAGTGGTGTTTGCGTGATTTTGCGTACGTTTTGAGTGAGCAGAGAAGGGTGGAGTGTGGGAGAGTTTTGTTTTTGTCTATTTTTGTTTGTGTTATAAATATTATAAAAGAAAAACAATATTGGACAGATTCAAATATAAATCTACAAGAATTTAGAGAGACACAGACAGACGCAGACACTCCCTTGAGGTCCACTTCACACGAATCATAGGCCAATCCCAGCTAAAGCCCTTACACATACGCTGCATATCTCCTGTGTGCTCAGAGCCGCTCCTCAAAACCCAGATTTGTTACAGATTACGGAGTGTTAGAGGCCAGGCCTGTACCCTGCAGCCCCTTTAAGTCTGACTGTGTGAGGACAGAGGAGTTCATGCCAAAGTGAATATGACAGATTTGTGTTTTTACATTTATGACTTCCTTTGGTTGGATATTACATGTGGCAAATATTTACTTTTACAATTAAACATGTTAACAGGATCATGAACAGTTGTATTGATCACAGGCTTCTGAAAATGTGTTGTTTAAATTAATTTTGTATTTTCTCTTGACTTCTCAGACTGTCTTAAAACTTGTTTGAGTGTTTGTTAATATGCATACATTGTGTCACCATTATTCTGCCAATAATAATAATAATTTTGTTTTACATCCATTAATTGCAATTGTTAAAAGAAAGAAAGAAAGAAAGAAAGAAAGGGCATACAAAAACACAAAATGACAGGAAGTAGAGCCGTGTTCTCAAAAGGAATACATCTATGTCATCAACACCAAAATTTCCATCCAAAATACGGCAACAATTTACGTGCAAGAGAGGCATTATTTACATATTTAAAATTTTGATTTATCAAAATAAAAACTTTTTAGTAGACTAATCATAGTTATGGAATTACCTGTTGCCCTCATCTAGAATTAAAATTAAAGGTCTTATATTACAAAAAAATGTGCAGTTGTGAGCTTTTAGCCATGTTATAATTACAGCTCTGGAAAACAAAATAAGAGACCACTGCAAAATTATCAGTTTTTCTGATTTTACTACTTATAGGTATGTGTTTGGGCAAAAGGAACATTTTTATTTGAGGCTATAAACTACTGACAACATAATGCTAATGTTTACACTTAAGAAGAGTTCAGAAATCAATATTTGGTGCAACAACCCTTATTTTTAATCACAGCCTTCATGTGTCTTGACATGCTCTCCACAAGTCTTTCACATTGTTCTTGGGTGACTTTATTCCACTCCTGGTGCAAGTAGAGATGCTGATTTTAGAAAATCTGAAAAAATAAGAGCTTTCAGTCTCTTTTTTCCCCCAGACCTGCATGTAATATGGGCCCTTACAAACATCACAAAAAATAAAAATAAAAATCTGAAATATAATTACACTGACTATGCTTTAGTGAAAAAAGTAGCCTAACCTGTTGTATGCAATTTTTAAGCTGCTCCTGCAGAGTCTCAGAATAAGTGAGACATCTACCTGACAGTTTAAGCTCCAGGGACAGATCTGAATGCATTTGTGTGTTTGAGAAAGTATAAGCAGAAGTTTGGTGCATTTGGTAAAAGCCAATCCTGTTACGGCTGGCCCTGCTCCCATTTGCAGCCTGTTAAGCATCAGCGCAAGACAGTAATATTTCCTACAAATAAAGACTTTGAGGTGAAGTCTGAGCAGGAGTGAACAAGAGAATGGTGTAGGGGGTTGCTGCCAAAAACTCAAGATAGCAATTCCATCGACATGACAGAAAGGCTTTCCAGAAACTCGGAATAATATTTATGATGTGTTGGTGATTTTTTCTTCCTCCCACCTGTAAGCTGTGTATTGTTTCACAACTAAAGTATGAAACTGCAGAGGAAACGTGACGATGAGAAGCAATGGCAGTAAAACTAAATCAGAGCTGACTTTTTAACGATGACATTTTAAAAGTCAAATACTTCGTAAAATTGACAGATGTGAGCATTAAGCTGCGCTAGAAAAGTGTTACCTTCTCAAAAACATATATGGAATTGTTTTGTTTCATTCACTTTTTTGAGTAACACTATTATTAGTCTGTCTACATCTCCAAAGCTGAAAATGCTCTGTTCCACCTTGTAATGTCATGAAGCGGTAGTTTTTTAGTAAAGATCTGCAATTCCAGGGATGAAATTATCCAAATGATTTTAGTGAACAAACATACATCAGAAAATAGTGTAATATAGGCTCTTTAAAATAAAAGACTATATCCCTTGAGTGGAAAGAGTCCTAAAAAGATTGCACATAAAAGGAAATAGAAATGAATAATAGCCATGGCAACAGTCCTAATTTCTCATAATTCTGGAATCCGTTTATGATTATGATACAACCTAAGGACATGGTTACGTAATTTAAAATAATATTTAATCAACAATTGTAATTGTAATAGGCTATAGTTATTTAAGTAATTTAAAACTTTAGCACTTACTTTATCTAAGCCCTCAAGCTATGGCCTTGAAAGAAAATTCCAACTGTAAAATATGATGCTATTAACTGTTCAAAACATCTGGCTCTCAATTCAAACGGACGCAACTCAATGACTACATGTCCACTTTGTCAAAAATCAAATCACACTTTAAGATATGATTCTCAATACTGTCTTATCTCCAACGTACCTAAGTACCTTTTTCAATCCATATTTCAACAGAAAATTAAGAAATATTCAGAACGAAGATGACGTAGTTTTTCCCCATATTTCTTCACATAAATACAAAAAATCTGATAGATATTCGCTCTATAGAGTAATTGAAATATAAACTTATAAGTTTTAAGTATGTATGCTTCATTTACAAAGCACTACCTGGACTAACCCCACCCCCCATGTCTGTCTTTTTCAAACCTAAAACATCAAGTGGTCCGAAAACCAGGGCCTCCTCCAGAGGAGACTGTGAGGTCCCCCAGAAGAACCGCCTTTGGTCAGAACACTCTCTCTGTGAGGGCCACTAACATCTGGAACAGTCTTCCTCTGCACATACAGGAGAGCCCTACACTGATCACTTTTAAAACACAACTGAAACTATGGCTGAAAACCAACCAGTCATGTGACCACTAGACTCTTGTTTGTGCTGCTTGTATTGTATGTTGTATTTTTATGTATTTGCCTGCCTAGAGACTAGGGATGAAAACTAGCTTTGTAGCTAAAATTCAGCATATTTACATTTGTTTTATACTTATCCCTATCAAATAAATAAGTAAATAAATAAACTGATGCAACTCAATGAATATATCTCCACTCTGTCAATTCTCAAATCATGCTTTAGCTATGAAAATCCATATTGTCTTTTCTCCAAAAAAATGTGCCCATCTTCTCCAATCCATATTTCAACAGATGATTAAATACTCAGTGTATATAAAATATCTGCAACAAAGATCACCGATCCTTTCCCATGTTTCTTCACATAAATACAGCAAATCCTTTTGATAGCTATTGGCTCTATAGAGTGAAAAATGAAATATAATCTGCTGCAACAATGACTATATATCCACTTTGTCAATACTCAAATCATGCTTTAGCTATGATTGTCAATATTGTCTTTTCTCCTGTACCTAAACACCTTCTCCAATCCATATTTCAACAGAAAATTAAGAAACACTCAGTGTATATGTATATAAATACAAAATAAACCTTCTGGTAGACATTGGCTCTATAGTAAAAATTGAAAGATAAACTGATGCAACTCAATGCTCTCCACTCTGCAATGATCTACTTAAATACATTTTTCAATCCATGTTTCAGCATTCGGTGTATAAAAATATTCACAATAGATATTGCCTGAACAGAGTCAAAATTGAAATATAAACTGATGCAATTTATGATCTCCACTCTCCAATCATCTTCCTTAATACATTTTCTATACACATCAGCTATCGGCCTAAATCTAGCCGATACGGGCCGATAGTCCACGTGGACATGTTAAACCTTCTTATGAAGCTTAGACTCTTTGTATTGCATCTATTTAATCAAATTTACAGACAGTTAAATGTCTTAATATGTGGCGCCGCATCAGCATTATCAGAGTAATTTGTCTGTGTGTAACGCTGCACTGCACCTGAACAAACCCCCAGAGTCTCACCACATGACTCACATGCTCTTATTTATACCAGTGCGCTCTCAACATCTGCTTTGAGACAGTTTACAGACTAGAATGTCATACAAACACGCATTAGGCCTACCGACGGCCTTTAAATTTGAGTCTAAAGAGGCAAAATAACAGTACATTTAGCCAAAATAAACCCAATTTAAAATCCAATACAGTAAAAAGTTTTAGAATCAGTTGAAGATTTACAGATTTTACATCACTAAATACAGCTCTGGAAAAAAAAAAAGAGAGACCACTGCATTTTTTTCTGAAATCAGCATTACAGCCATTCCATTCCAGCATCTGTTGAATTCCAACACAAACACAAAGCTGAGCTACTTCAGTTCTTGCACCAGGAGTGGAATAAAGTCACCCAAGAACAATGTGAAAGACTTGTGGAGAGCATGCCAAGACGCATGAAAGCTGTGATTAAAAATAAGGGTTATTGCACCAAATATTGATTTCTGAACTCTTCTTAAGTGTAAACATTAGTATTATGTTGTTTTAAAATGAATTTGATCTTGTTTCTTTGCAGTGTTTGAGGCCTGAAAACATGTATCTTTTTTGTTATTTTGACCATTTGTCATTTTCTGCAAATAAATGCTCTAAACGATAATATTTTTATTTGGAGTTTGGGAGAAACGTTGTCAGTAGTTTATAGACTCAAACAAAAATGTTCCTTTTGCCCAAATCAGAAAAACTGATAATTTTGCAGTGGTCTCTTATTTTTTTCCAGAACTGTATATCAGCTGTTATATCCAAAGCTCCTTTTATCAGTATCATATTGAATCCCAAAAATCCATATCGGTCGGGGCCTAATTCAGTGTATAAAATATTCTCAACAAAGACGACCTATTCTTCCTCATACTTCTTCACATAAACATACAGCAAATCCTTCTTATTAGACATTGGCTCATATAGTTAAAACTGAAATATTGTCACGCCGTCTCAAACCTGACTTGTAGCCCTCTGACAGATGACATCACAGGCAAAGTGCGTATCACAGGCAAAGTGCGTATCGACCAATGAATTTGCTCGGTCTGACAGGAAGCCCCCAGGGTCAACCAATTAGCTGTTGACAGGAAGAGAGATGTATGACTAGGCCTGTGAGAAAAGAGCACACGTTAACAGCTGACAGGTGGAAGATGGAGGAGGGAGGTATTGATACTTTGCCGCTGATGTCATCAACATTCCCTGGGGGTGTGAAGCTAACTGTAAGCACTACTCTGTCTGAAGTTCTGTTACTCAACTTAGATTTAATCTGAACACTTGTATTGATCACAGGCTCCTGAAAATGTGTTGTTTAAATTAATTTTGTATTTTTTCTTGAGTTTCAGACAATCTAAAAACTTTTTGGGTCATTACTGCTAACACTGGTCTACCAGCAAAATGCTCCCGGAACAAAAGTAGTGAAATTTTTCTTGGTTTAGGTCACTAATAAAGAAAAAGTAAGTCAGAAGTGCTGATTGGCTATAGTTTCTAAGATATAGTATTGGGTCAAAATAGGAAATTTATGTAAAATAAGGCAAAAACTGTAGTTTATCAGAAGGTACAGTGCGTCTACAAGCAACCAGTTCTATCTGAAAGCCTGTCTGCACATTACAATACATTCATTTTAATATGTCTAGAGTTTTAACATCAAATATTTTTTGATTTCACATAAAAGAGATGCCTCGAAATTGTGTGCACCTGATGTCTTAAGATATTTCTTGTTTATTTCTTGATGAATAAAGAAATGCAAGTTAAACATTTTCAAAATATACATATTTTTAAGCAAAAATCCCTAAATCTATTGTATAAACAGATGTGATTTTGATGTAACACAGTATCATTAAATATCTTGAATACATTAGCTAACCAGCACAGTTATCAATATAAATGAGATTTAGCCAGTTTTATCTTGGAAGCAGATCGAGTCAAAAAAATGTGTAGACCAGTGTAATCAGTGCTTTATGGAAATTAATGAACATTCAGCCACAGAAATACACAGAAATACACAGAAATCCCTCGCAGCGTGACGTTTCTGCAAAGTATCAATAAGCCCAATAGCAAAAAGCATATCAAACTACTGCATTAAAGATTACAATAATACAAATGAAGAACAAATATCACATCATTCCTTGGTGCATCGCAAGGCCACACAGCTGTTAGTGTGTTAGCTTTGCCGTCACTCATCACATGATTTGTCAGACAGCCAGGAGCAAACCAATCTGAACTTGAATTGAGACAAATAGCTGTCGCAGTCAAATATTCAAGGTATTTGTGCAGTAACCGCCAGCAGCAAGAACATAACTGAAAAAAACGTAAGTATGCAAATGTGCTCATGAAAAGTTTAGCTTGGCTCTGAACTGAAGGAAAATATATTAACAAATAATAAAAATGCATTAGTCTTGTATAGCATTTTTCTAGATGCTCAAATTTGCTTTACCGAAAAAGCTTACCAAATAGCTTGAAATGGTTAACACAGCCAACCACAGCCTTTCAACCTCCCCATCATTCATTTCTCACATGTGCAAAATGGATGGAAGTGCCCTGCCCAAGAACACAACAGCAGAATACACTGGTCAGACTCCAAACGAGATCAAACCGCTGACTATGGAACTGATGGGAAAGACTAACCACTGAGCCCCTGCTGCCCTGTTTGTATTTTTACACTGGGAAAAGCTACAGTGCAGTGTCAAATGTATGTTTGATAATTAATGAAATATTGTATTGTATTGTATTGTATGTACTTTTATGGAAAGAATGTTAAAAGTGATCATTTTCATTTGAAATTTAAATGGCCTTCAAAAGGGGGTATTTTACTTCTGAAGGGTATTAACTGCTAACACATTATTTAGTTCACCATGTTACCTTTTAGTGGTTGAAAATACTATATTGACCAAAACACGTTTGACAAGTTTCTCTTTCATTTTTGATGACCTGAGTCTCCACTCCCTTTGATCTCTGTGCTAAGTCACTCCCCCTTTAGAGCGCTATCATGCCAGAATCAACATGTATCCCACTAAATCAGGGGTGTCAAACTCATTTTTGTCCAGGGGCCGTATCCAACCTACTCTGATCCAAAATGGGCTGGATCAGAAAACTCATGGCATATATACCCCAAAAATAACGATAAGTCCAAATATTTGTGCAGAGAAACGCAAATCTATTACAGAAGCCTTTTTTATTTGATGAACTCTTTCTTTTACAAAATATAATATTATGAACCTGAAACTTTAAGAAAAATGCAATTTCAACACACGCAGACAGGTTTCCCATTCACTTCTGTGAACAAATAGGAATTGGTCCATTTTTCTTGGAAAATCCTGCACGCGGCGTCCACTTTTCTCATTTTTGACATTTTGCTGATGAGGGTGTCACGGTCAACAGTCAAAACGATGGTCCTTTAAGAGCGTTTGGAAAGAGGCAAGTCTTCATTTGTGCTGCTTTGGTGGGAGGGGCCACGCAGAGAGGCGCTAGAGACGCCGCTATGCTAAGAAAATTGAATAGAACATTTTCTATTAAATATTTTAATAGAAAGTCAGCCAAGGGCCAGATTAAAGGTCTTGGAGGGCCGGATCTGGCCCCCGGGCCGCATGTTTGACACCCCTGCACTATATGAAACTACTGCACATTGCATCAGGTTTGTGAAGTTGTTGTGTACAGTTTTGCATCATGCTTAGGCTTGTGGGCACAGCATTGGACATCTTACCGTTAACCATAAAGGAGGTTCAATATGGCCCGGGAGAGATCGCCAAATTACTGAAATAGAAATAGAAATTACATTCAATACCTCTTCAGGCATGTTTTTGATGAGGGAACAAAAAAAATCCATTTTGCATAATATCCCCTCTTTAAGACACTCAATTTACTACCTCAATCAAAGTGAATCATCTGTAAGACTTCTCTTTCTAACAGGGTTCAAACGATGTCTTTAATGTCCTAAGAAAACCCACAGAGCACTGACTTATGAATGGGTTTGAACTCCTCACCTCCGCTGGGGTCGGATAAGGTAATGCGTGTGCACCGAGTGGCACTTTATATTACTCTCTTTCCATCAGACATTTAGCAGTGACATCAGCGCCTGACCTCTGACTTCCAGGTGCTGTGTTCCAGATGCGTCTGGCTGCTATGGATACGGGGAGGCTGAGGAAACCAGAGCCGGATCACAGCTGGATGGTCGGACTGCTGGGGAGTCTCATATGAGCGTGGGCATTTGTCACGTGTAATTGGACAGCGCTAACATTTATGGTGGACATTTACAGCAGCTGCCATTGAAAAAGCATGCAAGCATAAATTAGCGTTTCACATTCAGAGGAGGAACCCTGGGGTAACTGAGAAGAGTTAAGCTTGTGCGTGAACATTTGATCTGAAATTTTTGGTTAATGGATCAATCAATGCATCAATACGGTTGAACTATTTTGGAATAATATTAAATAGCGTGTTTTGTAAGCGCTGTGACCGAGTTTTGATTCGTGCTTTTAATCAAAGAAGGGTTCTGTTCAGAGTCAAAAGTCAAAGTGTACTTTATTGTCAATTCACTATGTAACAGACATTACACAGAGGACTGAAATTCCGTTTCACCAGACACCAAATGTGCAATTTAAACTCAAAAATTAAAAACATGCGCACACATACACGCACAAACACACAGCTACACTGCATTTTGGTAAAGAATACAATATGAATAGCTAAACTAATACAAGAATCCCATGCAAAACTTGTTTGGAGAGATCAAAACCTCTGAATTGGCAGTGATTTTCTTTTACTAAACACAAAACACAAAAAACAGTCTGAAATTTGCATATTCTGGACTTGAAATTTAAAACAAACAAACAAAAAAAGAAACATATGAACCTAAAATGCAACTCTACTTCCAATTAAAAAAAGAGAAAAAAGCGTAGTGCTAAACTGTTTTGTATAAAAGCCTGCACTTGAAAAGACTAACCCACTAATTACAAGTTGCTTACAATGATCATAAAGCCGCAGTCAATGAGCACGTCTTAAACTTGCTTACACACACGTCCCGCTGCCACTTCAAGAGCGTGTCAACACTTGTAAAAACTTCCTTTTCAATTTCAATCTATTGACTGGGATGTGTACTGAAAGAATTTGGCAGTTAGAAAAGCGTGTCATTTTATCGTCAGCCTAACTCTTGGAGAAGGTTCGAGGGAGTAGTCTACATCACTTACAATCTCGCATAGTAGCAACTGACACCAGATTTTACTGCGTTACCACAAACTTTTGCCTCATGTGAAATTCATGTTGTAGTCTACGCTGTCACGACAGTCCAGACATGCTCCCCTTTTTATTCAGTCCAGGTCCTCTGCCAGGCCAGTGGGACTGTGTGTGTGCTATTAGAAACACATGTGGCACACCAATGATTTTCTGCCTCAATTGAGACAAACATGCATAAAGTTGTGGGAAGCGAACATAGCCCCCAGACACACACATGGCAAAGAAGAGAGGGAGGGAGGGAGTTGAGCTGTGCAATCTGTTTGGACTGGGGTTTATGTCTGAGTTGGCTGCGTACATACATATTATACTGTAGCGGTTTTATGGACTTCAACTAAATAGTCATTAAATTGGGAATTGGAGTATAAAATATATATGCTTCTATTTACACCAATTACAGTTTGAAGGGCCTATGGTATATTTCACAAAGCTGACTCTTGTGAGCTTTAAGCCATGTTAGAATGTTCTTAGTGCCTCAAATCCTACCTGGAGTTGTGTTTTATTTCATTTACACATGTTTGAGTAATCCCTTATTATTAGTCTCTCTACAGCTCTGGAAAAAAGTAAGAGACCACTGCAAAATTATCAGTTTTTCTGATTTTTCTACTTATAGGTATGTCTTTGGGCAAAAGGAACATTTCCCCCCCCTAATTCCAAATAAAATATTATCATTTAGAGTGTTTATTTGCAGAAAATGACAAATGGTCAAAATAACAAAAAAGATACATGTTTTCAGACCTCAAACAATGCAAAGAAACAAGATCAAATTCATTTTAAAACAACATAATACTAATGTTTACACTTACGAAGAGTTCAGAAATCAATATTTGGTGCAATAACCTTTATTTTTAATCACAGCTTTCATGCGTCTTGGCATGCTCTCCACAAGTCTTTCACATTGTTCTTGGGTGACTTTATTCCACTCCTGGTGCAAGAACTGAAGTAGCTCAGCTTTGTGTTTGTGTTGGAATTCAACAGACGCTGGAATGGAATGGCTGTAATACATGTAGAGATGCTGAGTTCAGAAAAAAATGCAGTGCCGTGGTCTCTTATTTTTTTCCAGAGCTCTACATCTCCAAAGCTCAAAATGCTTTGTTCCACCTTGTGACGTCATGAAGTGGTAGTTTTCAAGTTAACTACGACCTTTTACATTTGTTTAGTAGAAATGGGCAAGTCCAGTGACGAAATTATCCAAATGATTCCAGTGAAGGCGTACTTATTTATTTATTTGACAGGGACAGTACACTGAAAACATTGCCACCATATAGGTCACTGATGTCCATGTACATAAGGCGTGTAGCCACAGGCTGATTTGCAGCCTCCGTCCCTGGTTAGGCTTTTAAAACCATAAAACACCACAAATAACACACAGATAGAGGATAAAAAAAAACAAGAGCATTAAAAGCATTGGTCCAACTTGTCCCTACTATATCCAGTTTGATTGTTCACATTTCTGATTTTCTTTAAGCACTTTTTTACTTTTGTGGAGAAAAGTCTATTGTCCGTCTGTGACTTGCGCTCCAGAGGCAAAGAGTTCCACAGATGTGAAGCCTTCACTGAGAATGCTGTTTGACCCAGAGCTGTGCGGAACCTCCTCACTCTGCAGCTCCCACTCACAGCAGCTCGAGTCCGTACACCTTCAGTGCTATAAGTTTGAATATGTTTGCACATTACATCCGGAGCGAGACCATTCAGACACTTAAAACTGTTTTTTAAAAAGGAGAAATTTATAAAATTTTCAAAATTCATCATATTGTATTTTGTGGTGATTAGGCAATAATGATAATTAATGGGTTTTCTATCAAAGATTTTAAGTGTCTGCTTATATAAAGACACCAATGGTTTCACGACAGAATTTGTGGCCTGTTCCCAGACAATGGCACAATACAACATGTGAGACAAGATCACAGTATTATTAAAAACACAGTATTACCACATGACATCACAAGGTGGAACAGGCTGTTTTCTGTCTGAGAGAAGGATTAAGGCTGCGTCCCATTTCTCTGTCTTACCCCTTCGTCTTACCCCTACCCCTTGGTTTTGCGCGTTCATGTGAGGGCAAGGGGTGTCTCGATTCTAATTTTGATGAAGGGCTAGGGCCACGAATGAGGTCTACATACCCCTTGAAACGAAGTAAGCCCTCGACCAGACTTGAAACGAAGGGGTACACCTACAAGCTCAGGCAGGTTTGGGATCAGGAACAGCGTCACATCGACCAGACAAGGAGTCTCATAAATGTATTTTCAGCAGTTGTAATTATTAGTTTAGCCTGGTTTACAATTATGACACTTATGTTCTAGGTTACTTTTAGTGAACTGTTGTTGCAGTTTTAATTGTAGTAATGTCTGTTTAGCTGATATTATCGTTTTCATCGAACTTTCATGTATAAACAAGCTAGGCGGCACGGTGGCTGAGTGGGTAGCACTCATGCTTCACAGCAAGAAGGTTCCGGGTTCGATCCCCGGGTCGCCCAGACCTTTCTGTGTGTGTTCTGTGTGGAGTTTGCATGCATGGTCTGGGTTCGATCCCCGGGTCACCTGAGCCTTTCTGTGTGGAGTTTGCATGTTCTCCCCGTGTCTGGGTGGGTTTCCTCCGGGCACTCCGGTTTCCCCCACCAACCCAAAACATGCACCATAGGTACCTCCAGCTTTGGTCCTGACCAAGCCGAAGCAAGAAGATCATGGAGATGGTCCCCGGGCGCAGTAATGTGCTGCTCACTGCTCCTAATAACAGGATGGGTTAAATGCAGAACTGGAATTTCCCCACTGTGGGACTAATAAAGGCATAGCTTTCTTTCTTTCTTTCTTTCGTTTTTTTGTCGAGCTGAGGTACCCGATAATCCTTGATATGGCAAGGGATGATGACGCAAACGATAATCAAGTGGTGTCCCATTTCTTAGGGGAACATCCATACCCCGAGCCCTCTGAGCTCGGTATAGAGGGGCAAGACAAAGACGTAGATAAAGGGGTAGGGGAAGGCGAAAGGGCAAGACAGAGTAATGGGACGAAGTCTACATATGCAGGGTCTGTGTTAAACATGTGTGAAAGAAACAAAATACAACTCCAGGTATGTTTTGATGAGAAAACAACATAATAACATCAATAAGTGTTCACTCTAACTGTTCTGGCAGTGTGTCTCCATGGAGATGTTCTGTTCCATAGCACTGCATTAAAATTATGTATTCACTGACAGTTTTCATTGGAAAAAACATACATATAAAAACTTTCCTTTGTATAAAATCACAATTTGTCAAAAAACAATCTGGTTTCCGTGTTATTAAAAACTGGGCTCCCTGCTATTTCAGTATGACATTACAAAGCCAAATTTCTCTCTCTCCCAATGCATCATCTGTTGCTGAAATCTAGAAAGCCCTGTATTACTGCACTAAGTACACACAACAACTAGATCCCTGCAGAGTAAGGTGCGTAGTCCAGACAGCGATTACCGCTACCAAAATATAACTATGATTATTTTGCTTAGTCACAGTTAGTTTGTTAAATGTTGCGGGCTTTTTCCAGTCCCAAAGGGGCTATAGAAAAAGAAAACAGGTGAGGTTTAGATTCTCACAGTAAGGCTAATGTCAATGGCAGGTGCAGATAGTCACTGCTCTGAGAATACCGGTAGATTCCACAAGGATGGTTGGCTGAGTATTAACATGTGTTAGAGTAATAGATATCACTCAGGATGGAAGAAGAACGATTCCTCCACATTAGTAGAAATTTAGAATGTGTTCAAAACATTGTAGACCCATGATACAGAAATCAACCAGTGGGAACTAGAACTATTTTGATAGCTTTTTCAGATACAACAATAAAACAATATTTTTTTAATTTTTTTTTAAAAGGTTAGTTTGGCCTTTTCATAGCCAAAATTGTTGTAATATTGTACAATAGATCCTACCTCTTTAGTAAGATAGCATAATAAAAATAAAAAAATAAAAAAAGCATAGGAAATGACCTGTTTAGAGTGTTTAAAGATCCCATGACATGGTACTTCTTGATGCTTTTATATGGCTCCTTAATGGTTCCCTAATACTGTAAATGAATCCTTCTTCAAAATCAACACTCAGTGCATGAGAAACAGAGATAAGATGAGAAAGAGTTTGTTTTTTTTTCTCTCTGAACAGGCCATAATGGGCGTTGTTGCTTGAATGCAAATGAGGAGAAAAGAGATGGCCAATAGTAGAGGGTGGGGGCGTGGCCAAACTCTCCGCTCTCCGCTCTAGCTCTTAGCTGATCCATTTCCGTGTTTTTGCACGGGGGGAGAGATTTTAAGCGTTCCATTGAAAAATAAAACCATTTCCACAGAAAATAAAATTAAACCACTGCTGTTCAAAGGTCCAGAGGCTCAGATAAAGGACTTCCGAGCCTAGAAACACTCGGACGTGCCTCCAGGCAAATAAAAAAAACGCATTTCGCATTGCCTAGCGCATTCGCAGTCCAAACTCTCTGGGCATGTTTTACAGAGCCGCTGAGTACAGACAGACGGGGGTGGAACTGCATTTGCATTTTTTCCCCCCGATCTGACGTCAATAAGGTGCCTTGTTCAAAATCGCCCGTTTGAGCTCCGATTTTTTGTAACGCAGAAAAGGATCGCAAATGCTCAGTTTAGACATTTCGCAACTTTTAACCATGGGGGGGGGCTAAACAGGGTAGGGGAGCTCACATTAACGTTCTAAAACCTCAGAAAGTGAAAATTTCATGCAATTTTACTAGTGTATGACTTCTATCCTCACTAATTCACTAAAAGCTGTCTACTTTCTGCTGTGGTTCAAATAAATATTTATAATCTCAATAATAAAATCAGTGAACTACTAAAATCGATTGATCAACTGAAGGATTACAGACTTAAGGTGTACTCTAAAGGTCCTGTATTATGCAAAATTGACTTTTGTGAGCTTTAAAGGAATATGCCACCCCCAAGTCAAATTTGGGCATCTCCCCACAGTCCAGAGACTAAAATAAGTGGTGGAAAGCGTTTTCCTGCTCACCCAGCCATTGTCCGAGTCTGTCGCCACTGACCGCCGCGGTATCTGCAGCTCCTCCGCCTTAGACTGGAGTCTAACGTCGCCAGAGAAAGATTTCGGCCAAAAGGAATTAATTAGAAGAATACAGCCGAATCACGCACCACGTTGTGCAACAGGGGAACTCCCTTCCCGGTGCGTAACTGGGATTCCCCTGGCAGCGTGCTGCGTGATTCGGCTGTATTCTTCCGCACTGGAAAATAGTTCCCACCCAAAATGACCATGGCAAGCTCTCCGTGTTGATTTGCACATTTATTTGCACTCGATATGAATGCGCACTACACACAAAGTAATTGGGAAACGCATCGAGCAAATTAATTCCTTTTGGCCGAAATCTTTCTCTGGCGACATTAGACTCCAGTCTAAGGCGGAGGAGCAGCAGCTGCGCGCGGCGGTCAGTGCTGACAGACTCGGACAATGGCTGGGTGAGCAGGAAAACGCTTTCCACCACTTATTTTAGTCTCTGGACTGTGGGGAGATGCCCAAATTTGACCTGGGGGTGGCATATCCCTTTAAACCATGTTATCCTCCTAAAAAAATAACTGGACTTGTGTTTTTTTTCAGTCACACTTCTTTGAGTCATCCTATTATTAGTCGGTCTACATCTCCGAAGCTCAAAATGCTTCGTTCCACCTTGAAAACAATTTCCCTTGTGGCTCAATAAGGTTTGTCTAAGTCTACATATAAGTCTAAGTCTAAGTGATGTTACGTAGTGGTTGTTTTCAAGTTTTCAACAGCTACCTTTTACCTTTAGTTCAGTATAGATTCACCTTTCCAGGGCTGAAATGATCCAAATGGTTCTAGTGAAGGTGTATGGAGTTTACTTCACTTGCACTTTCTCAGTTCTACCTTGTGACATCACAAGGTGAAACTGAGAAAGCGAACTGAGTGTTTATCGTTTGAGATTAGAACTCAGCCTAAATATGCAAGATTTGTGTGTTAAACATGTGAATGCAACAAAACAACTCCAGGTGTGTTTGTGATGAGGAAAAACAGCATAATATGAGCCCTCTAACTATACAGTACAAATATTCACTACTCCTCCCATCACTAGTTAAGAGTTGTTGGCTGGTCTGAAATGAAACACAGCAGATGTTGTTGAGTCAGCACAAAGGTCTTCAACTCATGTTCCAAAATCCTGGCCTTTTCAAATGTAGCAGATGAAAATAAACAGGCCCCATCCCTCTGTCTCTACCATATGTGGGTACATAAACAATAGTCTGCACAGCACTGCTCAGGGAAATGGAAGATTCTGCTGAAGTCGAGTCAAACTAACCAGAGAGTGGCATCCTTCCAAGCCCGTACCATGGTCAGCTGTGCTTTGGTGTAGACGTACATGGGAACATAAGAGGAAGCAGGAGATCTCCTTTGGGACAGAAAGCCAGTAGTGTAGAACTGTATACACAAAAACTCATCTTTTGGAAAATAGCCATCTGTCAAGGACCTTCAACCTGATATACGACTAAATATACTGTAGAACTTACTTCATGTCAATCAATCAATCTTCATACTTCAGACATACAGTATTTCATGCACCGGGAGCACTCAGCAATCTCCAGATCTTGAATAATGCCTGGTCAGGACCACATAGCTGGGGGATTTTTCCTATTGAGTGTTTGTGTTGAATTTATGAAAAAAATATGCATCTTCAATTAAAATGAATGGGGGGAAAAATTAATTGCACTTAAAAAGACACTAAAATAACTAATGCTTTGTGTATGCTGACCATAATATCTTACAATCCAACAGTGAAAAGGCACTGAAAAAGGATGTTATAAAAGAAAGTGGACACAGATAAGTCCAAGGCGTGGTGAGGAGAAACCTGAATGAAAAGGTGTTTCATAAGCTCTACACTGAAGGCTCAGGTGCCAGGTCACAGCTGTTGGGTGGAGGAGCACGAAGGAATTACATGTGTAATCCAGACCAAACTTTTCTACTTTGCTCTGCCAAACGCACTTACGTAGCTAACAATCTACTACATTGTTTCTAGTTCGCAGGTGACTTAAGACTGTAGCGTTGTCATGATATCAAAATGTCAGCCAATTCTGATCTAAGGGATGGACTCAATACTCACTGATTCTGATACCAGAAAGTTAATTAAAAACACAATATACAATAGAATTTAAATACAAAAAGTTTCTTTGAAGGGCCCATGTTACCCTATTTTCTGATCTTTGTCATAATGTTGTTTCCTCATCACAAATATATCTGGAATTTTGTTTCATTCACACTAGTGCTGTCAAAAATATTGTGTTATTAACAAGTTAACGCAAAACAATTTTAACGCCGTTCATTTTTTTATCGCGAGAGTAACACTCTTTGTAGCAGACTAGTTTTCTCATAACGTGTGGCCACTGCTAGTAACATTAGAAAAACTACAGGATCTGGCTGTAAACAGGAAGGAAAACAATTTGTACAAAACTGAGAAGTCCCTGCTGGAGGAGGTGGGCCAAAGACACCACACAAGCCCTGCACGCACGCCGATGCCACCCGCACGAGGAAAACAGGAAACAAAGTCTCCAAAACATACGGCGAATCCACGTCCACACCCGACAAGGACTGAAGAGAAGCTGACAGAAGCCGAGCAGCCTCCCGGCTGCCCCCACTCCCCCGCAGCGCCACCAGATCCACAAACCCACGGAGGAGCACCACAGCAGGGCCCATATCGGTCCCACCACTCAGCAGACACCCCATGGAGCTGGACCCACCCTCTTCGAGAAAAGCTCCACCATGCGACATGCAAACATACAGCACCGTGTGTCAACACCTTCAGCCGTGGCCCAGCCACGCAGGTCCGAACCCAGCAACCGCGCCCGAGTACGGCACAGCCCAAAAGCCCCAGCGCGAGTGCACCTTTAGTACAGCAAACAAACACAGTCACACTAACTGGAGATTACTGAACATCCCTCAGTAATGAGAACAACCTCGAGGTCACAGCACATTATTTCACCCACAGTGAGACCTTCAGTCACTTTGACAGTTATGAAGACAGAAGAGAAGCACTTCACTCACACTGATGCAGAGCACTTCGTGACAGTGGAACATGAGAGTAGAACATCGAACACAGTGTCTCACTGACAGTTGTTATGGTTTGTAATAAAAACACATTTGCACAAAGCAGCACCTATCCACTTTTCTATGTTGATAAGAGTATTAAAATGACAAAAATGTGTGATTAATTTGGATTAATCGTGAGTTAACTACGACATTCATGATATTAATCACGATTAAATATTTTGAATCGATTGACAGCATTAATTTACACATGTTTAAAGGTTATATGGAGGATTTTTTTTTATTGTCAATGATAGCATTAGAGAGATGCAGCAGCCTTGTAATTATGATGACAAAAAAAAAACCAAAAAAAATGAAAATCCATCAACTGTGGATGTGGTGGGGCCAGATAAACATTAGCTAATAGATACAGTAAAGAGGCTACCTCGTTATCTACTGGCTGTTGACTGTCAGTCAAACCCCCACTATGCGTCTAGTGTAGCGGACTTGCTGGTGTGCTGGGATTACGTGGTTCACGTTTGCCTCTCATGCATTCCACAGATGCAAGATGCTGTTTACTCAACCAGTGCAGCAGTTCTTTGTGGCTTTTTCCAACTGTAGCTTCCTCGCAGTTAGAGAAACCAATCTAAGGTGATTCTCTGAGATTCCCTCCAGCGATGGCGTGCACTGAAGCAGAGGGTCTAAAGACTGACGTGTTGGTCGCTAAATTACTTCTGGACAGGAAACTTCTGCTTACCATTTGAAAACGTACACTATAGTTACAGCAGCAACAGCGATTCTGAACGTGTACTGGCTCTAAACAAGCAGCGCAAGCGTAAAGGCGGGAGGAGGCGCTTCTACTTAGGGAGCTGTGGGGAAGGGGTGTTGTCCATTTGAAAAAGAACAAACAGTTGCTGGATTTCTCGTTCCTTGGAAAATCCTCTACTCAACCTTTAACACACAAACCCTGCATATTTACGCTGTGTTCTTCTCTCAAACAGAAAACACTCTGTTCTGATGACACGTGGCAATAGAGAAAGTGCTCCACTGTGTTTTTAAACTTCATACACCTTCATTAGAGTTATTTGGATAATTTCAGCCCTGGAACTAAACAACAGGTAGCTGATGGAGATAGAGATGTCATTAAAATTATATATCTAGCATTCACTCAATTACATTATCAGTGTGTTAATACAATGAAAAACACTCTTACTGTGAGCGCGGTTTCCTCTCCAGCAATGTGACTTTTAATTTGGCCTAGAATCTCCATGGAAATACAGAGTGTAATGCCATATTGTGGAACTTCCATAAGTAATAGCTTCTTCACAGAGACAAGCAGGTGGTGTACTCTGTACCAGGAAAGTTATATTGTGCACTTTTAAAACTACTGAGGAAACATCAAACTTCATTTTTTGATAACCCTTAACTGTAGTCACAGTAGCTGTTCTCATACATTACAGATAGCTCAGATGACTCAGTCCGAAAGCAGTACAAAATTGAAAATATTGTATGTATATTGTTGTATGTATATTGTACGTATAGTATGTAGAACTACTGTATATAAATGTGCACTTTGAAGGCAGCTCATAGGTGTCAAGAATGTGATGAAGAACAGGTAGACAGGTGCACTACAGAAGCAGTCAGGTGCAGTAGATAATCTTTGCATGCCATCTAGTGGTGGTACATTGGTCACCAGCTTAAAGTAAAGGCTTTTAGGTTATTGTACAAGTTTGGTCTGTTATACTCATTTGAACTCTTGTGGTTGACCACGACAAAGATTAATATGACCATAAAGTTTTAAAAAATTAAAATGCTTTGGGTGAGGGGGCATATTTAGGATAAGGCGATCAAAACCTTAACCTTATGTTGCTGCAACGAACAGAGTTTCAAACAGCTACATCAGCAAAACAATCTCCCCTCCACAACCTGCTCTAATGTGACATCATGTCGATCAAAAGGCCTTCTGAAGCTCCTAAATAAATATCTAACAGCCAGCCAAGGAGGAGAGCACATAAACAAACTTATCTTGATGAGGCCCTCAGCCCCGGCGCACAGATAGGCAGATAGCAAAGGAGGCCAGGAGAAAATGAATTACCTTCCTGACACACGTCAAAGCCAATCACAGCAGAGCATCCTTAGCTGCTTCCTCGCCCGGATCCCTGCTGCCACTGTTGCGTTTCATCTGCCAGTGTTAGTATGCACAGGCCAAGCGCCAGTCTTCAAATGTATTCATTTATTCAGAACCCCTTGGAGAAATCACAGTGTCTTGTTGTCCTTTTTTCCCCCCATCTGTCCAGATGGAATTTGCGTGAATAACATCAGTTTAGTGAGGGAGAAAATAAGTACAGGCTAGCGCAGGAGAGGCAACTATATTACGTCCTTCCAGCTCCAAAACCCCACAGAAACAAGAGTCACCTTCATACTTTTTCTTTTCACGCACTTTTAAATCCACAAATCAGACGTTGCGAGAAATTACACATTTAATAAAA
The DNA here is from genome assembly GCA_036785185.1 of Paratrypauchen microcephalus. Taxonomy (NCBI): domain Eukaryota; kingdom Metazoa; phylum Chordata; class Actinopteri; order Gobiiformes; family Gobiidae; genus Paratrypauchen; species Paratrypauchen microcephalus. Next base: position 6,711,301 of record JAVJIX010000005.1, on the reverse strand, counting down.
CATATTCCACATTATCATGCACCTCAGGTCCAACTAAACAGAGGAGCATTAATCACTGGATTCAAACCGTTTTATCATTGTAATAAAGGTGAATGGCCATCATGGGACCAGTAGCTGAGTGCTCATTTATCCCTTTGTTTTGCATCTATAAACTGACTAATTCCATTCATTTATCAGGTGTGTTCCTGCAGGCGGAGATAGCGTCACAAACAACTGAAAATAATCATCTTTTTCTAACCTTACTCAGGAGAACTTATCTTTGCCAGTCTATCAGAATTACTCCACCTCAGGTAAACTAGCAATTGTCCCTAGTATAACCTTAGATTTCATTTCATTTTTTGGGAAGTGAATGAGATGCTAAATAAATCAAATTGTAAAATTGCAAGATACGCAGAGTTTAATCATTTTAGATCTATTTAAACCTTAACATATATTGATTACAGAGCGGGTATGTTTCAGATAGTAAGTCACCACTACGGCTTAACACGCCTAAATAAAATCGCCCATCTGTGTACAAGAGTTTTGAACAGACTGCACCAGAAAGCACAAACAAAAAACAGAACTCCTACCTCTCTGAGAACAGTACTCCCGTATCCTCTGTACAGGCCTCTGATACCCTGTGAAGAAGAAAAACACAATGGATTATGGGAACTATCAAAATGTGTAGGCAAGTTTTATGTGCATTCTTATCACACACTGTTTCTAGTAACAGATGGGTGAGGATCTTAATGCAGCATAAGGAACAGATGAGATGAGCATTTGTGGATGTGTCTGTGTATTTAAAGTGCATATGATAGGTTTGGCTACTAATTTTCCCAAAACAGAGATAACATTATAATTTTTAAGACTTTACAAAAAAAAACCTCTTGCCTTATTTATTTATAAATATATTTTATTTCCAAAATGTCAACTATAATGTTAACCTGGGCTAATTGTACAATAGTTATGATTAGAAAAATGTAAATAAATGGCAACACCCTTATGTGTTACATTAATCTCCTCGTGGAAGAGAGGGTACCAGAGTCTCCGGGCCCACTCCACCAGACTGTCCCACCCCCATAAGAGACAAATCACTCTAGACACTTTAAATACTGCTGCTAAGGACTACTGTTGCACACTTATTTATCTGTATTTTCAATGCACATCCTATTGCACATTTTTTACTCTACATTTTCTTTAAAAATGTAGAGTAATCTTCCACTGCACATTTTGATGCACACTGCACATTTTGGACATCTGTAAATAGGTATTTATTTATTCTTTGTACCGCTTTAGATTTTAGATTTTTGTCTTAGATAGTTTTTGTATTGTCTTTATATTGTATTTTGTACACTGTCTTTTTGCACTACTTGGCCAGAGATTCACTGCATGTCGAACACATATTATGGCAGAATTGACAATAAAGCTGACTTTGAACTTTTGATTTTGAATGTTTAAACCATCAGGAAAAAAAGCCTTTCTTGCATGTAAATCCTTGCATTTTGGATGGAATTTTTGGTGTTTATGAATGTTGTATTTTTGTACTTTGCTCATCAACTTTTTTTCTCACAACCTGCCACTTAACTGATATAAAACTATGATGAATATTTATCACAGGAACTATCACACCAAAGTAATAATTAGAAAAACATCACATGCACTGCAATTTTTTATAATAAATGAACGCACTCCGATGAGGGCAGTATTGAAAGTATAATTAGTGGTTAAACCTCTTGTCGTAGTGTCGCCAGCAGCATGTGGTAGGTGGAGGATCCTGGAGAGGCCTGGGTCCTTTGCTTCACCACCTCGGCCGGTACACGGATCAGACAGGCCACCTACAGGGGACACAGAGCACTGCAGTCAAACTCATTCAACTCGACAGGTTTTCAGTCTAATCATTTTCATGCCACTCCCAGTTCCGATGGCTTACATGATTAAAGCGAGCATGCATGAGAACAGCATATGTGTGATCTCAGTGTGTGGCAGGTGGCCGCATGTCACTGAGGATCGAGCAGTTGCATGAAGCAGTTTGGCTAATGAGCGTTTAAGAGAGAGATGTACTTCTACAGACACACCTGAGCTGGTAAAAGGGTCACTGTGCTCGCTGCAGATGTATGGGCTCAAACACATGATAGATGCAACACATCCACAGCTACCATATGTCAACAAAAACATGGACTGCCAACAGCTACTGAAGAAAGACATGAATATTTATGCATCAGAAGTCCCACCACCCTAAAGGCAGACAGCGAGATGAGCAAACGGGCAGGTAGAGCTCTCCACCTGGCCACTTCTCCCTTTATCCTGCCCTCATCACAGAGCCTCCCCACAGTCTTACAGATGCCAGTCTGATGGTAACACCCCAGTCCTAAACATGTGAAGTGCCAAGAAGAAAGTTCAGACAAAATGCAGGCCTTGTCCTAAATTGACAAAATTGGTCTTGCACACACAACACAGATGCTTTTTAATTCGGACCTGAATATATTTGATTAGTTAGAGAATTTGAAAACTTAAAATACCACTTTTTTCCACTTTTTTGTGCACCTACAAATCTTAATAGGATCAAACATTCAAGTTAGATCATTCATTTTGAACTTTAATCCAATATTTGGGAAAAAAAATTCTGAAAGCTCATTAAGATCAGCTTTCCCAAACATCATTAGGCAGAAAATATAATTTTTATATACATATTTTTTTTTACATTGATACAAAATGAATGAGTGAAATTAATTAAAGGATTCAAGAAAAACGTGAGAAATGGTTTGCACTGCAGTGCAACACTACCACCAAGTGGTCAGACAGGCAACTGCAGTCAGCATCACCACGATCATTGACAGTCTATTTGCCCCGCTTTGGTCAAGTTACATTTTACATCAGAGGGCTCATCTTTTTTTTCCTCAAGCCCATTTTGTGAAGGTGCAGAAAAGGGCAGCTAAAGAGAGAAAAAGTGGCTATGACAAGTAATTACAGATATAATTGGATGGGGGCCTGGAGTTGATGCAGCCTTTCCTCTGCTGTCACTGCTGTGGAGGAGGCAGAATGAGCCGGTGATTAGAACAAATAAAGAAGGAACATTGTTTATTTGGGAGTCATTTGCAAGCGAGAAGGGTGGTGGGGAATAATGGGAGACTCAATAGAAGATAGTGAGAAGGCTGGGGGTCATCTTTGGTCCTGCAAACAACAGTAAATGAGAAAATGCTGCAGCGTCCAAGGCATGAAATGAGAAGAAATTGGATCACAGAGCTGTATAATGTTGGGTGAACAGTGTTTAGGAGACTGGGGCTCCCAATACTGGACCTTTATGAACACAATGAGTAAAGTCCTCCCCTCTAGATATGAAACACAATAGTTTTATATCTATGCGTGAATGGCTACATGTTACTGTCATAGATTTGGGATTTGTATTGATTGAAGGACGGCTCCAATATTGAACATGTCAAATGGGATGTATGAAAACTGTGATTGCCAGGCTTCAGAGGGGATAACACTGCACAAGCAGATGATAGGGAGGAGGGCACATAAAAGGACTATAGTAAATCTGAAAATATTAATGTGAGGTCACATGCGAGGTTGCAAGTCAACGGTTTTTCTGATCCTAAGCATTTCATTGCATTGTTGACCTTGTGATGATCCTGCATATGATAAATAAACAATCTTGAATCTCTTGAATCTCTTGAGGTTGTTATTTTGGAACTATGGATCTGACATTATGGTCGGGTTCAGGTTTTTAAATGTGATACATTTTCACAACAACCCAAAAACTGTCTAAAATAAATGACAGTTATTTGTATTTTCTTTAAATAATCAAAATTAAAAGTAATGAGAAGTCAGAGCTCACTGGTTATCAACATAGACTAGTTTGGCCATTACACCACTTTATCGGTGCACTTCAATCACAGACTGTATAAAAAAGTGGACTACGGGAGTGTGACATCACCGATAGCAATCGACTCCAGTCAAATGAAGCTCACAATACTAGCATTTATATTGGCGAATTTGGAGACAAGTTTGAAATTAGGAAAAGGAATTCATTTACGGACAAAATACTGAACTAAAACCACAAGGACCATATAGAGAGGGTTAACACGAACATTTTAAGCCCAAAATGACGAGGTACAACAATTTTTCAATGTAACGACAATTGGAAATAGTCGATGGAGTCAGAAGTTAGCCATGTCCATTTAGTCCATGGCTTCACTTTATACTAATATTAGGCAGACCACAATCACAGGGACAGGCACACTGAAAACAATCATTACACATTCAATTTTATACATATGGTAAAACTTTTAGTGAACCCAGGGACAAGAAGTGAGTGCAAGCCAAAGCAATACCATGATGTTGATGATTAGTGGGAAAACATCACCTCAAAGACAACAGATAAGCACACCTCCCCATTGGGGCAGAGAGCTTCTCAAAGCCAATGCATGGATTCTCTCTCAGAGCCAGTTTCTCACCTCAACAAAACTCCTTTCTCCGCCCCTCCCCTTCTATCTCATCATGTCACAGTGTATTTTCCAGTACATCGTCCCACAGATGAGATGTGTGTGTATGTGTGAGGGGGTGGGGAGGGGGGGCATAGATGTTGGAGAAGAAGACCGCCGCCTGGCCTTGACAAATGAGCTTTCAGGGCAAACGTCGAGCGAATGGGAATGAAGATAAATCTGATCTAATGGCTGGATAACAGCCTGGTAGAGCCTGACAGACGCCATCAGCGTACACATTCTTTATGGAAGAGTCCCCAAAGCACCGCTGAGGCACACAAACAGCAACACACCTGTGCACAGTGTACTGCGAGAGTCAGTCCTCCGTCTGCCTTCTACAGTGGATTTCTATTGTACTGTGTTTTAAGTGCATTTGCAGCTACTGTTATATCTGTTTTGAAATAAATTAAAATAAATTAAAAAGTTCCAATTATATCTTTTCCCATTCCCATCCAGCTTATGTTAATTTCCACCTGGTACAATCCTTTTTAACTGAACTGATAGAATAAAGGGAAAAAAAGTGAGATTTCATAAGATTTCACCCCAAAAAACACTTTTACTTCGGCCTGGAATGGCATATTAATTATCGGCATCTCAATGGAGAATGTTCCAAGTCTGGCTCAATTTCAGTCTCTGTGGAGTCGTAAATATGGTCTACACACCACTGGAAATTTAATTTTATTACGCGTTGCTGCTTTCATTTTTTAATCTCTAAAGGCCAGTTTCACCGTTCATAATAAGAGCTGTCTGAAGATTAAAGAAAAGTTATTCAAAACCAAATATGAGCAGGGATTGCGTCACTGTGAAACACATCGCAAATGTATCTGACCTGGGGGCCTTCATAGCAAAACCTGAAGATTAGTTTGAAGAGCAGTTACAGGTTTACCACAGGTTTATATGAGACTATGGCATTTTACTGAATACATGTTTGAGTAATTATGTTGCTTATCATTAGGTAAGATTAGATTAGAAATACTTTATTATCCTGAAGGGAATTTGTTCATTTCCTCTATTGAAAAAATAATGATTAAAGATTCATTTAAGTTACTAATATAAATGTATTATAACATATATAACAAGCAAAAAACGTATCATTTTTAATAGAAATTTACTTTTTGACTTCTCTTAAGACTACGGGCGCAAGAATTAGACTATGAGTAGTCAACCGTAGGCTTACCCCACACTCTCCGAGACAAAATAAAAGTTTGGAAAAGCTTTGTTTCCTGCCCTCTAAACTGTAATACTGCAGTGATTATTACAAACATCACTAAATGTACTATTTTTGATTTGCTAATGCGAATCTGAGGCTAGCATGATGTTCTCCCTTGAATAATGAGTCGCACAGAGAGACATCGGTAAAATCAGCACAGTGGGCACCTTCCCGACTGGAATAGTCCCATTTCATATACATGCAAAACCTGGCCAAAAAATGACACCCATTCAAAAACCATGAATACTGAAAACCCTGACATTTTCAAGCTGGTGGTCCACAGCAGAGGGGCAGCCACTTTCCATACCCCCTACTGCCCCACCACTCCCTTCATGCCAACGCAAATCTCCAAAAGCCTCCACGTGGTTTGGAACATGGGTAGAGCAAATTGCTCAGCTGTGGCACAGTTTCAAGGTAGAATCCCTTCACTAAATCGTAGCACTCAAGAGTTTGAGCTGGGAAACGAGATGAGTCAATAAGCGGCTCTTATTTACCCAGCTTGTGGGAGCAAATCTGGGGACGGTCCCAAGGAAGCACCCTTTAGTCATCCAGCTGCACCCAAGGGCCCTGAGCTGAGAACCAGAAGTACACCCACTCTCCATCTGCTGCCCCCTCAGAATGGTCTGTGAAATTTGAAATGCCGAACATGCGCATGCCACTGGTGATCATCTGGGACTTGCAGTTGTGGGAAAGAAACTCAGGGAAAATGAGCAATTACAAGTATGCAAAGCAGATGGTTCACTAAATATAGGAGAGATAAGAACATATGGGGTACTTTTTAAGTGCTGCCTCAATGCAGTATTTATCCTGTACTTTAATAGATAAAGCATTTTATATATGTATATAATCTACTGTACAAAAATGTTGTTTTTTGTTTTCAAATATGTTGGCCAATGTACGTACTAAGGCCTCAACAATCAATCAACTAACTGTGACTAGTTGACCATTTTTTGGACTACACAGACTCAAAAAAAAAAAAAAAAGACAGTGGCAAATATTAAATTTGTAAATATTCCCCTATTTAGAAGTTTCCAGTTTCCATATTTCACTTTTACTTGATGGATAATGTATTTAAAAAGTCACAATAGAAATAATATTGTTTGACTAGACAAAAACTAATGCTGAATCATCTTAAATTGGGGTCTGGGGTAAAAATATAATGATGGTGATAACATTGATCATTACTTAAACGTTACTGTTTCTAATACCCAATCCCAAGATATATTGTTTTTGATGGGAATTACACCAATAAAATAAGAACTATAAGAATGATTCATTGTTCATCATTATTCATTATACAAATGTGATTTTATACAAGGTTTAAACTTTTTAATTTTATTCTGATGCCGTCCTGGGGATTGGTAAGCGTCCTTGGGATCTTTTCATTCCAATAGTTTCTTGGCCTTGAGAAGTTTGAGAAGCCCTTACTTGCGTTTTTATTGACAGTGAAAGTAAAGTGCTGCCTTTAGACTTTTTTACTTCAGGTAGTATCACATAAAATAAATTACCTCCTTTTAACCTTATGATCTGCATCTCCTGTCACAATACCACTGTGCCCTCTGCGAGCACTGCCCCTATTAATCTCTGCCTGGCACTCAACACATTATACTGTATTGACTGTCCATCCTTGGCACATGTCCATCTGCATTTGGCTTTGGAAAAACAAGTCATAGTTAACAGATATACAAAAGGTAGTGGGCCTCTCGCTACAAAAACACTTGTGTGATATATTGATGAAGAAAATGTAATCAGTAAACATTCATATTTAAACTAATTTGCCACACAATAGCCCTTAAGTAAAATTATTCAGAGAAAAATGTATTGTCATTAAAGAGGAGTATTAATTGCCAACTAGGGATGTCAACAATTAATCGATTAACGGTTAATTGTCGATTAAGACGTTGGTCGATCAAAATGCATTAATTGTAATTAACCGCTAACCGCGGACACGCGCAACCGCGCTGCGCCAAGCTCGACTCACAGCCGACCGCAGGCGCCAATGGCACTTCTCAGCAGCCCCGGGTGTACGCGCAAGGCGAGATCGAACCCGGATTGCGTGCCGCTGCTGCTGGTTTCGCCCCGAGCCCCACGCGGCTGGCCTGCGGCTCAGGGCGCGGGCCGCGGCGAAACCAGCAGCGGCACGTGGTGGTTTAATCCTGGTCTAGTCCAGGTCTAGACCCGGTCGAGTCCCGGTCCAGTCCAGGTCCAGTCCAGGTCCAGACCTGGTTCAGACCTGGTCCAGTCCACGTTCAGTCCTGGTCTAGTCTCTTAGCCAATCAGGACAGAACACAATGTTACACTATAAAAAAAAAAATTGGATAGAGCGAGGGATTACTGTATATTGTTGTTATTCAGCATCAATACATTTGTCTGCTTTTTACTAAGGAATAATTGAGGAATATACAATATAATAATACTATGGCTACGTTCACACTGCAGCCTGAAACGACCCAAATCCGATTTTTTTGCCTCTATGCGACATATCCGATTTTTTGACATGCGACTGCAGTCTGAACGGCCAGGTCGCATTCATCCGACCTGAGTGTGTTTCCTCCAATGAGAGTGGTACAAGTAGGCGTTCACAAATGTGCACAAACGTTCTTCTCGTCATGCTAAAATAGTATATAAACTCGTATCAGTGAAGCGGCGAAGCACGTAGCAATCCACCCCTCCTGCCTGTGACTCCGCACCCACACGTTCCTTTCTGCACACTTTGCTGCCACTGCCCCGCAAAACGCTGTGGCCAAAAACCTCGTCCTTCTCCGTCTCCTCCTTAAAACAAATAAGCTGTACATGTTTTGGCTCCGGTACGAAAGCAACTTTAGGCTACTTCCGTAAACACTGAGCGCGTTCGCTGCGTGTGACATCATCGTGTCGTCCAAGGCGCATGCGGGACACTTTTGGGTAGTTTAGCGTTCACACTGGAGATCACATACAATTCGCATTTAACTGGAAATGTGAACGGCCTCACAAAAAAATCGGATTTCACCAAAAAATCGGAATTGAGCATTAAGCCCTGCAGTGTGAATGTAGTCTATGATATATTTTTGACTCAGTGTTATGTATACTATAGCTTATATTCTTAAAGACCCTATTGAAACACTAAAATTCAGGTGAAAAACGCCGCTTATCAGTTAATCGTTAATCGATCGATAAGGTCAATCAACTATCAGTTAATGAATTAACCGATAATTTGCATCCCTATTGCCAACACAAGACCACCATGACACCTTGTATTGTTTTGAAAATGTACCTTCGCTAAAAACAATGTATTAACATGTTTCATAACTTTGGCTTTCATTTTGAGGGACTGTGTCTTTGCTCTCCATGCTAAGCCACTCCCCCTTCAGAGTGACATCACAACACAATCAACACAATCAGTGTGCATCCCGCAAATGAAACTACAGGACATGCTTTTGTATATTTATGGAGAACTGTCATGTGGGAGCAGGGAGGACACAGGCTTCACAGAATCTTACAGCTAACCAGAAGGAGTTACCCAGGAGAGAGATCGCTAAATTACTGAAACATGCATGGATGACATCGAAACCTCTTCAGGCATGTTTTTCACGAGGGAACAAAGTTATAACATGGTTAAAAAAAAAAAACCTCCTCTTTAGTGTCAGCAGGATGATATACGAACTTTAAGAAAAACAGATACTTACAACTTCTCCGAGTGATGCGGCGAACATGTGAGTGACAGGTGCCATGTGGGGGGCCGATAGCAGTCCAGCGGACCCCAGCAGGGACTTAGCACATTCGTAGGTGGCAAAGAACGCAGCGGCTGAAACCAAGCAGAACCAAGGCAATTTAAGGCCCATTAGTCAACCAGCATAGAGCAATTAATATCAGTCACAACCACTGACAGGGGAGACGCAGGAGTGTGTGTCTCTGTGTGTGTGTAAAACAGTTGCGAGATAAAAAGTTGTCTTGACATAAACTTTGAGCATAGTATGCAGAATAGTACATGATAAAAAATATATATATATATATAATATATACACTGAATATATATATATATTTTTTTTATCACGTACTACTACACACGGTATTAAAATTCAAATAAAAAAAATAAAAAAACAAGATATGCAACAAAGAAATATATGTGGAATAGTAGCATGACTATAACTTCTGCTCACTGTGAAGCCATTTTCTTTGAATGTTTAATTTTCTGAACTATAACATCAGCCTGCCCAGCGAGTACAGATGGTACGAAGTGAACCTAGTGCTACAACCCGGTACAAAGCAGCTCTCCTGTAAAGGTTAATGTAGACTGTCCATTTAAATAAATAAACTAAACTAATGACATTAAATATAATCACAGTCATCTCTCACAGATGACTCTCTCTCACAGTTTCCTGTTGAGAGAGAGGAGGATATGGGGACTGGACACGACTTGGGCAGTGAGTGATGACCAGGATGCCCTACCACACCCAGATCAGACCAAGGCAAGAAACTGCATTTAAGAAACAGAAACAGCCCTGGTGATCCTGAACAAAAGCCAGGTGAGGGAAGGGGGGTGGGGTTCACAACTGCCATCTACAGGTTAAAAAAAAAACTTGAAAAAAACTTAAAGATGGTACAAGTGGTAAAATTCATGAGAAAAACTGGAAAAAAAATAAATGTATATAATAATGTATAAGTCTAGGTCAGGATCTCGTGCTACTGACAAGCAAAAACATTTTGGGCAGATACTGTACATAGCAGGGCTTGTTTTTAGTCAACAACAGCCCTACAGTAATGAGTGGGTTTTATGGGGAAACCGTTGTAGTTTCAACTTTTCATTCAATATTTATTCAACAGTGATTTAAATAATACATCTGCTTCTGTTAAAGGAGGAGTATTATACTTCTATTTAAATCTGATTGTACATATATATTTGCGTGAAGAGTCCCTCAGTCATCTAGGTAGAATCCATGATCAAAGAAGAAATTCAATTTGTCAACTGGACAAAGTTTGTTTGGTCGAAAAAAGTTTCTCAAACGCTTCAATTCAAGTTGAGAAACTTTTTTCGACCAAACAAACTTTGTCCAGTTGACAAATTGAATTTCTTCTTTGATCATACATATATATTTATTACTATTATCTTATGTATATAATTGTGTCTCATCTGACACAGGTCTATTGCTCTTTGGTTGCTATGCCATCTATTTTTCTTCTTGTTCTTTTACCCTCTGTTTGATATTGTGTACAGGGGGTCCTCGGGTTACGACGTTGATCCGTTCTTAAGACGCGTCGTAACCCGAATTTCGTCGTAAACCGGATTTTGCCTTTGATCTTCCAACCAAAGCACCAATAACCTTTCCATCTCAATAATTAGACCACTACGCTGCTTGGTTATCACTGCCGCTTTCATAGGAGCAGATCAGAGCCCACATCAGGTACTTCCGCCCACATTGGACACGCACATGAGGCTGTCTTCTTCTCCCTACAACCACAACAAAGCGTATTCTTCCGCCGTGCACCGCGCGCCGTTCGCGTTTGTTTACATCTCTTACCACGCTAAACCGCGTAAGACGGAATGACGCGTAATATATACATATTTTTTTTAATGGGGGCGCGTTCGTAACCACGAAACGTCGTAACCCGAGACCGTCGTAACCCGAGGACCCCCTGTATTATATTTGATGAGTGAGCTACCGTACCCAAAGCAATTTCCCTTGTGGATCAATAAAGTCTAAGTCTAAGTTCTATGGGGTATTAACTACTAAAACATTACATATTTGGATCACCGTGTTACCTTTTATTGTGTTTACATGTTTTATACATTTCACTTTTGTTTTTTGACACTCTGAGACTATCCTCCTTTTGCTCTTTGAGTTAAGTCACTCCCCCTTCAGAAAGGTATCACAACACAATGAGCATGCATCACTCTAATGAAACTACTTCATATCAGATTTGTCAAGTTGCTGAGTACAGTTTTGTATAATGTTTTTCTATATTTATGTAGAATTGTCATGTGGGAGGATGGGTGACACAGGACTGTGGGCTGAGTATTAAACAGAATCTTACAGCAATCCGTAAGGCGGATTCAAATAGGGCCCAGGAGAGATTGCAAAATTACACAATCATACATGGATGACATCTACAGCTCTGGAAAAAATAAGAGACCACTGCATTTTTTTTCTGAAATCAGCATCTCTACATGTATTACAGCCATTCCATTCCAGCGTCTGTTGAATTCCAACACAAACACAAAGCTGAGCTACTTCAGTTCTTGCACCAGGAGTGGAATAAAGTCACCCAAGAACAATGTGAAAGACTTGTGGAGAGCATGTCAAGACGCATGAAAGCTGTGATTAAAAATAAGGGTTATTGTACCAAATATTGATTTCTGAACTCTTTGTAAGTGTAAACATTAGTATTATGTTAAAATGAATTTGATCTTGTTTCTTTGCATTGTTTGAGGTCTGAAAACATGTATCTTTTTAGTTATTTTGACCATTTGACATTTTCTGCAAATAAACGATAATATTTTTATTTGGAATTTGGGGGAAATGTTGTCAGTAGTTTATAGACCCAAACAAAAATGTTACTTTTGCCCAAACACATACCTAGAAGTAGTAAAATCAGAAAAAGTGATCATTTTGCAGTGGTCTCTTATTTTTTCCCAGAGCTGTAGAACCTCTTCAGGCATGTTTTTGATGAAGGAACAACGTTACAACATGGTAGAAAGCTAAAAATAAATACATAATAATAATAACAGATATGTTTTAAATTAACTTTTTTGTGCCATTTTCACTATTTGTCTTCTGTTGACGAACTGTGTTTTTTACAAACCCGAGAAAAATCTTATTAAGATGAAATAAGTGATCAACAGTATTGTTCTTTAGTTTGTTAGTTTGTGTGTAACAATGGAGAGAGTTGTGGAGTTCTGAGAAATATGTGTAAATATGTGTTTGTATTGTGCAGTTTGAGGTTCGCCTTAAATGTCGTTTTTGGGGCAATGTGGTGTAATCAGAAGGTGCATACAAAGGTGTGAGTTTGCATAACAATAATATAACAATGTGTAACACTGGGAGGTGGTACCGTTGGGGAAGGAGCCAATGGCAGCACTTGGGACCCCTGCATAGATTCTCCTGAAGCCTCCAGCTCTGAAGAAGCCCTGTTGACTCTGCAGTCGAGTTTTAATGGTGTCCAGAGGATACAGGGTCAGGTCAACACACATCCCAGCACAACCTCCTGCCTAAACACATCACAATCACAATGCATTCAAAAGTAATGTTCTCACAAAACATCATCCTCATTCAATGTGTACGCGGTGGTTCAACAGATCCCTGGCAAATTATTAATAGTAAAATGCATAAATTAATAGTAAAATGCATAAATAAATCTATTGAAAACAAACAGAAGAGTATACTATTCATGTCATGATTGATCGTTTTGTTTTCTTAATAAATGTGGTAGAAAAGGAGCATAAAGCCTTCGTATTTACCACCAGCGATGCCATGAACTCTCGTCTCTCCATAATCCGATCTCAGCCGGGGACCTGTCCTCCTCGCAGTCCATAAAGTTTTAACTCTGGAGCAGTTTTACATAAGAGCTAAAAACAAAACATGTTTCCCAAGGGCGCAGCCATCTTGTTCCGGGTTGCCAGATTGGCGCTTAAATTTTACTCGCTTCGCTCGGCAATTCGATGCAAAAAATAAATAAAATAAAATAAGAGACCACAGCATTTTTTTTTATTAATTAAGGGAGGGACATTTTTTCCCGAGGAGGGGGGGGGCGCTTGAATTGCGTGAGAAATGCCGTGTGAGCGTGTGAACACGTCGAATTGCGTGTTGAGAGCTACAAAGCAACTAATGAGAGTTATATAAATGAAGTTATTACCTGATGGTTCTCAGTTTGTTTTCATCACCGCACTTTGTCAGTGCGCGCTAAGAGGGGCGGGGAGGAGGGACCGGGGCGGGGGGGGGAGCGGGACATTTTTAACGGATTCATGGCTCACCATGGGCAGTTCGGCTCTGGGCCGCGCGTATTCCGCGCGTAAGCCGTCGGGGGGGACACGTTACGCACAGACGGAGACACCGGGACTGAGGCTCAGGACGTACCCGGGGGACGGCGCGTGTCCTCCGGCCTCCGCTCGGACCGTGCGCCTGGAGCAGGGGGAGTTTTTTTCGTTGAAAACGCGCGGAGCCTGCATAAACTAAGCCACACAGACTGATTTTCTGGGCACAAAAAAAAACAGAAATCAGCGTGAGAAATGCCATGTGTGGCGTGTGAGCACGTCGAATTGCGTGTGTCACACTCTCAATGCGTGAGACTTGAGACTTTTGCCCAAACACATACCTATAAGTAGTCAAATCAGAAAAACTGATAATTTTGCAGTATCTTATTTTTTCCCAGAGCTCTATTTTGTTTCTACTAGACTGCTGTCCAATGACGATACGATACTTTACAGTAAAATATATTGAATAAACAATAATCAGAACAAGCTGTTGAGCTGCTAGTGTTAGTTTGAGCAATAGTAGCCTATGTGCCTGTGTCAGAGTTGTCCAATCACTCTCACAAGGCCAAGATCCTGCACTGAATAGGGGACCCTGTGCTTCCTTCTCTTTTATTTTCAACATTAGGCTATGAGTCATGACTAATAGCCAAGGCTGGCAAAATAAAAAGTGTAAGGCTATAGCATCTTAATTTCTGGAATAAAAACTGACCAAGAAACCTCTACCAGAAAAATATCCAAGTCAGTTTGGATGCAAAGAAATACAGTAGTACAGGTTTTGGTCTAATGATTCAAAGCATTAGAATAGGTTAAAGACTATGTTGCACACAATGGAAAGCATGTTTAAACATTTATCATGCAAACTTTTTTACAGTTTCCACATTGTACGTTAATGTTGATCAGTATTGACCTGCGTCTGTGCAGAGTCAATAGAACACATTAATTCTATGCCATCCTGGGATTGATTTTTCTTCTGCTCTTTGTGGATACGTTTGCAGTGTCTAGAGTCCTGTCTGCTTCATCATGTACAGCCATTCATCACCCTGTCACCAAATGTCCTTGCTTATTGGCCTCTTTGTCGTTTCCTCAGTGAAAGCTTTCAGTAGTCACCTAAAAATACAATAGTAGACACAAAACAAGATTTAACTGAAGAAGTTAAATATTCGCTTTTGCTCTGGGCTTGTCAAATTTCATGTGTACAGTCATGACGTTATTCCTGCTGTACTTCCACTTATGTAATCTCCATTGTGTGATTTATTTTTCTTTTCTTTTTACATGAATAGGCTATGTTAGGCCAAGAATCTTTTTTTAAGACACCTGCACGAGGTCTCAGAAAGGTCATACATTTTTTCCATAAGTTTTAGACACTTTCTATGCCCAAGTTTCGGTCACACTGCATACTTTTGAATTCCTTAAATATATTTTCATAATTTCACCAATAGTCCTGTTTTAAAAGTACCATCTGTAGCGTTGGTTAGTTTGCGCAGAGATGGCAGTACACATATTGAGTGTGACTGCGCGATCCTTCGTAACATGGCTTCTGCTCATTATCTGATCTATGGCATTTGCATTATGAGGACGCAGCAGCAGCTGGAGCACAAGGCAGTTCCTCTCACAGCTCTTTGTTTTACACTGAGCTGACAGGCTACGTGGTTCTGTGACAGGAGAATAAAGAGGAGGGCTGGGTTAGGAGCAAAAGGAGACCAAAGGGACATCACAGAATCAACAAGTTGCATTGTCATATTTCTGTGTTTCAATATCAACCAAAACTGTGGTCATGAATTATATAAAAAGTGACATTTACATAGAATAAATAAATAAATTCAGACTTCTGGGTGCAGTCAGGGTTGTAATATGTTGGAACATGTTGGTGTTTTGTGTTACAATCATAGACTGTATACAGCTCTGGAAAAAAATAAGAGAAATTTTGAAAAGTTTTTCTGATTTTACTACTTATAGGTATGTGTTTAGGCAAAAGGAACATTTTTGTTTGAGTCTATAAACTACTGACAACATTTCCCCCATATTCCAAATAAAAATATTATCGTTTAGAGCATTTATTTGCAGAAAATGACAAATGGTCAAAATAACAAAAAAGATACATGTTTTCAGACCTCAAACAATGCAAAGAAACAAGATCAAATTCATTTTAAAACAACATAATACTAATGTTTACACTTAAGAAGAGTTCAGAAATCAATATTTGGTGCAATAACCCTTATTTTTAATCATAGCTTTCATGCGTCTTGGCATGCTCTCCACAAGTCTTTCACATTGTTCTTGGGTGACTTTATTCCACTCCTGGTGCAAGAACTGAATTAGCTCAGCTTTGTGTTTGTGTTGGAATTCAACAGACGCTGGAATGGAATGGCTGCAATACATGTAGAGATGCTGATTTTAGGGGAAAAAAATGCAGTGGAATGGTCTCTTATTGGGGGGGATTCACTATGCGCTGCAGGGCTTTCCTGTTCATAAAATACATATTCCATAAAAGACATATCACTCTAGACACTTTTTCAATCTGCTGCTAAGAACTACTGTTGCACTGTTGCACATTTAGTACTGGAATTTTACTACTGTTGCACATTTATTTTTATCTTTACTTTCAATAGCGACACATTCTATTGCACATTACCACCATTTCACTGCTGCATCTTCCATTACACATTTTTGATCCACACTGCACATTTTGGACATCTGAAAATAGGTATTTATTTGTTCTTTTGCACTGCTTTTAGATTTTAGATTTTTGTCTTAGATAGTTTTTGTTTTGTTTTGTCTTTATATTGTATTTTGCACACTGTCTTTTTGCACTACTTGGCCAGAGAGAAACGGAATTTTGATTCACTGTATGTTGAACACATATGGCAGAATTGACAATAAAGCTGACTTTGACTTTTTGAAATGCTCTAAACAATAATATTTTTATTTGGAATTTGGGGGAAATGTTGTCAGTAGTTTATAGACTCAAACAAAAATGTTCCTTTTGCCCAAACACATACCTAGGCTATAAGTAGTGAAATCAGAAAAACTGATAATTTTGCAGTGGTCTCTTATTTTTTGTCCCAGAGCTGTATATCTGCTAGCATCGCAAGCTTCATTTAAGTGGAGCTGAAGGCTATGGGTGATGCTCACTTAGGCCATTTCGTTATACAGTTTATGGTTACAATTGATTTCAAATATATTTCAGAAATATTTTTAAAATGCTGAGTTTATACATTGAAATTATTAACGTTAAATGTTCCCTACGTCCTCTCTCACTCACAGAGCCTTGAATATCCAGCTGTATTATTATCGTCTACAAAGCTCTGAGCTGATGTTGCACTACTACTACTACTACAACAACTACTACTACTATTACTACTGCTACTACACTAGTTTTCATCTTCAGACACTGCTCCCCTCAGGCTGCTTTGTGTGAATCAATATCTCCCCGTGTCAGCCAGAATGAAAACCGTCCCTTCTTTCTGCAAACGCATGTGCACATTGATCAGTATCCATCAGTGATCTGCGGTACAGGGAACAGTGGCCATAGGTGCACACATGTGTCAAAACCTACGGGCCAGAACGCAGTCGATTACGCTTGGAGACATTTTCAGCATTTCAAATAAAACTGATTTGTCTTTGCATGTGATAGCTCACAATGAGAAAAAGAGCCATACTGTTAAAAATATGAAAATTATAATGTTTCGAGATTCAAGATTATTTATTTGTCATATCAACACAAGGTCAACAATGCAATGAAATGCTTAGGATCAGAAGAACCGTTGACTCGCTAAGATAGTCGAGAAGTACTAATAGCATGCAATAAAAATACAAGAGAAAAAAGTAAACAATATAATGTTGACTACTGGATGAAAAGAGCACTTAATTAATTGTTTAGATAGTTGAAATTACGATTATTAAACAAGTAGGGCTAACTACATTTTATGTCTGTATTTTTTCTTACTCGTAATCAGTGCTGGTATGGGCACAATTAATGTTTATTTATGTGTTAATTTGTTTACTAGTAATCTTAAATATGTTTAAATACAATTCATTACTGTTGTAAATATAATTAACACCTCACTAATCAGTTTAGGGTATGATAAAGTAATACAAATTGTCCATCGTTTCCACATAATCTTTTTCACGAATTAGCAAATGAAGGTGATGAAGGTGAGGAAACGCACAGGGGCCCCGCTTTTCTGCTGGGGCCCGATCTGTGGTTTAAGAGCGACACCTAGTGGTCAGAGTGCGTTCCTTCAGTTTGATCAAGTGCAAAAACACTGGCAGTAGACAGTCACTCTCACATACAATCTCACACTCACATAACATCAGTTAAAACAATGCACCCCATTGTTGTCATAGCCACTTACTTTACAGAAGAACTTAAGTTTTAGTGCTCCATTGTATTTTATTATTTTTGCTATTTTTTCCTCTCTAAGTATATGAATGAATGAATACCTTTTATTGTCACTATTCACATGTACAATTTACATTATACATATCCACAATGAGATTAAAAGCATCTCAATTCAGTGCAGACATTGAAGTAGGATTGGGAGGGTTACTTTAGAAATGTGTTCTGGTACAGTCACTAGTTACCCCTTAAAATATGTGTTCAGTAACATAATCCAAGAACCATAATATTAAAGTAATGTAACTTGATTACTTTCAATTACTTTTGGATGACTTTAACACCAAATATCCTATAACAACAAGAAAACAATAACATTTTGTGCATTATAAAAGAAACTGAGGAAAGCTAATTTTAACAGTAGCTTATAGTCCTACAGTGAAAGTGCTGTGAAACTGTTGACCACATAGTACAGTTTATTAAGAAAAAAATACCCTTGTCTTCTTTAAAAATAAAATAATGTTGAAATTTCCACCTGCTAAATGCATTTGTTCCATAGTACTGCCATACTGTACAACAGTTTGTTCTGATTTCCCTCCATCTCCAGCTTTAAAAAAAACAACATAAAATGCTTTAAAATTGTAATCCTGCTAAATAATCCCCATTTTCACTAAATATACCTGTAATCTGAGTACATCTTCTTTCCTTGTAACTGTAGCGGAATACTAGTCTGGTTAACACCTGACCATATCACAAGTGAGATATGGGTCTGGAAACTCGCTTCGAAAAATCCCGTAGCGGAGGTGTGGTTAGCGATTGCCAACGGCCGTTTATTGGGCGTTATGAATGTCTATCATTGAGCGTATACGTAAGTCCATAGCCAATCATGTCAGTTGTCAGTTCAAACTACAAGCTTCCGTTTGTCATGTAGTACGCGTCACCGTCTTGCCACACCTCCCCCGCTCTCTGATTGGGGCCCTAAATCTGGGACTCTCGCTTGGACGAGTTTCCAGGCCGCCTTCCAGTTCGAAACGAACGGAAGCGGCCTGGGAATTCCCAGGCTAGCGGAATACAGTTACCTTTTTTTGTATCCTTTTACTTAATGCCGTTCCTTGTATTCCGTTACTCCCCAAGCCTGGATATATACAACACAGCAGGATATTTACAACACAGTATAGAAAAAAAAAGTCCTATGCAAGATGATACTACACATTAGTTATCCAGGTTATTACAAGTCTTGCTCAGATATTGCAGTATGGATGACACATACAACCATATACACACACACTTGAGAGTCTCTACATTGTAAAGGGAGATGTTTCACAGAACTCAGTTTAGCATATTGTACTGTATTAAATGTTGTGAACAAGCTATAGCACAGTGTATTGCACCACAGGATATTGCGTTGTAATTAGGTATTGCACAACAACAGGTGGAAATGTTACAAAATATGGTGATGTTCTAATGAAGTAGATTTATTGTTACTTTCTATATACTTAATTGCATTATATTCTCCTTCTGTTTCTATATCCATATTTTGTAAATCTTTTTATACAACCCATGTGCAAAAGTCAGACAAATAGAAATAACAACAAAAAACAAACAAAATATTTGCCCAAAAAGGAGTGGGAAGAAGAAAACTTACTTAAACCCACCCCCTTTTCTAATTTAACATAATGAGCCTTTTTTTTCCTTCTTTTTATGCAAAATTATCTTTGTTTATTGTTATTTCTGTTATTCCACTTTTAAACAAATGTAAGTTGCTTATTGCAAATTAAAACAAACTAAATTTAATTAAATAAAAAAAAATATCTTATCTCATTATGGATTAAGTTGCAAATTCATTCAATCCTTTGTTAGTTCAATATGACTGGCTCTCCACACTTTATACTAAATAATGGGTAAATACTATTCCTAAAACTCTGTCAAACTATAATTTTCCGACATATGGGCTGTTATGAGCCACTGTCCAGAATACAGCCCACGGGAGGAGTGTGTTGATTGTGCTAATAAGTGATTAAAATGCTAATATCACGATCCATCTCTGTACTAATTGCCTCCATATAAACAGCGGCGTCATATGGGGTCCCGTAGGGGTTGAAAACACTTTTACATAGACAGTACTCAATTATAACAACAGCCTTAAACTAGTTTATTGTTCAGTGTACAGCACCCGGTCATATCTGATGTTGTTAATGGTCCTTTATTGCACAAAACTGACACTTTTGACCGTTAAGCCATGTTAGGATGTTGTTACCTCGTTAAAAACATACCTGGAGTAACACGCTTGAGTAACCCTTTATTTTTAGTTTGTCTACATATCCAAGGCTCAGAATGCTCTGTTCCACCTTGTGATGTCACTAGGTTTCAAGTTAACAGCTACCTTACCTTTAGTTTAATAGAGATAGGCAATTTCAGATCTGAAATTATCTCCACGGAGCACTTCTTACCAATGGTAGCTGAGTGGCTAGCGCTCTTGCTTCACAGCAAGAAGGTTCCGGGTTCGATCCCTGGGTCGCCCAGGCCTGTGTGTGTTCTGTGTGGAGTTTGCATGCATGGCCTGGGTTTGATCCCCGGGTCGCCTGGGCCTTTCTGTGTGGAGTTTGCATGTTCTCCCCGTGTCTGGGTAGGTTTCCTCTGGGCACTCCGGTTTCCCCCATCAACCCAAAAACATGCACCATAAGTAAAATCCTCCAGCTTAGGTCCTGACCAAACTGAAGCAAGAAGATCATGGAGATGGTCCCACTGCTCCTAATATATATATATTAGGGCTGGGAATATTAACGCGTTAATCGCGATTAATCGCGAACGATTTTTTTAATCGCGATCAGAGTTTGCCAGCATTTTTCGCAATTCTACCATCCATATGCAGCTCATTTGGTTGTATTAATTAAACTCATTGTCGGTTAAACGCGCTATTTTGAGTTTGCTAGTATTTTGTTCCTTCTACGCATCCGTAGGCAGCTCGACCGGGCTTCAATCATTTATTTACAATTTCTCAAAGTAAGCACTATTACTGGTTCATTGTTACTTTTTCCTTTCTCTGCACTTTTTTGAAATAAAAAAAATTGTGAGAAATACTTTGCATTGTGAGTTTAACTTTAGATTCGAACGGTCTTACTGCAAGATATCAATTTTAAACATGCAAAATAAATCACGATTAATCGCGATTAACTATGAAATTTCTGAGATTAGTTGCGATCAAGAAAATTAATCGTTTGACAGCCCTAATATATATATATATATATATATATATATATATATATATATATATATATATATATATATATATATATATATATATATATATATATATATATATATATATATATATATATGGGGTAAAATGCAGAGAAGAATTTCTCCAGTGTGAGATCAATAAAGTCACTTCTTCTTCTTCTTCTTAAATTACCAAATAAGGTGGTACTGAGTGTTTTCAGTTTGAGAGAAGAACTCAGCCTAAATATGCAGGGTTTGTGTGTTAAACATGTGTGAATGAAACAAAACACAACTCCTGCTATGTTTTAATGAGGAAACATTATGTTATAGATCAGAAAATAGCCCTTTAATAACTGATATGGCATTGGAGAAAAAGAAAAAGTTCAAATTCAGGCTTTACTTCCACTTTTCTGTACATTAACTTCAATTGTATGTTTTTGGCTCATATGTGAGAGTGCTTATTTATTATTTATTTCATATTTATATACACATGTGGACAAAATTGTTGCACAGTGACTACCTGTAGCCCTATATGTACCAACAATTTTGTCCACGTGTGTATTTTTATTTTATTTTATTTTAAGGAGGCTTACCAAAAGTGTATAAAGTACTTTCCTAATGCCTAGCAATACATAATAATAATAATAATAATAATAATAATAATAATAATAATAATAATAATAATAATAATAATAATAATAATAATAATAACAACAATAATAACAATAATAATAATAATAATAATAATAATAATAATAATAATAATAATAATAATAATAGCAAAAGGAGAAATTCAATTTGTCAACTGGACAAAAGTTTATTTGGTCGAATATGTTCCAGAGCTCATTCAACCTGCTTCTTCAGTTCTGGTCAGACGTTGGTGGACACTGCCTGCAGGGAGGAGCTAACTACAATGAAATTACTCTGAAACTACCACACCTATTTGTTTATAGTTTCTGTTATTTAGGTACAAACAAAGTAAACAATAGGGCAGCCAGGTCAGGTGCATATCTAACAGAAACTGTAAACAAATAGTGGCAAAAGGAGAAATTCAATTTGTCGACTGGACAAAAGTTTATTTTGTCAAATACATTTTGCAGCTTATCCAAGCTGCTTCTTCAGGGTGTGGTAGTCACAGAATAATTTCATTGTAGTTAGCTCGTCCCTTCAGGCAGATATAGGCAGTGTCCACCAGCGTCTGACCAGAACTGAAGAAGCAGCTTGGATGAGCTCTGAAACATATTCGACCAAATAAACTTTTGTCCAGTTGACAAATTGAATCTCTCCTTTTGCCATGAATTCTACCTGGACGACTGAGGGATTCTACACATAATAATAATAATAATAATAATAATAATAATAATAATAATAATAATAATAATAATAATAATAATAATAATAATAATAATAATACATTTTAGCACATCATATAGTATGGGGGACGGTCACTCCCACGGTGGAAAATGTGATGTTTATATTCACCAGCAGAGGGAGTACTTGCTTTTTCAATTTTCTTAAACATACCGGTCACACCAAAAATTTTGGTTTTAATGTTTGCGAATAGTCTGTTTTGTTTTGTTTTTGCCATTTTTGCTTTGGTCAGTGTTGTGTAGAGATTTGCTTAACAGTGTTGTTCTATTTAAACTTTTTTTTTCTTTGTACAATTTAAAGAATTTGAGGATTCTATTTTAATGCCTATGGACATATACAGTGATCTTCTGACTATAAGTAGAAGGAAATCACTTTAACTGACTCAACAGATATATATGTTGGTAATTAGTTTCCTCATGGTAACTTATAGTCACTACTGAAGTATTTGTTTAATTAGTTCTATGTAATTGTGAGCCTTAAAGTAGGACTAAACACCTAAACTATGCCGAGATTTCAAATAGAGCTGCTAAACTGGCATTACCTGGAGGACTAAAGAAAAGAGTGACGTGGGGAGAGGTGGTTGAAATAATGGTCTTGAGTGATGTCATATAGTACCTGAAACTGCAGCAGCCTCTCCGGGACACACCTATTTTTACACAGTTTTAACCACATTTTTGAGCTGCAAATGTACCTAGTTTAGACTAAAATAGCCAAAAAAGTAGACAATGCTATTCAAAACATAGATTTAGCATTTAATTCCACTTTAACTCATGTCTGGTATAACATAAATTCTAATCTAAAAATGTAATGTGTGTGGTAAGTGGCCGAGTGTGTGATCTGTCATGAGGAAGGAGGAATTCTTTGCATCTCCAAACTCATTTGAATATTCAAAAGCCTGTCTGCACCACTGAAACTTTCTCATGCTCCTTTGGCTCATCCAGAAAAGGGAATCACTTGTTAAAATAGAATCAGTTGGTAATGAGATCGAGTCTTTAGAAATTAAGAGATGGATTAAAAACTAATCTAATTTAACCACTTCTAGACTATTTCACATCGTAGACAACTGAAAGAACTAACCATACAAAGAATAGACTCCAGGAGGGCTTTGTAAACCTATGCATAATCATTGTACTTCCACTTGAGGAAACACATTTTTGAGTTGGTAGGACTTTCTTCAATGACGAACTGAATGCTCAATTATCACACCTCTATTGCATTGGATAATTGGAGAAATGGCAATTATTAACAAGAAAAGATAGTGGCAGAACTTAAACGGCTTGATCTGGTGTTTAGAATATTTTTTAAAAATCCATAATAAAGGCAACCAATGTTTCAGTTTCAGATTTTATACAAAGGCAAAGTCAAGGCTCATGAGTGCCCTTATTGCACTATTTTTAAAAGTGGCAAAAGGAGAAATTCAATTTGTCAACTGGACAAAAGTTTATTTGGTCGAATACATTTCGCAGCTCATCCAAGCTGCTTCTTCAGTTCTGGTCAGACGCTGGTGGACACTGCTTGATATCTGCCTGAAGGGAGGAGCTAACTATAATGAAATTACTCTGACTAACTATCACACTTACTTGTTTTCAGTTTCTGTTGGTTAGGTAGGCCTATTAAATATGCAGTGGGAGTGTGGGGTCTTGTAGCAGAACCATTCAGGGCCATAATGGGTGTTTTCACACCTCTGGACCTGACCTGGCTAACCCTGTTGTTTTCTTTGTTTTGATTTAGGTTTGAGGATAGAGTTATAAAAGGCCCATCCAAACGACAATGCTTTTTGGTGGAAACTGAGAAGTTTGTCTTCGTTTTGGTCTTTCGTCCACACGGTGCCGGCGTTTTGGGGGGGTGAAAACTGTGTTTTTTGAAACCAGGTTCCAGAGTGGAGAAATCTGAGAACCCCGGGGTCGCGTTGTTGTGTAGACGAGCAAAACGCAGCTTCTGGAAAACAATGACATCGCAGTACTTGTTTGCGGAAGAGGAAGGACTTTATGCGCATGCGCTCTTTGTAGTATTGCCTTTCCGGTGGCTCTGGCTGTTTCCTGTTTGCAGCACCACATATCAGTGTGACATATGAATTACATAATTTTCACTCAGCACTCCGTTTTCGTCTGGACACGAATATTTACTGATCCGACAGGTGTGTGGACGCAATTTTTTTTTTCAATCCGCATTAAAAAAAAAGAATTCAGGAGCGCTGTCGTGTGGACGTAGCCTGAGACCTCCATTTCTGTTCAAGGAAGGGTTCTGTTTCTTGACAAAAATGAACTCCCCTCTCAAACCAGTTCTTTTCTCTGGCCAAGATCTGTACCTCACTGTCCTCAAAGGAGTGGCCCGTGGCTTTTAGGTGGAGATGTACGGCAGAGTGTGGTCCACTCTGGCTCTCCTGTCTGTGTTGGTACATCCTCTTGTGAAGTGGCTGTTTTGTTTCTCCAATGTAGCGCTCACTGCAGTCTTCACTACACTGAATGGAGTAGATTTTCAAAAGTGCAAAATTGTCAATTGTTTTCACATTCATTAAAGTTAAACTAATGAGAAAAATAAATAAAACAACTCAAGTTTACTTTTTTGCATTGTTTTGTTTTAATTATGTAGGAAGACAGGTAATTTTCATAATCTAGAAAGAATATTCACAGAGCTCCAAAAACTCACAGAAAAACAGTTTCAAAAGTCACACCTTTTTATTTAAAGGTGCACTTTGTGTACCAGCTTGTCACCGAGATTTCATTGCTTTGCTTGGATTATGAGTATGAAATTAAACTAAATGTATCTCTGTGGAGACAAGGCACAAGCGCAAGGAACAGGTTAGATTTGTGGAGAGGCAAGCCCACTCACAAATGTTGAAGAAACTTTTTGCAATAAAAACACACAAAGAAATAAGAGATTCCTACAGATATAGGTTCAAGTTCAAAGTTCAAGGTCAAAGTCAGCTTTATTGTCAATTCTGCCTTATGTGTTCGACATATACTGAATTGAAATTTCATTTCTCTCTGGCCAGGTAGTGCAAAAAGACAGTGTACAAAATAGAATATAAAGACAAAACAAAAACTTCCAAGACAAAATCTAAAATCTAAAATGCAGTGCAAAGAATAAATAAATACCTATTTACAGAAGGTGGCGGACTAAACACTAGAAATATGATATAGACCGCATTCTGTACCGTATAGGAGACACGGCACAGAGGAGAATGACTGACGAATCGGCAAAGGTCTACAGTCCCTTAGCCAATCAGGATGCAGAACACAATGCACGTTGATACACTATATAAAAAATAATCAGCGAAACAGTGAGGGACCACTGTATTTAATTAAAATATATTTTATTTTACTTCGTTCGTTTTCAAGATGTAATTCTATGGCACAAAGGTAAAAAAATATATATATATATATGCAGTGTTATTTCATTTTAAATTTCAA
The DNA here is from genome assembly GCA_036785185.1 of Paratrypauchen microcephalus. Taxonomy (NCBI): domain Eukaryota; kingdom Metazoa; phylum Chordata; class Actinopteri; order Gobiiformes; family Gobiidae; genus Paratrypauchen; species Paratrypauchen microcephalus. Next base: position 6,685,341 of record JAVJIX010000005.1, on the reverse strand, counting down.
AAGGGTTTTGTGGCTCCCAGTATTTTCTTTACTGTGTGAAACGGGTCCAAATGGCTCTTTGAGTGGTAAAGGTTGCCGACCCCTGATATAGACGATAAGGCTAAGTTCACTTGTTTTGGTTTGTTTCTGGTACATTTTAGTTATGGTGCTGTTGTTTTCTTTTCCCGTCTTATTTCTGAATTTAGTCCTAGAGACAAATGAACTGATCTTAATTTTTGAAAGTTATGCAATCGTTGGATTACTGTTTTTGAATCTATATTGAATGTTCTGGGAAATAACATTGTTTACATCGATCTGATTAGACATGGACGCTCAACACACGCCTCTATGATAAGAGAGGATAGATTAAAGCTTAAAACAGACTAGTCATTACCAGTCTGTGAGAACAAGCTTCTCCGTCACATGCAGCAATTATAATTATGTTTGTGTCCGCCCAACAGGGAGGAGTGCTGCAAAGTGTTATCACCCTATGCTTTGTCTATTTGTCTATTTGCAAGGAAGATACACAAGATACATACATAAATCAAACATACGGGGGATATATCACGCTATTTTCTGATTTTTTTTTTCTGATCATCATGTTATAGGGTGATTTTCCAACTATCAAAGAATTTGTGTCCCAGGCAGAAATAAGAAAAACAAAAACACGTTTGTCATTATTTTTATTCAGGCTTCACTTACTAGACACAATAAGCGTTAATAGCAGCGTTAGCTCCAGGGAAGGAAGGAAGGGAAACAAGAACAAAATCAAGGTCAAGTTTTGCAAAACCAGGAGTAGGTGTATTGGTCGTCATTTCCAAACTATTTCCTTTGATTGTACAAATAATGAGAAAAATACCATTTTATATTGTGTATTTGAGTATATTTTATGCTAACTCTAAAACAGAGATTAGCATGCTAATATGTCATGAGATTTTTAAAAGAAATGCTCCACTGCATTTTTAAATTCCATACCCTTAATAATAATAATAATAATAATAATAATAATAATAATAATTATTATTATTATTATTATTACTATAACAACAAGAAAACAAGAAAATTACAATACAATTAAAAGTTTTTAGGAGGACAAGTACAGTTCTATGTGTAGTTTTAACAACTGTTATCACTATAAGCCAAGTCACTAGTAAACAAGGTCACTCACTAAACCAAACACCTAAACACCTATGACTTCAACGAAATTATATTTTCAGTTAAAGTTTTAGTTTTACCGGGACAGTCATCTTGCCCGATCCTCGCAGCTGGACAGGATGTTCGTCCAGCTTGCGTGCTGGCCTACATCTAGCGACAGCTTTGCTCGGAATTGTCTAAAGGGTCTTCATGGATCAGTTAACATGACTATATTGCCTAGATAATGTTTAAATATTGTAATATCGTTCTACAAATGCACAAAGTGTACTTGTGACCGCAAACGTTAGCTAGCTTGCTAATAGTTTGCTAGTCGATAGCTAACTCGAAACTGGCTCCTACCAATGAATCAAGACAAAGAAATGACTCATATTCACACATAACATGACTGAAACAGGACATTTAGGGCCTGTCAGTATCAAAGCGTTAATATTAGCGATCTTACCTGTAAATGTTTCTTGAGATTGGAAGTCAAATCCTTGGACATTGACAGGTGTTTAACCGCTGGAAGGCACAATTTGCACTGCACTGTGATGTTGTTCCCCTTGTCTTCTTTAAAAATAAAATTCTCCCTAAATTTCCACCCGCTAAATGCGTTTTTTGAAACCATGCCCGCTGCAAGTTTAGTCTGTAGTGCGCGCCGCTGCAAGTTTGTTTCACAGAGCGCGCACGGCACACGGCGCGAGTCTGTACGTTCTGTTTTCCCTACATATGACCTCCGGCTTTAAATGAAAAAATGAAATAACATAAAATGCTTTCAAATTGTAATCCTGCTAAATAATCCCCATTTTCACTAAATGTACCTGTAATCTGAGTACGTCTTTTTCTTTGTAACTGTAGGGGAATACAGTTACCTTTTTTTTGTATCCTTTTACTTAACGCCGTTCCATGTAATCCGTTACTCCCCAAGCCTGATTATATTACTTTGGTCTTAATACTACAACATATATACAACTGGTATCTGCAATTACACATTTTCTCTTTAAATCCTCTTTAAAATTCATATACTGGTGTTGTTTTTGTGGAATCTGACCCGGGGCAGAGGTCAGACCAGTCAGAAGTAAAGAGTAAGTGAATGTATAAATTCTAAAGCAGCTTTTAGTGTGTCACATATAAAACTATTATTTTGGTTATACATATATTTTTTTTATTTTTGTATACATTAATTTTGGGAAGGAAACATTTTACTTTCTTTTACAATCAAACATTATAACGTCCATATTAACATCAGTGTGGTCGTATCAACAGAAACAATAACCTGTCCAAAAAGGAGTAGGAAGAAGAAAGACTTAACATTATTACACATTATTAACATCAGTACACAACTGGAGCTTCATAAAGACACACAATTACTACACTGTGGGTTATATAGTGTAAATATATTTGTTTACACTGAGGTCACAGTACAGGTCCCTGAGGTGATGGAGCTGCTTATGAGAATTACACAGAGATCAATAATGTGAACTACAGCAGAAGACGCCATCTGGAGTAACACCAATCTGTGATCGATCAGTGAAGGGTCACATCGCTATTGTGTGTTGATGATGTATACAGTATACTACTGCTACCACTACTACGACTACTACTACAACTACTACTACCTCTCCTACCACTCTACTACTACTGTTAATACTACTACTACTACTACCACTACTGCTACCACTACTACGACTACTACTACAACTACTACTACCTCTCCTACCACTCTACTACTACTGTTAATACTACTACTACTACCACTACTGCTACCACTACTACGACTACTACTACAACTACTACTACCTCTCCTACCACTCTACTACTACTGTTAATACTACTACTACTACCACTACTGCTACCACTACTACGACTACTACTACCTCTCCTACTACTCTACTACTATTGTTACTACTACTACTACCACTACTACAAGCACTACTACCTCTCCTACGACTCTACTACTACTACTACTTCTACTAGGCTACTACTATTACTACTACTACCTCTCCTACCACTCTACTACTATTGTTAATACTACTACTACCTCTGCCTCTCCTACCACACTACTACTGCTGTTACTAGTACTACTACTACTACTACTACTACTACTACTACTACTACTACTACTACTACTACTACTACTACCTCTGCCTCTTCTACCACACTACTACTACTACTACTACTGTTACTGCTACTGCTACTAACCTCTCCTACCTCAACACTAGTACTACCTCTACTGCCATAATACTTGAAGTACTACTACTACTACATAAAGTACTACTACTACATAATGTCATTATAATAACAGAGGAACAATGACTGCTCGTACTCTCTCTGTCTCTTAGGATAATGTGCTTTTATTGATATTGTGAGCGTGTTGTCCTTTTATCCACCAAGGGAACAAAGCTTTGTGAGTATTATTAAAATGATCAATAACCATGACAGAATAGATAACACTTAACACTGATATTTGAATGGCCGTTTCTTGTCTGTGTGCAGATACTGTGTGAAGATTTGCCAGACTACCGATTAGGAAAATTACAGGCATATTGGATCATTACCTCCTTAGGTAAAGTCCAGGAAATATAACAAAAAACACAGGGGAAGCAGGGACACATGCTTCCTGGAGTCATACTACTACTACTACTACTACTACTACTACTACTACTACTACTACTACTACTACTACTACAGCCCTGTTACTAGGCAAGGCAAGTTTATTTGTATAGCACAATTCATACACAAAGTAATTCAAAGAAAGACAAAACACCATTACATAAATCATCATCAGCATCAACAGAGAAGAATGAGGAATAAAAAACTTTCAGTCATATGCACGGCTAAACAGAACTGGATTTAAAGTCAAAGTCAAAGTCAAAGTACAGGCCAGTCTCACATCTTCTCTACTACTGCTACTACTACCTCTACTACTACTGCTGCTGCTGCTACTACTACTACTGCTACTACTGCTGCTGCTGCTGGTACTACTGCTACTGCTGCTACTACAACTACTACTATTACTACTACTACACTACTACTACAACTACTACATTACTACTACTACTACTACTACCGCTACACTAATACTAATACGAATAATGACACTACCTACCTCTTCTATCACAGCCCTACTACTACTACTACACTAATACTAATACGAATAATGACACTACCTACCTCTTCTATCACAGCCCTACTACTACTACAACTACTACATTACTACTACTACTACTACTACATTACTACTACTACTACTACTACTACTACTACTACACTAATATTAATACGAATAATGACACTACCTACCTCTTCTATCACAGCCCTACTACTACTACTACTACTACTACTACTACTACTACTACTACTACTACTACTACTACTACTACACTACTATTACTAATACTACACTATTACTACACTACTACTACACTAATACGAATAATGACACTACCTACCTCTTCCATCAGAGCCCTACTAGTACTACTACTACTACTACTACAACTACTACTACTACTACTACTACTACTACTACTACTACTACTACACTAATACTAATAGGAATAATTTTCTTCTATACAGCCCTACTACAACAACTACACTACTACTACTACTACTACAACTACTACTACTGCTAATACTACACTAATACTAATACGAATAATGACACTACTGTACCTACTTCTATCACAGCACTACTACTACTACTACTACTACTACTACTACTACTACTACTACTCCTCACACCTCTTAACCACAACTTAAACTAAAAGTACTTCCTCTCTTACCACAACACCTCAGTCGGTACTACAAAAGTCACTGTAATAACAGAGGAACAATAACTGCTCATCACTGCTCGTACTCTCACTGTCTCTCAGGATAATGTGCTTTTATTAATATTGTGAGCGTGTTGTCCTTTAATCCACCAAGGGAATGAAGCTCTGTATTATTAAAATGATCAATAACCATGACAACACTTTAATAATTTACTGTATTGACCTTTCCTTGTCTCTGGCCAAAATACTGTAAGAATTTTCATGTGTATATGAGGGGATTTGTCATAGTATGATTAGGAAAACTGCGAGCGTATTGGACCCCCTGCACTTCAGATAACGTCTAGATCACCTAACAATGCGAAATATATCATCGGATTCTCCCTAAGGCATGTGGGGAGTAGAAAATTGTATTTTTCTTTTGAAAGATACAGGGAAAGATTAAAAAAAAAAAAAAAAAGTAAATATAGAATTCAAGGTCCTGTGTTACACAAATTTGACTCTTGTGCGCTGATAAAATCAAAAACATATCTGAATTTGCTTTTTGTTTCACTCACATATATTTGCGTGATCCTTTATTATTAGTCTGTCTACACCTCCAAGGCTCAAAATGCTCTGTTCCACCTTGTGATGTCATGTAGCTGTAGTTTTCAAGTTAACATCTACCTTTGACCTTTCCTTTTGTTCACTTCTGAGCTGAAATAATCCAAATGATTCTAGTGAAGGTTAAAAAAAAGGTTTAAAAAAAAAACATATCACTTTAAACACTTTAAAAATTGCTGCTAAGAAATTACTACTGTTGCGCATTTACTACTGAAATTATTACTGTTGCACATTTATTTTTAATCTTTATTTTTCAATGCACATTCTATTGCACATTTTTGATGCACACTCCACATTTTTGGATATCTGTAAATAGGTATTTATTTATTCTTTGCACTGCTCTTAGATTTTTCTCCTTAGATAGTGTTGTGGAATTTCTATTCTACAAAGCGAGCTGCAACAATTCAAAATATTCCAAAGCCTTAGACCAGGGGTCTTCAACGTTTTTCAGGCCAGGGACCCCCAAACAGATGGCGAACTGGGCCAGGGACCCCCTACTATATATACGGCATAGAATTGTGTTTTATATTATATTGAGCTTAGTGTCATGTATAAACATTGCTACTCTGTTATGGTACATCCAATACAAGGAAATAATACACAGGTTAATACTGTATTTTACTTGCCCGGAAGAATCCATGACTCATCGCTGTAACAGCGGTGAGTCTGGTAACGCTTGGTTCAGAATGCGCTGCGGTTGCGCGTAGACAGACAGCTAAGTGAACCAATCAGAGATTGCGCCATCTTGATTCAAAACTGAGGAGGAACTTCCGCTGCCTAAGAGTGACTTTGCGGGCAAAGGCGGGTGCACTGACATCACCATCTTTGAACGAATCAGAATCGCGGAGTCCGTTTTTAACCGGAGGAGCGAGGGTGTCCAAATGGTATCGCGCTGTATAGGAAATACAGAGAGATATCATTTGGCTGGCCAGGTAAGTATTTTACACTATAAAATATAAAATTATATTATTTTAAAGTGAAATCAAAAGATTTCGCAACCCCCCTGCAGTACCTCCGCGACCCCCCTAGGGGTCGCGACCCCCCTGTTGAAGACCTCTGCCTTAGACTAAGGAGCAGCTAATGTCCTTTATACAGGCACGTGCTCTTATTAGGCCTATAGATAATGTATTTCAAATTATTGTTTTGGAGGCTCCTCCCAGTGCACTGATCTACAGAGACAAAATAATCTCGAGCCCACTGACAAATTCACCTGGACTGAGGAGGCTGATTTGTTAATTTGAAGCCCTAAAGTCTCCCTCAACTCTAGGCTTGACCTTTGACTCGACCTTTCACTCAGACTGTTGCTTAACTTGCATGGTGTCTGTCTTATTGTATGTCGCTTATTTTTTTTTCTGCTATGCCGCTTATCTTAATCAAATGTTGCTTATTCTTCAGCTAAACTGAATGCTGTCCCTGCTGGTGTACCCCATTGTTTACGTGCAGCAGCTGGGGGAGCTGTTCTTGCTTCACGTAACCTTTGACTTGACCTTGCTGGTCTCATGCTATCTGTGTCTGATTTTGTTGAAGCAGAAAACTTCACATCTGTTTTCTACGCTGGCTTAGATTAAACACTATTTGTTGGAATTGCCTAATGTTAATGTTAAAAGGTGTATTTTGGTGTATTTCTTTTCCCAGATTCTTAGTATGCTTTGGTGTTTGTAGACACAGGAAGCTTAAATCTGATGGTAAATTCATTTTGTTTGCTTCACAGGTAGCTGATGTCCTGAAGGTTGTTGTATTGACATGTGACGTGGCAGTTTGCAACGCGGTGCCCATTTTTTTAACCGAACTGGTTCCGTTTTCTGTAGGTGATAGAAGCAAGCTGTGTCTTACTGTCCTCTCACACAGATGCAATGTTTTTTTCCTGATCCTAATGTTGACATTCCTCCCATATCAGCTTGCAGAGTTGGCTACTCAGGCTGAGTTTGGACAGTGATTTATTTATTTGTTTATTTAGAAGGGACAATGCATATTAATGAACGCACAATTTGTATAAGATCACACAAACCGATGTAAATATGCCGGATTTAGCACAGTGCTCATTTCCATCCACAGTCTCAGAGCTAAAGATATAGCATACAATAGAAAATATGTTGCAGTTGCAGACATTAAACTATTTAGTACATGTGTTATGATCACAAACATAAAAACAATTTAGTATTTATACAATAGTAGCATATAATTCAATAAATTACAGTAAAATACAATTGATGGGCTTAGCCTAAACTGCGAATTAAAAGGTGCTTCTCTGTGTGCGTAATAAAGTGCCTGTTATTAAGGTGCCTATTCTATTTACAATGTGGATGTGTGTGTGTGTGTGTGTGTGCGAGCTTTGTGTATGTCATGGTTATTGTATTATATGATTACAGTTTTGAGTCCGTGATTCAGATTCAGATTGGATAATACAAAATTGGTTCACTAAAGGGTTTTCTGCATATGCACAAGGCATGTGCTGTCAGTCATGTGTTATTATGGTCAACAATCCAGGTAAACCTAAATCAATAATACAGAATGGCAAGGGGCAGTTTTTGTGGCAAGACTAGTTGTCTAAAATCTCCTTTATATAGTCTATATTTCTTCCTCTGGCTCCAATGTTTCTCATATTTGAATGTGATCATTTTAATATTTCATAAATAGTGGTTTCATATGCCTTGTTAGGATGTCTTTGTAGCCCCTCTGTGGTAAACACGTGGCACAAAGTAAAGAGCTACAGTATACGCATAATATTCACATATATCCACAACAAAATAAGTTGCTAAGAATACAAATTAATTATAAAAATTGGTATACTTAAAAAAAAAAAAAAAAAGTATTCATATAGAATACTAAATTCTATATGAAGTTAAGAATAAACATTGGTTGTCTTTAACAGTTCAGCTCATGTGCTTCTTTCTAATGGTTTGCTGTAGTCATATGGATAATTTCAAGTACATTGATCCATACATTGTAATGATATCTTCCAGATATGCACCAATTGATAGTGTGATTAAAAAGATAAGTAATTTAATCGTTAACTACTCATAATTTATTCATTATCTTGTGCGTTTAAATAACCAGACATATAGAAATTGGTATCTTAAAATACAGTAAGCATTGATCTAAACTTGTATTTAAACTTGTATGTATTACGGTTTAGTATGACAAAATGGGCTTGGTTTAGGGTTTGGATAAGATAAGATTGAGTTAACCCGATACTAAGGTAAGTATTCGTTGGTTGACACCTGGTCACAACACATGGAGGCGTTCCCATGTAAACATGCTTCTAGTCCCGCAGTGGTTAAAGCTCTAATAACTGAAATTGTGCCACAGTGGGGTATCCCACAGAAAATTTAAAGTAACAATGGGACGCACTTTGTGGCCAGGGTAATTGAGGAGGTGGGCCAATTTTTAGGAATTGATCTCCGCAGAATGGCACTTTAAAAGGTAAACTGGTTAAGATCTGTGAGGACACAGGCCTCACTTGGGTCAAGGCTCTTCCACTGGCTCTCATGTACATGAGGATGGGAGTGCGAGCACGGAGTAATATGAGTCCTGTTGAAATATTGTTTCCCAGACCCCCCAATCTTGGCTTGGGCCCACCTCCCAGGAAATTTTCCCCATGGTTTTCTGTGTGATGTGCTAACGTACTGTGCAGGTGAGGGCCGCGCTGCTGATGGGTGCCACGAGTGTTCTCCACAACAATAGTTTTTGTATTGTCTTTATATGTATATACAGAATTTCGATTCACTGTATGACAAACATATGGCAGAATTGACAATAAAGTTGATTTTGACTTTGACTTGAAAGCACACTGTATTTCTGCACTTCCTGTATTTCCACATTACATTGCAAGGTGGAACAGAGTGTTGAATGTGTGAAAGAAACAAAACACAACTCCAGGTATGTTTGTGATGAGGAAACAACATGATAGATCCAAAAACAGCTAAATATGGACCCTTAAATGTTAAATGCTCATAAAATTCATATTATATTTGTGGCGTAAGTGCAATGTCAGCTGATGGTAAAATTATTCTGGAAGATTCCTGAGGCGATAATGAAAGTTGTTATGTAAACTCTAATAATCTCATCATATGCCTCTGAGAAATTTGTTGTTATAACGGGGAAAAAGTCAAAATAATTACTTGGATGAGTGGAAAAATGCATAGTGAAACAGTAGAAAAGGGGTTGTCTGAATATATTGCTGTTGTGTCCTTGGGCAAAAGACTTCCACTTAGACTTATTACATCCAGTATTTATCTTTGTATGAAACTGTGGCAAACCTGGCTTGGACGTTTACATGGGTGTCTCATATGATAATTAAATATGCAAAAAAATGACTACTGCAGGTTTGTCCGCTGATCCAGGGGGTTGGCTGTTCAAATCCTGCTCTCGACAACACATCGTTGGGTGTTGAGCGGTCGGATCCACTGACCCGCGGGTTGGCGGTGCGATCTCAGCTCCCAAGCTCCCACAGATGAGTGCTGCCGTTGTGTCCTTGGGCAAGACACTTAACCCCACCTCGCCCCCAGTGTCCATGCACACTGGAAGAAAGCCCCCATGACAGAAGATAGATCAAGGCCGGTTGCATCAAGCGATGTGGGGCCGTCCTCCCGTGGAGCCAGCACCAGGAGGATCCATGGGGGTCGGTGCATTGAGATCTGGGTGGCAGATCTGTCTAGACTGGTGACCTAAAATATGGGAAAGCGGAAGAAAATGGATGGATGGATGAATGGATGGATGGAAAATACTACTTGACATGTTTGAACCCTACATGTAAAGCCGAAGTCTTTTTAGACTTAGACTTAGACTTGGGCTGCATCCCATTTCTCTGTCTTACCTCTTCATCTTACCCCTACCCCTTGGTTTTGCGCATTCATGTGAGGGCAAGGGGTGTCCCGATTCTAATTTTGATCAAGGGCTAGGGCCACGACCGAGGGCTACATACCCCTTGAAACGAAGTAAGCTCTCGACCAGACTTGAAACGAAGGGGTACGCCTACAAGCTCAGGCAGGTTTTGGGATCAGGATGGCAGCATCACATCGACCAGCCAAGGAGTCTCATAAATGTTTTTTCAGCAGTTGTAATTATCGATTACAACAGTTTAGCAATGTATGTTTAGACGACGGCATCGTTTTCATAGAGCTTTCTTGTATAAACAGGCTAGTTTTTTTTTTCGAGCTGAGGTACCCGATAATCCTTGACATTTGTTTATGTTTGTTTGCGTCAATTGTTGTCGCCTCTGTAGACGTAGCAGCCAGGTAGAGGCAAGGGATGATGACGCAAACGGTAATCGAGTGGTGTCCCATTTCTTAGGGGAACATTCGTACCCCGAGCCCTCTCAGCTCGTTATCGAGGGGCAAGACAAAGACGTAGATAAAGGGGAAGGGGTAAGACAGAGTAATGGGACGCAGCCTTAGACTTAGACAAACTTTATTGATCCACAAGGGAAATTATTTTTACATAGGTAGATAGGGGGTAGGTGAAAACAGACATTTTCAGAGCACTAAATCCTCGGACAAAATAAGAACATTACTCTGAGTGAGCTAATGATGAGGGAACAGTGATAAAACATGTTTAAAACCTCATAACAATTAATTCTATCTTGTATGTCCCCTTTAATTACACTGTTCTTGTTGTTAAATGGGCTGTTCTTGGATGAAACATGACCCTTGACCTCAAATAGCAAAATGTAGCTTTGTTTCTTTATTTCAAAAACACAAAATTCCTTCATCTCTTGGTTTGTGTCAGATTTTGTTTTTGTTTTGTTTTAGTTTTTTTGTTTTGTTTTGCACAAGCAAGCAGCATGAATGAGTGGTGAAAAGGCCTTAGCTGAGCCTCTGCTTTGAATTATTCCCCACTTCCTGAAAGCCCAAATGAAACTCAATCCGGAGCTGACATCTATACGAGGAGCTTCAGAAAACAGAGGCACTCCCGGCCTCACTCTAGCCCACAGGCAGGCCCTCTCTCTGGGGGTCAGCACTCTCCTTCTCCCCTTACATCTCCTGGAGCTCTGCCAAAACTTCAGTCAACTCAGCACTGGCACAAAGACCACTGTTGCAGAGATATAAGGAACCTATTAAATCAGACCACAAACTTTAGCAGGACTTATGGTCGAACTGTACAGCTACACAAAAATACTGGATTTTTAAGGCATTTTTTTTGAATCGTCACTGACTTGTCTAATTATAGAAGCAGTGGTGTGGAAATAGAACTGCATTGTGTGTGTTTTTTCACAATCGTTTGAAAGCCATGTCAAGTGATGTAAGTGTGATAAAAATAAAAGTGTTTTTGGAGATCTTGGTGTATGAATAAATACAATATCTATTTGCCCAGTGATACAATTTACATCCACTTTATTCACACATATACGTAAATAAGCAGTATATTCTATTTATATTTTTGTTGGTTTGGTCGTCGCTAAATAATTCAGACATAAAGTACAGATGTAATTTCACCAAATATGGTACAATTAAAAGTGTAACAATGCACCAGGGTACTGAATGGATGTCTTTACACCATACAGCTCTGGAAAAAATAAGAGACCACTGCAAAATGTTCAGTTTTTCTGATTTTACTACTTGTGCTTGGGCAAAAGGAACATTTTTGTTTGAGTCTATAAACTACTGACAACATTTCCCCCAAATTCCAAATAAAAATATTATCGTTTAGAGCATTATTTCCAGAAAATGACAAATGGTCAAAATAACAAAAAAGATACATGTTTTCAGACCTCAAACAATGCTAATACTAATGTTTACACTTAAGAAGAGTTCAGAAATCAATATTTGGTGCAATAACCCTTATTTTTAATTACAGCTTTCATGCGTCTTGGCATGCTCTCCACAAGTCTTTCACATTGAACTGAACTGAAGTAGCTCAGCTTTGTGTTTGTGTTGGAATTCAACAGACGCTGGAATGGAATGGCTGTAATACATGTAGAGATGCTGATTTCAGAAAAAAAAATGCAGTGGTCTCTTTTTTTTTTTTTCCAGAGCTGTATATTACTTGCATGATCACTTATCGACAGATCTGGCCTGTAATTTGGCCTGTACTTTCATCTGCTTGACTCCATGGAGATAGATGTTTAATTCCATACTACGAGGAATTTCAGCAATAGCGTTTCCATGGAGATGAGCAGAAGGCTTTACACTACAAAAGTTACACAGTGTACCTTTAGAAGTACTTGTTGTACAATCATACAATCAGATTTTTTTCCAGAGCTGTATATTCCACCATGTGTATCCCTTCTTGTGTGTAGGACCAATCTAAACACCAGGGGGGACAGGGCCTTTTCACTTCATGCTCCCTGTCTGCTCTGAAAAGTTTAATGTCTTAAAAAACCCATCTTTAAAAAAAAGTAGAAAAAAAGCATTTGGTTGATTGTATCCTGTAGCATTTTTGGTAATTCTTTGTATTTGTATTTTATTGAGCTTGTGTTTCATTGTATTTATTGCCTTAAATTTACTTTTTGTTTTATTATAGGGGTTTGTCTATTTTTGGCACTGTAAGGCATTTTGTAACTGTTGTTTTGAAAAGTGCTATAGAAATACAATTTTATTGTATTGTATTGTTCTTAAATTAAAAGTGCTCTATGTAGGGCTGGAAACCGCTATATGATAATTTCACAATTTTTAATTTCACAATGCTACTCTGCAATATATTAGTATTTTTCTAACTAAACTACTAACTAAACACATTGTAAGAACAGTATTTCTTTGTTAAACCACTATCTGCACAAACTTAAAATGACACTTAAAGGACACTGAAACTGCTGCTTAAATGACACTTAAAGGACACTGACACTGCTGCTTAAATGACACCATTTGAGCTTTATTACTCTACACATTGTGTTTTTCCTATTTGTATTATATACAAGTTTGCTGTACTTTTGCTCCGGGTATATGTGATGTTTTAGTCATTGTGTTTATTGTCTTGTTTATCAGATGTTTTATGTTCACTGTGGGCCTAGGGAGTGCTGCAATTTCAAATCCTGTGTGTGCAACCTGTACATATGGTTTTTGACAATAAAGGTGACTTTGAACTTTGAACTTAATATGAAATACATCTATTTTAATAATCAAAACAGTAATCTGTCAAATGTATTGCATATAAGTGGTTGTCTGTAGGGTAATATCTCAAAAACAAGAACTCAAGGCACTCATTCTGTTTAGAAAATTTAAAAAGCCTTTATTGCAGCTTGGCTTAAGGTTAAAACCACAGCCAACATAGCCTTGATCTGTCCTTGATGAAAGCTGTGTTGGCTGAAACTGCAATCTGTCTTTTCAAACTAACTTTTCAGAACAGACAATGCCTTGAGTTTTTGTTGTCTGATTTTCTATTTGCATTTTTAACATTTTAACTTTCAGACAATCACCTCTCCTCCATATTGAACTATATAGAGTATGCTTTTATATTTACTGACGCTAAAACCCCACACTCTTACTCATACATACACGCTCTTACACACACACTTAACACCTCGTCTGCTGTTGCGTTGTATGCATTTGTATTGTTCTGTTTTGTACTTATTGTATTGTCCTGTCCGGTCTGTACACTTGTTGTATGTAAAAATACTGAACTATATCATCGAATTATTATTATTATACTGCACAGTTTTAGCAGTCACAAAATAATTTAATGACTCATTCCAAAATATACTGACACAACAGCCCACGATAATTACACTATATCGGTACAGTAAATTTAGTATTGCGTTTCAGTATTATCGCGAGTAACGAGAGTTAGTTTGAGGAAGTTTGGGGAAGTTTTTTTTTTGTTCTTACGCACATTTTTATAGTCAGAATTCCCCCACCTCCAAGTTATAGTGCATGTTTACATTTTTATTGTTTGCTTGTTTTTTGCAACCAGGAAGAAAAATTAAATGTAGGAAATTACAAAATGTGAATCAAAACCTCTGGATTTATTATACTAGCACTGTAATAATAACATTCACTGTATTATAATTATCTTATTTGAAATAGAGGACTACCCACCAACTTTTTTTTAAAAAATTTGAACTGATTTTGAACGTAGAAAATAATAAATTTTTTAAATGACCTATATTGCACTATTTTCTGATCTCTGTTTTAATGTTGTTTCTTCGTGAAAAACCACACACATAGAGTTGTGTTGTATTTCATTCACACATGTTTAACACCCAAACCCTGCATATTTAGGTTCTTCTCTCAAACAGAAAATGCTCTGTTCCACCTTATGATGTCATGTGGTAATACAGGACGTGCATCAATGTGTTTTAAAACTCCAAACACCTTCACTAGAATCATTTGGATGATTTCAGCCCTGGAATTGGCAATCTCTACTGAACAAAAAGTAAACCATAGCTGCTACAGTAAGTTGAAAACTACCACTACATGTGTGCATTTTGAGCTTTGTAGATATAGACAGATGAATAAACCACGATTAACCAACCGAAACAGAAGTCCAGGTATGTTTTGATGAGATAACAGCATTATAACATGTCTTAAAGCTCACAAGAATCAATGTTGTGTAATATAGGACACAATGTTGGCTCATAAACTAACTAGGCTCCAGTTACACAATAGCCACTCCTGTCTATGTCAATCTAAGTCTGCCTACTGCCAATATTTACTGTCAATTATATATTATAAGGTGTTGTTTCTTCTGAATGTACTGTTGTGTGATATTGTTGTTATATAATGTTAATGCTTGGATCTCATGTGCCAAATGTTATCTTTCACAGAGGCCTAGCTCAGGAAATACAATCAAGCTATCATTAAAAGCCCCATATTACGCTATATTGTATCTATGTTATAATGTGGTTTTCTCATCAAAAACCTGGAGTTGTGTTTCGTTTCATTCACACATGTTTAATACAGTAAACCTTACATATTTACGCTGAGTTCTTCTCTCAAATGGGAAACACTCAATACTCACTGAATCATTTGGATAGTTTCAACCCTGGAATTGCCAATTTCTTCTGCACTAAAGGTAAAAAGTAGCTGTTAAAGGGATTTTTTTAATATATATATGAATCTGTATGGCATCCCCTTCAGCAGTGTCGTGCATTAACACTGACTTAGCCCTGACAGTGTCCTGTGAGCCGAGTTCTGCCCCGGTTCTAGCGCTGACGAAAGTAGGTCCAACAAGTTAGCGGGGACAGTTAATAAAGCTTGTTTTTCTTCTCAAAACAATATTTGTCCAAAAAGTGATATATTTGCGTCAAAAAACATTTGCACACGAAAAAGTCAGCAGTCTAAATCACTTTTTCCAGGTACTGATAACAGCAGGAATATTCAACGATTCCAAAAAAAAAGAAGGTTTACTGCACACTTGTTTGACTTTATTCTTTATCCCTTATTAGTTGAGAGCGGTTCACTTAAAGGGATATGCCACCCCCAGGTCAAATTTGGGCATCTCCCCACAGTCCAGAGACTAAAATAAGTGGTGGAAAGCGTTTTCCTGCTCACCCAGCCATTGTCCGAGTCTGTCAGCACTGACCGCCGCGGTATCTGCAGCTCCTCCGCCTTAGACTGGAGTCTAACGTCGCCAGAGAAAGATTTCGGCCAAAGGGAATTAATTTGCTCGATGCGTTTCCCAATTACTTTCTGTGTAATGCGCATTCATATCGAGTGCAAATAAATGTGCAATACAGCCGAATCACGCACCACGTTGTGCAACAGGGGAACTCCCTTCCCGGTGCGTAACTGGGATTCCCCTGGCAGCATGCTGCGTGATACGGCTGTATTCTTCCGCACTGGAAAATAGTTCCCACCCAAAATGACCAAGGCAAGCTCTCCGTGTTGATTTGCACATTTATTTGCACTCGATATGAATGCGCACTACACAGAAAGTAATTGGGAAACGCATCGAGCAAATTAATTCCTTTTGGCCGAAATCTTTCTCTGGCGACGTTAGACTCCAGTCTAAGGCGGAGTAGCTGCAGATACCGCGGCGGTCAGTGGCGACAGACTCGGACAATGGCTGGGTGAGCAGGAAAACGCTTTCCACCACTTATTTTAGTCTCTGGACTGTGGGGAGATGCCCAAATTTGACCTGGGGGTGGCATATCCCTTTAATAAAGTATAAAGAATAAAGTCAAACAAGTGTGTGGTAAACCTTTTTTTTTTAGAGTACTTTGATCTTTGGGGATGTAGACAGAGTAATAATGCAGGATTAATCAAACATGTGTGAAGGAAACAAAACACAAGTCCACATATGTTTTTAGTCTAACATAACAAAGTTCACAAGAGTCAATTTAGCATAATATAGGACTTGAAAATCATGTTTATGAGAGTGGACCAGCCTCTCCACAGGTCAGACCTGTAACTTGGTTTGGTGGCTTGTCTGTATTGCAAAAACATCTCAGTGGATAAACAAACGCAGTAGAAAAGTGAGAAAAAAGACAGAAAAAGCTAGTGCAGTGAGTTCTGGGAGGTAGATCTGTTTAGACTGTTGCCCCCGCGACCCGAACCCCGATAAGCGGAAGAAAATGGATGGATGGGTCTCAATGGATTAACAGACGCAGCAGAAAAGTTGCATTTAGTGCACCTTTAAACTTAAGATCATGTCATTGTTTCAAAAAACTTCAGGTCTGGAAAAAAAAACAAAGCGATGGAAAGTTTTATAAAGTGATGGTGCTTGGTTTGGGAGAAGGGTAATGATGGTGGGGATGGGGATTGATGTCACCCAATACGTCTGTGTCTGTGCCAACACGGCTATCTTTTTATCTAATGTCATGTATGTCGTGTATGTCGTGTATGTGTATGTCGTGTCTGTATTGCAACCTCCCCTTACCTCCAAGACAAATTTGTCGCTGGTGGAGACTAATAAAGTAACCTAACCTAACCTAACCTAACCAAAAGCAACAGAAACGCCAACCGCTCAGCAGTGTTGCCAACTCCCCAGCATCGGAAGTAGCTATTGGCCCGCCCAGAAGTAGCTAAAAGTAGCTAGACGAGCTGTTTTTTATTTTTTTATTTGGTTTTTATTTTTTAGATATTTTTTTTGGAGCTGTAGTCCAAGATCTATAGCTTGCTTTTTTATTTTGTGTTTTTTTTTGTGCTGTAGTTTAACTAAAGCTTTTTATTTATTTTTTGTTTTTTTGTGCTATTGTGGGCAAACTATAGCTTTTTATTTATTTTTTATTTATTTATTTTTTTGGTGCTAAAGAACTAGCTTTTTAAAACTTTTCTGTGCTGTAGCTTTTTAAGCAGTGCTACTTGTGACTTTGTGTCGCCAAAAAGAAAAAGAAAACAAATCAGAGCGCATAGGCATACACTTATTGAGAATCAGAGCCTATGGCTCTAAAGAATGAGAGGGATATGCACGTGACGAGAGGAACTGAATGACAGAAACAGAGAGAGGAATGACCAGACTCCGAGGCGATCTGACGAGATGGGAGGGAGCAGAGGAGAGACTGGTGTGTGTGTGTGTGTGTGTGTGTGCGCGCCGTGTCTGTCTGACAGTCCGCGCTGTTCTAAACTCCGCCCCCGCCCCTCTCTGTCCCTCTGTTTCTTTCTCTGAACGGGGAAAGAGAGAAAACGGCGCAATTATTTTTTCCCCCTCCCGCGGTCTTGGAGCCTCTGATCACCAAAAAAAGTCGCTAGATTTGTCGCTAGTCGCTTTTGTCTAATTTTCTCGCTAGGGGGGTCCAAAAAGTAGCTAAAAATAGCGACAAAGTCGCTAAGTTGGCAACACTGCCGCTCAGTTTACCCCACAATGAAATTTCTAAACAACTGGAGCCTATGAACTTTCTGTATAGTATTTTACTGTAGTTGTCGGCCAATGATTTTTACTCTTTTATGAGACTTTACACAGTTGTATCATTATTAGTTCCAGCTGCTTCAACACAAAGCTCTTTGTCCACTCCTGAACTGTGAGTAAGAGTGGAAAGCACCTGTCCTCCCCTGACAGTCCAGCCCATCCTTCTGAGGCACAGTCCTTGCAGGCTCTAAGCATTGGACATGTTTTTGTACTTTTAGTTAAAAAATACCGTGATAATTATGTATGCACCTGAAGTTACCAATCTTTAAGTCTTATATTACGCTTGTTAACTGTGTTAGAATGTTGTTACCTCATCAAAAACATAATTGGAGTTGTTTTTTATTCACATATGTTTGAATAATCCTTTAGCGGTAGATTTCAAGATAATTTTTACCTTTTGGTCAGAGATTAAACAGTTTCAATTCAGGTACAAAACAGTTCTGTTTAGCCGTACCACTGAGATCTTTTTATTATGTACTCTTTTCTTCTGCAGTTACTGTTGTTTACTGTTACTGTTACTGTTGTTTGAATTTTTTAGGAGTTTGTATGAGTCTGTATGTGTCTGTATGTGACTGCATATAACGGTAAGTGTTGTGTGTGGCTGAAAATGAATGTCTGTGGATTTATGACTGTATATAATTGCATGGAGCTGTATGCAACTGAATGATTTTAGAATAATAACCTTGTTTTTATTCTATTGTATTTTACTTCCTGGAGGTTGACATTTTACACCTGTCCAGGGACTACAGATGGAAAAATAGCCCTCGGACTAATTCTGGCAATGTTTATTAATGTGCATTGCCCCTGAAATAAATAAATAAATAAATAAATTATATATATATATATATATATATATATATATATATATATATATATATATATATATATATATATATATATATATATATATATATAATATATATATATATATATTTGTTTTTTAATTGTGATTTTAATGTATTTTTATTAGCATTTTGTATTACTTATACAAAGGCTCAGTTGGTAGAGTGTTTGTCCACTGATCCAAAGGTTGGCGGTTCAAATCCCGCTCTTGACATAAGAAACATCAGTGGTTGAGCGGTCAGATCTACTGACCCACAAGTTGGTTGGTACGATTCCAGCTCCCACAGATGAATGCTGCCGTTGTGTCCTTGGGCAAGACACTTAACCCGCCTCGCCCCCAGTGTCTGCGTACACTGGTGTGTGAATGCGTGTGTGAATGGGTGATT
Source organism: Paratrypauchen microcephalus (assembly GCA_036785185.1). NCBI lineage: Eukaryota > Metazoa > Chordata > Actinopteri > Gobiiformes > Gobiidae > Paratrypauchen > Paratrypauchen microcephalus. The sequence goes on along the minus strand of JAVJIX010000005.1, from coordinate 6,665,906 downwards.
GGTTCCTTGTTGTAAAGCGCCTTGGGTGCCTTGAAGGTGGAAAAGCGCTATATAAATATGTGACCATTACCATATGGCAGGGGTGTCCAAACTTTTTTCATCAAGGGCCACATATCTAAACACAGACAAAGGAGAGGGCTGATCGAGGGCCATAGACTGGTGCTCAGTACAGTGAATAATTGAAATATATGCATGTTTAAACTTGCAGTCAAATGTTCTGCTCAAGGTAATTTGGGCCAATTCACCTGGAAGCCTGCGGGCCAAAAAAAATTTGTCTGAGGGCTGCATTTGGCCCATGGGCCATACTTTGGACATGGCTGGTGTATGGATTGTGCTCTACAAATAGGTGCGTGAACAGTCCCTCAGTCGTCCAGGTAGAATCCATGATAAAAGAAGACTATACTGCAGTTTTTCCGAAACTATCTCGCCTATTATATAAATAGGCGAGATAGTTTCGGAAAAACTGCAGTATAGTTAGCTCCTCCCTGCAGCGAGATATAAGCAGTGTCTTACCAGCACTCTAACCAGAACTGACTAAGCCTCTCGGATGAGCGGCGAAACGTTTTCGACCAAACAAACTTTGTCCAGTTGACAAATTGAATTTCTTCTTTTATCTCTACAAATAGGCTAATTATCCAACTGGACTTGAATGGCTCATTTGTGTTGGACTGTAACTGTAAACTGTAAATCTATTTCTGTTTTAACATTTGGTCATGTTTCCCTTTTTCGTTCTTTTTAGATACATTTTTTTCTGGTAATACTGTAATGTGGATGTCACTCTTGACTTCTCATAGCATGTAAAAAATATTGGATTGCAATACATGACCTATTGATACAGTTTTCCATATCATTTCTATTAGTTTTGGCCTGCTTCCCAGTGGCACCACACTCCAAACACGCAATATCTAAAAGAAGTAAAAAGACCTGAATTCCACATGTTGATTTCAATGTTTTTTTTTTACTGGTTTTGGCCATGTTTTTTTTTTTCTTATAGTTTACTTTAAAGTTACACTGTGTTATTTGTGGAGGGTCCGTCTTCCGACATCTGCTTGCCTCCATGATGTTATTGATTGATGATTGCTTTGCCTGTTATGATCAACAGTCATTAACATTCATTATGTTTATTATCTTGTTTATCAGATGTTTAATGTTCACTGTGGGCCTAGGGGGCGCTGCAATTTCAAATCCTGTGTGTGCAACCTGTACATATGGTTTTTGACAATAAAGCTGACTTTGAAGTTTGAACTTTTGAACTTTAAACTCCTCTATCTACATTAAGACAAGCAGGTAGCACCACCAGCCCAGTCACAGGTCAGATCTGTGAAGAGATGACACCACACACACTAAGAATGTATGTTATTTAAGGTATTTTTGAGCAGTAAAAACAAATGCCAGGCCACTTAATGGCATAGTGTTCAACAGTCCTGGCAAAGCAATAATATCTCCATGGAGACACGCAGGTAGCAGGAAAAGTTGCATAGTGTACTTTTAAGCGCTATTTTCTTACTCCACTTATCTTCTTGAAATTAACAAAAAATGTATTGAATCATAAGCTAGACCAACCAAAACAATTACAATTCTTGTAAAACTAAATCTTTGTTTTCCTTTTTTCAGCATTGTGTAACTTTTCTGGTATGGGGCCTTTCAGATGCTTTTCCCCAAGAAGATGTTATTGCTTTGTCTGAAATGTTTCACAGCATGGCATTAAACTTTTCTATCTTCAGGGAGTCCAAACCAGACCAAGTCACGGGTCAGCTCTGTGGAGAAGCAACCTAACAGTCAGAATGCCTGTTTTTCTAGGTATTTTTCACCTATAAAATCAGGGCTCTCAAGTCTCACGCTTTGAGAGTGTGACACACGCAATTCGACATGTTCACACGCTCACACGCCACACATGGTATTTCTCACGCTGAAATTTTTTAAAATTTAAAAAAATTGTCACCCCCCACCCACTCCTTGTGAAAAAAAATTGTCACAATTACGCAGTCTCACGCACCAACCCGCTCAAAACTTGAGAGCCCTGTATAAAACCATCTATAATTTGTTTCTTTCTTTATTTCTTTCTTTATTTGACAGGGACCATGTACAGGAGCATTAATCAAAATCAATGAAGAGATGCTTTGTACCAGACTAGAACACTTTGAGCTAATTTCCATCTGCAGTCCTTGAGACACACAACACGACAAAACATTAAGCATAGCATAAAACAATGCATTTCATAAAACATTTCACATTTCATCAAAGGTACATTTTTCATTAGTTAAAACTAATTCATCTTCACCTTTCCATCTCCTTCTCAGGTTTGTCTTAATGCTGACAGGTTTATATTCTTAGGAAATGTTGATGACTTAATGTCTTACTGTGGAACATTCCAGGCTTCTATCTCTTAAAATGAGTGGCACAGAAAAACAATATTATGCTAGCAAGAGCAGCTTTAAAGGAGAATTATCGTTTTTTTTACAATCTGAGCCTTATTTCGGTAATAAAACAAGTTGTTTTACTCACCTATAGCACTTTGGTGTCATATGGAGCACTTCCGGTGATGTTTTAGATTAGCGATATCCGTAACGTGAGTTCTTGGGGCATATATTTGCGGTCTCCAAATAACACAAACTTTAGCACTTTTCAAATCATAGAAGCTCAATGTCTTAGTCTACACTTTCGTTTGAGTCAAAAGTGGCCTGTAATCCAAGATTTATCCCTAATTTACAGCTTTGCGTTTCATGTTTGGGTCCCGAGAGCTGAGAGCAAAATAAGCTATAAGCTATGACTCTGCACATGCGCACTGGCATCCTCATCTACTCGAAACTATGGCTAAATCTCGGATTACAGGCCACTTTTGACTCAAACGAAAGCGTAGACTAAGACATTGAGCTTCTATGATTTGAAAAGTGCTAAAGTTTGTGTTATTTGGAGACTGCAAACATTTCCCCGAGAACTCACATTACAGAGATCGCTAAACTAAATCATCTCCGGAAATGCTCCATATGACACCAAAGTGCTATGGGTGAGTAAAACAACTTGTTTTATTACCGAAATAAGGCTCAGATTGTAAAAAACATTAATTCTCCTTTAAGATTGCCAGAGCTCTGAAGCAGTGTGTTCTGACATGAGCAGGGTCTTGGTGAAGGTCATGAAGCACGTTCTCAGTAAGAGGGGTTCTTTGATTGGTTCTAATCCCGTGCTGTGAAGTGACTTTCCCATGAGCTTGTGTCATTTGTTAGACTGTTGTTGTGTGATCGTGCCCGGTAGCCAGGCAGGGTCAGGCAAACAAAGACACACCTGGACACAATGGTTGCCTTGTTGGCCACTGACAGACAGGGAGTTTCATAGTTTCACCAAAGGTTCAACTGCACATGAGTTTCGTCTGTAAGTTTATTTAAGCTGATTTAAGATGCATTGTGTAACTTTTCTGATGGAAAAGTCTGGTCCACCTCTTCACAGATCCGACCTGTAACTTGGTCTGATTTGGTCTCCATGAAGATAGAAAGGTTTAATAGCATACTGTGAAACATTCCAGACAAAGCAATAATATTATGAAGAAAAGCATTTGATGGACCCTGCACAGGAAAAGTTACACAATGCACCTTTAAGAAAGAAGTTACATTTTTATGTAAATTAAACATGTAAATGTGTAAAGAAAAAAAATATAATAAATGTAGTGAGACTTCTCCAAGGGGACTGAATTTCTTGTCTCCAGTCAGGGTGTCCTTTTTGCACACTTTTGGATAATCCTGAATAAAGTTGTTTGTTTGTTTGTTTTGTGTTTTGTGTGTTGTTGTTGTTGTTGTTTTTTTTGAAAGATATTGCTAAATTTCACCTCTTTCTAATATGAAGCTTAATTGAAGGCTTTCCTGTTGTCTCTCTTGAGTTCATCTGGCTCCCCTTGGACACTGGCTGTGATGCCTGGGCTGCAAGACACAGAGGACAGACATTTTTGTCCTGAGGGCTGTTACTCACCTCACCTCAAATTGCCCTGCTCCCCCTGTTAATTTGCACTGAGATCTTTTTGCTTTGTATTATATACACTTACAAGAATACCAACACTAACCACTCCTTTGAGGATTTTGAGGCACAGATCTTAGCCAGAGAAAAGAACTGGTTTGTGTGGGGAGTCAAAAAGGCTATTTTTGTTAGGAAAGACAATCCATCTTTGAATAGAAATGGAGGGCTCAGACATCTTCTCTCTCCTGTTTGCAAATCCCTTCTCAGACCTACAGTAAATCAAAACAAAGAAAACAATAGTGATAGTTTGTATGCTCAAAGGTGTGAAAGCACCCATCGGGGACCTGAATGATTATGATAATAAGATTCAGGCACAGTTCCCACTTGCAGTGCAGTTCAATATACTGAGCTAATAAACAGAAACAAGTAGGTGTTAGTTTCAGAGTAGTTTCAGGGCCTGTTTACATGAGAATGCTTACAGGTAAAAACAACAAAATATTTTATCGGTGCCTTTCATTTAGACGGTGATGGCGTTTTGGGGGCTTAAAAATGCAAAAAACTGAAACTGCTCTCCAAAGTGGAAAACTTGAATACGCTCCGCCATAGCGTTTTCTTCTACACTGCCCAAGATGCAAAACTCTGGTCAAATCTGCTGATGTCGTGTACGCGTTTATGTCACATTGGTCCATATATTAGTGTACATTGTTTGGCCACACCTTGTTGTGCCTTTGTTGCTTTGTAGTCTAACGTGGTCTGAAGCAATAGTTGAACTTCTTCATCTGACCACACAAATTTTTTTTGCAACCGGTAGCCATGTTTTGTTTTGCTTTTCGCGACACAGATGAGAAGAAGGAAGATTCTATGTATGCGCGCAGACATAGTGATAATGTATCACAGCGCTACCTAGCCGCCTGGCATGCATACCCAATCGAATTCAACACACTTTTGCTTCACCGTATGCACACAGATTTCCTCCCAAAAATGGTTGTCTAAACGCGGAATAAAAAGTCAAAGATCAAAAGATCAAAGTCAGCTTTATTGTCAATTCTGCCATATGTGTTCAACATACAGTGAATCGAAATTTCATTTCTCTCTGGCCAGGTAGTGCAAAAAGACAGTGTACAAGATACAATATGAAGACAAAACACAACAAAAACTATCTAAGACAGAGATCTAAAGTTAAACTAAAGTCTAAGATCTAAATTCTTAAAGCAGTGCAACATAATAAATAAATACCTATATACAGATGTCCAAAGTGTGCAGTGTGCATCAAAAATGTGCAATGGAAGATACAGCAGTGAAATGGTAATGTGCAATAGAATGTGCATTGAAGTTAAGATAAAAAAAATGTGCAACAGTAGTAATTCTAGTGCAATAACAGGAGTAAACAACAGTAGTAAAAATTCCAGTAGTAAATGTAAATGTGCAACAGTGCAGCAGTAGTCCTTAGCAGCAGTTTTTTAAAGTGTCTAGAGTGATATGTCTTTTTATGGAATACAGGTTATGCCAATATGGGGGGTGGGGGGTGGGAGACGGGTAAGGTGAGAGTTCAGGTGAGAGTTCAGGTGAGAGTTCAGCCTCCTGACAGCCTGGTGGATGAAGCTGTTTGACAGTCTGGTGGAGTGGGCCCGGAGACTCCGGTACCTTCTCCCCGAGGGCAGGAGGCTGAACAGGCTATGTGCGGGGTGGCTCGGGTCACCCACAATGCTGGACGCTCTGCGGGTGAGCCGGGTGTTAAAAATGTCTAGGAGGGAGGGGAGAGAGACACCAGCGATCCTCCCAGCTGCATTCACTATGCGCTGCAGAGCTTTCCTGTGAAGTGAAGTGAAGACGCCTCAGTGTAGTTTCAGTGTAGTTTTAGTGTAGTTTTGCGTCTTCTGTTCAGACCGTCATGATATAAACGTAGCCTCAGTGTAGTTTCAGTGTAGTTTTAGTGTAGTTTCAATGTAGTTAGCACCTCCTTTCAGGCAGATATAAGGCAGTGTCCACCATCAGCAGCTTGGATGAGCTGCGAATTGTTCGGTCATAAAACTTTTGTCCAGGTGGCATAAATGAATTTCTCCTTTGCTTTGGGTTTTATTACTTTTTGTTCTTGTATTTCAACTTCTAAATGTGCTTTAAATTGCCCCTCAGGGATAAATAAAGATATACTGATTGATTAATAGCTCTCTAATGTTTGAGATGGTGAGCAGGTAGTATGTTTATAGCAAGTTCAAGAGTCTAATCACTTTGAAGAATTTGTTATACTAAAAATGTAGCAGGTGGGAAAACTGCGTGTATGTTATCATCACATTGTAGAGCCTGAAAACGTAAAAGGAGTGAAATCATAGGCTGCTGTGAAGTAAACAAATAATAATACATTTTTAATTCTAAATCCACTGAATCTTTAAAACTGCCAGAGTAGTTTTATTGCGTTAGCTAAAATAAAAGCCAATATTTGTAGCCTTGGATACACTTGGTTGCTCAAGGCAAAATTCTGAATGCATTTGTCAGACAACTCCAAACTTTTTTTTTTTTTTTTAAACTTTATTGGAATTATTTGGTGTTTGCTCTCGTTCTAAGGTTTTTGGATACGGGTGGGTACAGTTGGGTAGAGTACAGCAGGCTGGCAGAGCTCTGTGGAGAATTTTTGTTGTAGTGAATTATTCAGTTCTACTTAAACACATGACCTAAACTAGTCATACCCACATCATCGCTGAGAGTTAGCATCACCCTTCTCTTCTCATGTCCATGTAACTTATACTGCCTGTCTATTTGGAATACAGCGCAGTGGTTTTGAGAGGTCTATAAAAATGCTATGGTATGCTTTGTTGCATATCTACTATTTTTTCTAAAATCGTGTTTAAATGTTGTTGTTTTTTTTTCCCCCTTTTTTACAGCTCAATATATGTGCACAAAAGTTAACATACAATACAAATACATAATCAAAATGTATATTATATTACATATGTTTTCATACTAATGTAAACTGCATGCTACAACTTTTTTGCAAGAATCCAAGACACATTGAGTCACTACTGCTTAAAAAAGTGAAATAAGGAGCAGCCAGTACAGAGGATATTATAGAAGAAAGACATACACACGATTATGGAAGTTTATATCCAAAACTGTGTGTTTGGACAATCTGCACATGAATACAGAAATCATGAAAAAAAAGTGATTTAACAAAATAACCAATAAAATATAGTATATACCTTATACCTTATAGTAGTAGCACTAGTAGTTGTTGTAGTAGTAGTAGTAGCAGTAGCAGTAGTAGTACGAGCAGTAGTAGTAGTAGTAGTAGTAGTAGTAGTAGTAGTAGTAGTAGTAGCAGTAGTAGTAGTAGTAGTAGTAGTAGTAGTAGTAGTAGCAGTAGTAGTAGTAGTAGTAGTAGTAGTAGTAGTAGTAGTAGTAGTAGCAGCAGTTGCTTATAGTACATAAGTAATTATTTTTTCTTTTTTGCTTAATTATGCAGTTTTGCTTTTTGCCCTTAATTTATGAATATAAATATGTTTGAGCTACTATTTCCAAATTGCCCATCTGGTTTATCAATTTTGCCTATATTAAAGATGCACTGTGTAACTTTTTGGGGTGGAGGGGCCATTATCTGCTTGTATTCATGGAGAACTTATTGCTTTGCCAAAAATGTTCCACAGTGTTACATTAAATATGCAGCTCTGGAAAAAAATAAGAGACCACTGCAAAATGATCAGTTTTACTACTTATAGGTATGTGTTTGGGCAAAAGGAACATTTTTGTTTGAGTCTATAAACTACTGACAACATTTCCCCCAAATTCCAAATAAAAATATTATCGTTTAGAGCATTTATTTTGAGAAAATGACAAATACTCAAAATAACAAAAAAGATACATGTTTTCAGACCTCAAACAATGCAAAGAAACAAGATCAAATTCATTTTAAAACAACATAATACTAATGTTTACACTTAAGAAGAGTTCAGAAATCAATATTTGGAGCAATAACCCTTATTTTTAATCACAGCTTTCATGCGTCTTGGCATGCTCTCCACAAGTCTTTCACATTGTTCTTGGGTGACTTTATTCCACTCCTGGTGCAGGAACTGAAGTAGCTCAGCTTTGTGTTTGTGTTGGAATTCAACAGACGCTGGAATGGAATGGCTGTAATACATGTAGAGATGCTGATTTCAGAAAAAAGTGGTCTCTTATTTTTTTTCCAGAGCTGTATATTACTTGCATGATCACTTATCAACAGATCTGGCCTGTAATTTGGCCTGTACTTTCATCTGCTTGACTCCATGGAGATAGATGTTTAATTCCATACTACGAGGAATTTCAGCAATAGCGTTTCCATGGAGACGAGCAGAAGACTTTACACTACAAAAGTTACACAGTGCACCTTTAGAAGTACTTGTTGTACAATCATTGGTGCAGTATTAGAAGTCTAAGTTGCTATAGAAAACGCACATACCCTTCAGACTGAATTTATTTTTATGTATGTACAGTACCCCCATTAAACATGCACATCTTATACTAAATACCGTCAGTAGTTGTTGTGCTTCATCAATGTCTTGGAGAAGCTTAGTGTTTGCAGCATTTCTTCCCCACGTGGAGCCCAGCCAGCATCACAAATGTGCTGACGTGAATTTAGGCAGTTAAATATGCTGAACATAGTGGATCACTCACTCGGCGCTTACCCGACCCTACAGAGCCTCAGTCAATATGGATGCTTTTGGATTATTCTTTACAATACAATTTAAAGCCAACACAAAATGCATAATTTATAAGTTAATGTACGGTCACAGAAGGTAATTGTATAATTAGGTAAGGTAAGTGTAGGTAATAAAACAACTAAAGCTGGCAGGCTTGTTTGATGAAATACACTCAACAAAAATATAAACGCAACACTTTTGTTTTTGCTCCCATTTTTCATGAGATGGACCCAAAGATCCAAAATTCACTCCAGATACACAACACTACCATTTCTCTCAAACATTGTTCACAAATCTGTCCAAATGTGTGACAGCGAGCACCTCTGCCCCGCCGAGACAATCCATCCCACCTCACAGGTGCGCCACATCAAGATGCCGATCTGACATCATGACCAGTGCACAGGTGCGCCCCAGACTGCCCACAATAAAAGGCCACCCCGAAATGTGCATTTTTTTTTTGCTTTATTGGGGGTCTGGGGACTCAGAACCAGTCAGTATCTGGTGTGACCACCATTTGCCTCATGCAGTGCAACACATCTTCTTCGCATACAGTTTATCAGATTGTCAGTTGTGGCCTGTGGAATGTTGGTCCACTCCTCTTCAAAGGCTGTTATGGACGAAGAACACAGGTGCATTTTATTGATGGCATTTTGACTGCACAGAGATACTGTGATGAGATCCTGAGGCCCATTGTTGTGCCATACATCCATGAACATCACCTCATGTTTCAGCAAGATAATGCACGGCCCCATGTTGCAAGGATCTGTACACAATTCTTGGAAGCTGAAAATGTCCCAGTTCTTGCATGGCCAGCATACTCACCGGACATGTCACCCATAGAGCATGTTTGGGATGTGCTTGACCAACGTATACGACAGCGTGTACCAGCTCCCACTAATATCCAGCAACTTCGCACAGCGAACACCAACATTCCACAGGCCACAATTGACAATCTGATAAACTCTATGCGAAGAAGATGTGTTGCACTGCATGAGGCAAATGGTGGTCACACCAGATACTGACTGGTTCTGAGTCCCCAGACCCCCAATAAAGCAAAACAAATGCACATTTCGGGGTGGCCTTTTATTGTGGGCAGTCTGGGGCGCACCTGTGCACTGGTCATGATGTCGGATCGGCATCTTGATGTGGCGCACCTGTGAGGTGGGGTGGATTGTCTCGGCGGGGCAGAGGTGCTCGCTGTCACACATTTGGACAGATTTGTGAACAATGTTTGAGAGAAATTGTAGTGTTGTGTATCTGGCGTGAATTTTGGATCTTTGGGTCCATCTCATGAAAAATGGGAGCAAAAACAAAAGTGTTGCGTTTATATTTTTGTTGAGTATAAATAAATACATAAATAAATGTTTTTCACATTCTTAGCATAAGCCATGCCTCATGTGAAAGTTCAGAAGCCCAGATGCTCCAGAATTCCCTCACTGAGCTGTAGAGGCTGCACTAGCATTTATTATTGATTGTCTGCAGGTGCTGGGGCTTAGGCAATCCAAATGTAAAAAAAATCAAATAAAAATAAAAAGGCATAACTCATGTGAGGCTCATTCTGCTTTCTGATTGGATAATTAGCTAGAGAACCAATGAGAGTATTTTTGTAACCAGGATTTAGGTTGCGTCCCATTGCTCTGTCTTACCCCTTCATCTTACCCCTACCCCTTGGTTTTGCGCGTTCATGTGAGGGCAAGGGGTGTCTCGATTCTAATTTTGATCAAGGGCTAGGGCCACGATCGAAGGCTACATACCCCTTGAAACGAAGTAAGCTTTTGACGAGACTTGGAACAAAGGGGTACGCCTACAAGCTCAGGCAGGTTTTGGGATCAGGATGGCAGCGTCACATCGACCAGCCAAGGAGTCTCATAAATGTATTTTCAGCAGTTGTAATTATTGATTAACAGTTTAGCATGGTTTACAATTATGACGCTTATGTTCTACGTTACTTTTAGTGAACTGTTGTTGCAGTTTTAATTGTAGTGATGTCTGTTTAGCCGACGTTATCGTTTTCATCGAACTTTCATGTATACACCAGCTAGTTTTTTTGTCGAGCTGAGGTGCCCGATAATCCTTGACATTTGTTTACATTTGTTTGCGTCAATTGTTGTGGGCTCTGTAGACGTAGCAGCCTGGTAGAGGCAAGGGATGATGATGCTAATGGTAATCGAGTTGTGTCCCATTTCTTAGGGGAACATTCGTACCCCTGGCCCTCTCAGCCCGTTATCGAGGGGCAAGAAGAAGTGACTTTATTGATCTCACACTGGAGAAATTCTTCTCTGCATTTTAACCCATCCTATATATATATATATACATACATATATTAGGAGCAGTGGGCAGCACACACATTAGGGCGCCCGGGGACCATCTCCATGATCTTCTTGCTTCGGTTTGGTCAGGACCTAAGCTGGAGGATTTACCTATGGTGCATGTTTTGGGTTGATGGGGGAAACCGGAGTGCCCGGAGAAAAGGGGTAGGGGAAGGTCAAGGGGTAAGACAGAGTAACGGGACGCAGCTTTAATTTGTTATGATCCCCCTGCCTCTCCCTTCCCCCTCCCTTCCGTGTCACCTGCCTTGGGAGGAGTCGCCTTTTACCAGCTGCAGCCTCCTGGTGATCATCACACCTGAGATCCATCCCCAAACTTCTCCTGCCCATATCAGCCCAGTTCTTCCACCACTCCTTGCCAGTTCGTCAGTTTACCACACCGTGCTCCCTGGATCTCCCGCCGGCTCCCCTGTTCTTCTCATGGCTCGTGTTCCTCCGGACCCCCCCTGCCTTGTGCCTGCCTGCCTCCACCGGACCCTTTTTGCCCATTTCCATTTCCATCTGTACAATAAACCTCTTAATCTTACCTGAGTTCTGATCTGCTTTTGGGTCCTACATCCTTGCCTTATAACAAATTAGTCAAACCTTCAAACTGAAGAGCTGTCCAAATATCACTTGAAGCTTTTACCACAGCCTGATCTACTTCATTTTAGAACTTAGACAGTATTGATTGAATTCAACATCGAGTGAAGGCCAGTAAAGCCCCAACCACTCAGTCATGTGACATAAGATCTCTCCACAGTCTTATTATCTGAGTCCCTTCTTTGGACACCCATTCACTCTATAATCTTCCAGAGGAACACTGAGCTGCACATGGCTGATTTCTAACTAATGCTTTGTGGATATGATGATGAACGAGGCATTATCGAGGCACTCTGGGAAACTAGATTAATGTGACCCACCTCATTTGCAGAGCCTGGATTGTACAGATGAGTGCACAGAGGTCAAAGGTCAGAGAATGGAGTCCACCAAAAGTTGTCATGGTAACAAAATGCAAACAGCCGCCCACCTCACCCCCAGTGTCTGCAGACACTGGTAGCCCCCATGACAGAAGTGCATCAAGGCCTGTTGTGACGTGGGCCGTCCTCCCGTGGACCCACCACCCGCGGGAGGATTCATGGGGGCTGGTGCATTGTGTTCTGGGCAGCAGATCTGCTTGGACTGCTGCCCTAGTGAGCCAGAAATGGAAAAGGATTTATTTATTTTATTTTATTTTTTACCTTTTTTCCTTCATATCATGATTCAGTAATTCCCTCTTTAACGAAACTCCCTACCCAACCCTCTGAGTGAGTAAGTGAGTAAGTGGATTTAACCAAATACAGTCACAATGCTAACAATATGAAGATTTTAAAAAAGCAGATAGTGGCCAGAATAGTTACATGGTGCACTTTTAAATACGATTTGTGAATATATTTTATTCATTGTTGTACGATAATATGTTTTTTATGTAGCCCAGATAACACAATTGTTTTCTTTGATTAATAATTGTGTAGAAAGGGGAAGAATATTGATCTGTGAATAGAAATTTCACAAACAAATTCCTGTAAGTGCCTATAAGAAATAAAGCTGCAACACCACAGTTGGACACACATACACACAAACACACACACACAGATGAACACATAATGAATGACAGAGGCCAAATTGTGTTGAAACAAATAGAAGTAGCGTGCAAAGAGAGCTGGACAAGCGTAGTCTGATGGATACGTGTAAAAAGAATATGAAATGTGAGGCCAGTGGGTGCCTGCGCATCTCTGTGATTTGGGTGATGCTCTGTGACAGGAAGCTGGCAGACGCGCTGGGTGACCCTCATCACTGGAGGTCAGAATGACAACAAACAAGCATAAAACTTTATCCATAGTGGAAGTATTAGCCGTGATGAAAAGGATGTTAGAAAGAAGAAACTATAAGCATTCGGAAAGCAGCTCCGTTTTCTAAAGCTACGACATACAGTATCTTGTGGGAAGTAAACAATGAATAAAATATATATTCACTATTGACTTCTCATACAAACGGTATTTAAATGTGCATTATTCTGGTGAAGGGTTCACCATCTGCTTGTTACCATGGAGATGTTATTGTTCACCTGAAATGTTCCACATAATAAATTAATCTATCTCCATGGAGTTACAGGTCAGCTCTGTTTAGAGGCTAGACTACACTGTAAGAATGCATGTATTTCAAGGTATACAGTATATGAGCAATAAATATAACTCTAACTGAAAATGCTAGTCGAATGCCATACTGTGGAACCTAAGAGACAAACCTAGACTGTATAATGGTGCATTACAAATAGCAAATGAACGTGGGTGCATTTCCGGCTTCATCAACTCTGGCCCAAATAACTTTTTATTGAAAAACTATCGCCCCTCTCTCTGTAACTGCTGCTGTCAGACTCATAATTTTGATTTAAAATGTTTATATTAACCCTCTCTACATGATCCTGGTGGTTTTATTTAGCAGGACCATTCCAGAATTGGAGGACATTTTACGTCCCACCCATCAAATATTAAATAATCCAAATACAAAATACTAAATCATACAGTTTCTGAGTGAATTTACTTGTCCTGAGACCAAATCTAAAAAATTAAGAGAAAAGAATGCTTGAAAATAGTTTTTAAAATACAAAAAATGTCTGGACTTGTCCCACCCCTCTAATGACCAAATTGAATCTTAAATAAAACATTTAAAATTAAATTTAATTAATTATTATTATTTTTTGTTTCATTGCCATCTCTTGTAACTGTGGGTACATTAAAACAAATTTTGTTTTAATAGACATAATATTTCAAATAATTATTATTATTCATGGAACATGTGTCCCACAACATGCACACAACCCTGTTACCATAACATTTTTAGCCTGGTAGAAGAAGAAGAAAGCAGTGAACCACATGATACCCTGGACTTGACATCATCAAACAGTTTTCCAAAAGAATGGGCAGAGCAAAGGTTTGTCTTCTCTTCTATTTTTCATATTTTTATAACATAGTTAGCCTTGATTGAATGTCTCACTCTACCTCATGCAACCCTGTTATGCATATGATCAGAATAAGAGAATTATTTATTTTTCCTTTACTTATTTGCATAAATAAGTGTATCCTCTTGATTAGCAGTAACAGCTAAACAGCTAGCTTCTACTCCTGAGATAAAGCCAGTGGTGAAAGTATTTTTCATTTTTTACAGGTGCTATAATGTCCAGTGCATCACTTTACGTAAAAAAACAACAACACTCGTTTTACCCGGGGTTATTTAAAAAAAAAAAAAAACGTTTTACACCTTTTTCATAGATAAATAACTTTTTTAATATACTTAATTATTTCATTTTTTTTTAGTCAGCATAAACCCTCTCTTACAGGTGCAGGCAGCGCGCCGGCCTTAAATCTTCTACCAGTGCGCAGCAGCGCCTCGCAATGGTTTAGGCTACTTTCACGGCTACAGTCAGATAAGTTTTGACAATCCTTACTTGAGTTTGGGGTAGCTTTCAGTTATTCTCGAATGGCATAGTGTGGTTGTTTGTCTTTTCTACTTAAATAGCGCACCTTACTTTTTTTTTCAAATGTGGGTTTTGGCCACCATTGACCATATTCTCTTAGCGGTGCTGCGTACCGGCTGTGAATTTTATTGCCGGTGCGCACCGCTTTACTTTCACCACTGAATAAAGCATAAGTGTGGATTTGTAACCCTGTTACCTGCAACCCTGTTACTGTGATTCAAGTAAATAAACAAACCAAATAAATCATGTAATAAAAATTGTACCATTGATGATAAAAGGAGAAATTCAATTTGTCAACTGGACAAAGTTTATTTGGTCGAAAACGTTTCGCAGCTCATCCTCGCTGCTTCGTCAGTTCTGGTTAGAGTGCTGGTTAGACACTGCTTATATCTAGCTGCAGGGAGGAGCTAACTATACTGAAATTATTCTGAAACTATCTCACCTATTTGTTTTTGAGTTTCTGTCTGTTGTTTTTCCAATTTCTCTGACGTCTAGTTTAGCATACTCATTCAACCCCTAACGACTGTTTTCACACCTCTGGCCCTGAGCTGGCTGCCCTATTGTTTCCTTTGTCTGTTTTGACTTCGGTTTGAGAATGGAATTATATATGGGAGACAAGTTATATCTGACCATAATACCATTGATCTGTAAGCTGAGATAATCAAGCATTTGATAGTTTATTGCCTATTATTGATGAATATGTAGCAGAAAATCAGAAAAGTGAAGGTTTATTTTTCAAGAATTTTAAAGCCAAAATGTCCTCCAATTCTGGAATGACCCAGCTATTTTGCCCACAAATCAAGATATTAACTTTAATAACAACAGGTTTGATTGACAGCATTGCTAAGGGAAAGGAAGGGGCGTTACTTTCAACAGTCTCACTCCGGATTGGCTCGTCGGTGGTCAGAATTCCAAATATGAAACTTGGCTCCAAATTCACCCATATAACCACTAGCCTTAATGAGCTTCATTTGACTGGAGCTGAACGCTATGGGTAACGTCACTCTCCCTTAGTCTACATCTTTATACAGTCTAAGGAGACAAAGCAATAACATCTCCATGAAAACAAGCAGACTCCACACCAAAAAATGTACATAAAGCACCAAATTCTGACATAATATTGTTTATTTTGTAAGTAACTCTGAATATGAGGAACGAGTAAAAAAACAACAACATATAAATTCATTACTAACCCACAATCAATTTCAACCATTTCCGAACCCCTAATCTAAAGTGGTAGACCTGTGAGTACTTAGGTTTGTTGGAATCTGCATATCCTGTCCAGATCAAGTTTCGTTCTCATTGAGATATTGATACAAAGAGACAATTTAGTATATGTAGGCCTATATGTATTTCAAGTCCAACTAATATTTCCTGTAAGAGAGTCAAGGCTGAACCAACCAAGTTTTCCTGAACTTGTAAAACCTGAATAGCAGATAGGCCTATGTGAAACTGGAAGCATATGATTTCTCTATTTCATTTGTCATTGTGAATTGCCAAAGTAAAACTGATTTCAAATAAATGTATTGTACTGCCTTTTTAAAGTGGTTCAGAATAGACTTAATGCTGTTTACTTTGTAACCCTAACATTAGCTTAGTTATAGACCGAACCATACAATTTCTGCTATTGTATTGAAGTGTTAAAAAAAACTCTTCACACCCGTGGTCTTTGACAAAAGTTTATTGGCTTAAAAATGGAAAAAAGAAAGGAAGGAACCCAGCCACCTTGGAACAATACGCATGCGCTCGTTATAATTGTGCTGCCTTCCAGAGCCCTTCGTAATCTGTGAAACTACGCGATGTTTGAAGATGTTTTCTACTGCAATTTCACCGTTGTAAATCAGTTTTTAATAATTGGCTAGTAATATGAGAAAGTCTGTATTTTCTATTATATGCGGAATGTTGAATTAAATGATGTTTATGCTTTGGAAAAATACCAATGGACACATTTAATCTACTTAAAATGTGGGTAAACTTGGGTGAATGTTCCATTTTCCCATGGTGCGTGAAGTGCGCATGAACAGCAACACGGCCAACACATTTGAGCAGCAGATCGAGCAGAAGTCACATAAGTAGTAACAACACGAGAGCGCTCTTCCTGCTGTGGGCATAAAGTCGCTTTTGGAGAAGGAGGAGGGCAGCGTTTGGCCACTTTTTACGCAGAGGATACAACGAAGCAACACGCCAACACCTGAAGTGAGTTTGGGCAACAAGGGGGATTTGTGAGTGGAAACAGACGCTACACGAGTGGCACTGTAGCAGATGTAAGATGACATAGGTGAAGCAGAATTAAAGTGGACGATGATCCAGAGAGTGTAGAGCGCGCGCGTAAGGGGCCGTGGGGATGCCCTGAATTGTCCCACAGGAGAACCGTGGGCGCACTTATGCTTCTGTGGAGAGGAGTAAAGTTTCTACTTATTCTTGGATTTACTGCTTTAAACACACTACCGCAGTGAGTTTGTTTTATAATTTTGGCAGGGCCGCTAGAAACTGTTCATTATGGCCAAGAAAAGCCACTGGAGCTCCAGAGTGAACGAGTGCGCTGTGGGTAAAGATGCTCGTGGGGAGCTGAACGTCGCGCTGCGCGGCGGTGCGGAGCACGGGGAGTTCGCCTACATCGGTCCCGTGAACAACGCCGAGGTGATTTACCACTACGGGACTGTAGCAGAGGGAGAACTGCTTCTAGAAGTAGAAAACCTGTCTATTTCTGGATTACCGCTTTACGACGTGCAGACGGTCATACGGAACTGCAGAGGTCCAGTCAGGTTAAAGACTGTCAGACAAGGTAAGAGTAAGAATGGGACACATGACACACTTTTCTATTTTCATTATTGCCCACATGAAGTGTACTAAACCATTCTGAACAGTTTTACACTCAATTTTGCAGACACGTTTTGGAGGCTTAGAAATCCTCCCTCCGGTTAGTTGTTACTGTAATTACAAAATGTTAGGCTTCAGTTCAGTCCACATCTTTAACTGTGTGTGAACACGCCCTCTCGAAACTGGAGTTTTATTTAAAAACATCGCCACAATCCTTGGGCATATGATCCTGTCGCCTGTGTCCTCTGAAAATATCCACAAGAAAGGTGCCACCTGTCGCGTCATAGGGCATCAGCCACACAGCTCTCACACCCTGTTTACACAAGCTGCACTTATCACTGCAAACAAGGCCACACAAAGCATTACGCACACACTAAGCCTCTCCAGTAGCCATGTCCTCCTGGTAGCACTGGAGCAGGTGTCATACTCTATAGATCAGAGTGGCTGCAAACATCCACAGGGTTATTTCTCTGTTGCTTAAAAGAGTAGTTTTTTTTTCTTTCTAGAAAGACATGATGGGTGGCAGTTTTGAAACACTTGTGCCAGCTACAGTCTGTCAGCAGTGTGCCTGGTCGGGGTAGTTTGTGGTCAGTTGCCCTCAGAGGGGCTCCGTGGGTGACACTGAGGCGTTGTGACAGGCTCAGGCACTGGTGCTGAGCGCCACCGACAACTTCACACATCGAATCTTCAAGGACATTCTCACAATGATATCAAAGTCTGTGAATGCAGGGCTGGCAACAACTTTAAACTATCCGGCGGAAACAATTTGCCTTTTGAGATTTTTTTTTAATTCACCAATATGAGTGCTTTATTTAGGTTGTCTTATTATAAACTGGATAATTATTAAAACCTTGATTTAACCAGGGAAATCCCATTGAGATTAAAAACCTCTTTTTCAAGGGAGCCCTGGACAAGAGGCAACAAAAAAGACAATTACAACACAATTAAAATGACATACAAATTAGTTAAAACAGGTACAATTTATGGAGGCTGTCTCAAGTGCTCTCAGTTTGGATTTAAAGCCATTCAATGAGATAAGTTCCGTTAATTTCCAGTCCTTTTGCAGCTTGTTCCATGTCAAGGGGGCAGAAAAGACAAAAGCCCCTTTTCCCCAGCTCTGTGCGAACAAACGGACCAGAGAGCAACAACTGATCATTTGAACGCAAACCATAAGAATCAACACTTCTCTGTGTGATTAAGTTACATATGTAGGAGGGCAGTAGTCCAAGCATGGCCTTGTAGATAAAAGTGTACCAGTGAGTCAATCTCCTAGTGGATAAAGAAGGCCATCCCACTCAGGAATACAGTTCACAGTGGTGGGTCAAGGCCCTACAGTTAGTAACAAACCTCAGACTGTAGGGATACGGTAAGTTAAAGGAGAATTAAAGTTTTTTACAATCTGAGCCTTATTTCAATAATAAAACAAGTTGTTTTACTCACCCATAGCACTTTGGTGTCATTTGGAGCATTTCCGGAGATATTTTAGATGAACGATATCCGTTAACGTGAGTGATCGGGGCACGACGTTGAAGTCACCAAAATAACACAAACTTTAGCACTTTTCAAATCATAGAAGCTCGATGTCTTAGTCTACACTTTCGTTTGAGTCAAAAGTGGCCTCTAATCCAAGATTTAGCCATAGTTTCGGGGAGATGAGGAGGCCAGTGCGCATGCGCTCAGTCACCGCTTATTTCGCTCTCAGCTCTCGGGACCCAAACATGAAACGCAAAGCTGTAAGACGTTTGGACCATCGTGTTTGCAGTACCTACTTCAGTCAGGACGATTTTTTACCAGCAAAGGAAAAGAAAGAAGGCCAGCGGATTCAGCGCGCGATTCTGAGAAGTAATGCGAAACCGATGGCTGTTCTCTGTGCTGCTCCTAAAACTGTCTCCGCTTCATTCTTTCCGTATCCATTCTGTCTCCTCATCTGTATACTCAGGCTCAAAATGATAGGGACGGCCATCATACTCAAATAAGTCCTCTTCAGTCTCAAAGTCTGAATCTTCTGCCATGTGTCGCTCGCAATAGAAAAGTTCAGAGAGGTGTTTATCTGCGAATCAGCTGGGGAATTCGCACATGCGCACTGTCCTCTATGATGACGTCATCAGATGAAAATATAGCTGGATATCGGGTTTCAGGCCACTTTGGACTCCACTTAAAGTCTACGCTGACACAGCAAGCTTCTGTGATTTGAAAAGTGCTAAAGTTTGTGTTATTTTGGTGACTTCAACGTCGTGCCCCGAGCACTCACGTTAACGGATATCGCTAATCTAAAACATCTCCGGAAATGCTTCAAATGACACCAAAGTGCTATGGGTGAGTAAAACAACTTGTTTTATTACCAAAATAAGGCTCATATTGTAAAAAAAAAAAGTTAATTCTCCTTTAAACTGCCAAAATGGATAAGCTTGTGTGGATGGGCATCTGATACGAGCTTGACCCAGGTGGATGCGTGCTGAACAGAATGCAGTGACAAACAGGAAACTTGAACATAGGTTTAAAATTAGCTATAGTTATCACAGCAGTCCAACTCTGTTAACAACATCCTGCCTCTTTACTACCCCCAGTCTGATTTGGGACAATGGCAGGAAAGCTCTCCTTACATTCAACCACCGAGAGGGTCCCACAGCCGCCCGTCCTGTTTGGGAACGCTGCCTGTCACCCCATACCTTGTCCCGGGACCAGATTCCATTTCAGTTTTTTTAATAATTCACACTGCCTGGGAATACCCCCTCCCTAATCAGGTCTAATTGGAAAAATATGTCTGAACAAGGACCATCTGTAAAATCCAAGTGACCTAATTCTAGCCAGCCTATTTCTTGTTCTAATCATGCGAGATGTGAGCAAAGGTGTTGTTACAGTCTTTGCCAACAGCTTACGGTAGAAAAGTACAGGCCATTCATCAGTATGTCATGTACTGTACGCTATATAAGCAGCCTTTAAGACGGGAATGCTTACTTAAGTTTTATTCACCGCCAAAAATAACTATTACAAGTCATCAGAGCTCCATATTGTCGTATCACCGCTGGAGCTCTGGGGAAATGACCTTTGATCTTACGGGGTTTATTGCCGCATATCTGATGTTTAACACAATAGTCTGACCCAGTAAACCACATACGCAATATAATATCCACACTGCATGACATAATCGATGAGACAAAGAGCGATTACAACTGTGAAACTGTGAATGATCTCGCGTTTGAGTGAGACTAGGAGTGGCTCAGTGATTACAGCGTTCGTCCATTAAACTAAAGACGTGCGGTTCCTTGCTTAGGCCAGTACATTTTGTTATGTCCTTAAGCAAGACACTTTACCCACCTTGCCTGTATTAATATGTGGAGCATGAGTGAGTATAGGTGGTTGGAGGGGCTGTTGGCACAGTTTGTAGCCTAATTTTCTTCAGTCTACCACAGGATTCCAAGTTTAGAGTTAATGGATAATGACTGCAATCTTGTGCTCAGAGAAGTGTGCATATTTTATAAAGAACAATACAAAATTTAGGGTTTTGTTGTTGTTGTTATTATTTCATTGTGTTATAAAATCTTTTATAACAATTTCACAGCAATTATCAGAGTGTTTCCATCTTGAGTTCTGATGCAGGTACATGACTCACTGTTGAATTAGTCTTTGTAAATATGTTCATTTGACCTTTCATGTCTTAGATGATACCGTATAGTAAAGCAAAGTAGTAGTGAATTGGGGCTGTGTCCCATTACTCTGTCTTACCCCTACTGCTTTGGTCTTGCTCCTCGATACCGAGCTGAGAGGGCCAGGGGTACGAATGTTCCCCTAAGAAATGGGACACCACTCGATTACCGTTTGCGTCATCATCCCTTGCCTCTACCTGGCTGCTACGTCTACAGAGGCAACAACAATTGACGCAAACAAACGTAAAACAAATGTCAAGGATTATCGGGTACCTCAGCTCGACAAAAAAATAGCTTGTTTATACATGAAAGTTCGATGAAAACGATAACGTCGGCTAAACAGACATCACTACCGCATCAGCAACAACAGTTCAATAAAAGTAACGTAGAACATAAGCGTCATAATTGTAAACCATGCTTAACTGTTAATTAGGGATGTCAACAATGAATCGACTTACGATTAATTGTCGATCAAGACGTTGGTCGATCAAAATGCATTAATTGCAATTAATCGCTAATCGCGGACACGCGCACCCGCGTGGTCACGAAACAAGGCAACCGCACACCGCGCTGCGCCAAGCTCGACTCACAGTTGGCCGCAGGCGCCAACGGCACTGCTCAGCAGCCCCCGGCCCGCGCTTACACCGGGGCTCAGCAGCGGAACTCGTGCGGGCCTCGCGGGTACACCGGGGCTGCTGAACCGCGGCGCCCAGAATGCGTAGTCTCAGCCCGAGCCACAAACCAGGCACACGAAACCAGCAGCGGCACGTGGTGGTTTAATCCTTGTTTAGTCCAGGCCCAGTCCAAGTTTAGACCTGGTTTAGAGCTGGTTTAGTTCTGGTCTAGATCTAGTTTAGTCCACGTTTAGTCCTGCTCTAGTCTCTTAGCCAATCAGGATGCAGAACACAATGTTACACTATAAAAAAATGTTACACTATAAAAAAAAAAAAATGGAAAAAATAAATAAATCTGCGAACCGCGATAGAGCGAGGGATTACTGTATTTTGTTATTCAGCATCAATACATTTGTCTGCTTTTTACAAAGGAATAATTAATTGAGGAATATACAATATAATAATACTATGATATATTTTTGACTCAGTGTTATGTATACTATAGCTTATATTCTTAAAGACCCTATTGAAACACTAAAATTCAGGTGAAAAACGCCGCTTATCAATTAATCGTAAGTCGATCGATAAGGTCAGTCGACTTTAGATTAATGAATTAATCGATAATTTGCATCCCTACTGTTAATTGATGATTACAACTGCTGAAAATACATTTATGAGACTCCTTGGCTGGTCGATGTGACGCTGCCATCCTGATCCCAAAACCTGCCTGAACTTGTAGGGGTACCCCTTCGTTTCAAGTCTGGTTGAGAGCTTACTTTGTTTCAGTGGGTATGTAGCCCTCGGTCATGGCTCTAGCCCTTGATCAAAATTAGAATCGGGACACCCCTTGCCCTCACATGAACACACAAAACCAAGGGGTAGGGGTAAGATGAAGGGGTAAGACCGAGAAATGGGACGCAGCCTTAGTGTAGTGGTGAGCTTACTATGGACAGTACCAACTAATGCTGCCCGATAACTATGTATTGTATTCTGATAAAGATAAAGTTACGATATTTTTAACATACTTTTTGGCCCAGTAAGTTAAAAAAAAAAGTTCATACCGTCACTTACTAGTCAAACTGTTAAAACAAAAACATAAAAGAAAAATCATGAATAAAATCTGCCCTTTTGTCCATTTTACTTTTGAAAACCACAAAATTTCAGTACAATTTAAAACTTTGTGTTGTTGCAGTATATTTATTTTCTTGTAGTATCGACCATTGTATCAGCCAGTAATGCAATATCAATATTTTTGCAGTATATCATGCCGGTTAGTACCAAACTGAGCCTGGCCTTTTACTCCTCTACTGTTATCGCCGTCTGCTTTTGTGTACAGTGTCAATCTGATACACTGAATGCTAAACTTGTCTTCATAACATTTTGTGACGGCGCTCTTAATGGCTCCATGCTGTCAGCTTTTCAAATCTCACACATGTAAATGGGTGATGACATATTTTATTGGCCCACCATTCTTCTTGCGTCAACCCAGTGCTCTAGATCTTATTTTTCTCCCTCTTTCTCTCCAATGTACACAATGCATCATGGTTCTAATTGTGCCTTGAACAAAACCTGACCTTCTATGCTCTGTAGGACTTGCGTACAGACTGAATGTGGTAAAGGTCTCGTGTACTTGATCAAACAGATAAATATAAATGGCACAGTAGTGGAATAGTTGATGGGAGTCCCTGGGATATGTGTGTGTGGGTCAGTGGAGTACAGAGGGAGACACGTTTTTCAACAAAAATATCCCAAATCTCCCCATTTATTCAAAGAAATTGCACACACGATAAATATTGCCACCCAAAATATATTGTTCCAGCTTTCATATATTGAACGATAAGCATATATAGTAACAGGCCTACTATCAGTGGAGTCTAAGATTGAAATAGGAAAAAATCTGTCATCTAAGGGCCTATTTACACGAGAACGCTTACGGGTAAAAACAACATAATATTTGATCAGAAGTGCTTTTCATTTAGACGGTGACGGTGTTTTGGGGGCTTAAAAACTCCAAAAACTGAAACTGCCCTCCAAAGTGGAAAACTTGAATATGCTCCACTGTAGTGTTTTCATCTACACTGCCCAAGACGCAAAACTTTGGTCAAATCTGCTGACGTCGTGTACGTGTTTGCGTCACCATTTCTGGATATTTATATTTATAAAGTAAATTAAGTGAAATAAATTAAATTAGATGAATTGAATTTACTTAACTTTTTAATTTAATTTTAAGTAAATCAATTAAGGAAGATTCTACACATGTGCGCGGACATAGTGATAATGTATCACAGCCCCACCTAGCTGCCTGGCATGCATACCCAATCCAATTCCACACACTTTTGCGTCACCTCCCAGATTTCCTCCCGAAAATGCTTGTCAAATGTGTAATAAGAAGTGAAGTCACGACGACACTTTTGCGTCTTCTGTTCAGACCTTCATCATATAAACATAGCCTTAGACCAGTTCATATAAAACAGTTTTTAGTGCTCCGGAGTTATAGCTCACTTACCTGCATTTGATCACCCTAATTACATCAGCTCCGAGAGCGAAGAATTGCAGTGATGGTAAAGCGATGCTCAAAGTGCAGAGATGTTTTTAAATGTACAAATAAAGTCATTGGTCTTTTACAACAGCTTTTCCACACAATTTATTAAAAGAATGGACCTTTATATGAACTGTGTCCTTGTGGCACAGTGAAAGGTTTGGTATGAATAACTCTAATAGATCTCATCTCACCATTTTAATTTGATAATTATGTTGACAACGCACATCATTTCAATTTCACTTTAACTCTTTCTTAAAGGTGCAACTTTTTGTTTGGGGGTCCTTCACCTGCTTGCTGTGGATATGTCATTTCTCTGCCTGAAACTTTCCACAGTAGGACATTAAACAGCTCTGCTTTACATTTATTCAATTACAGATGGCTTTATAGCTCAAAAATACCTTATACAGGCATTCTGAAAGTGAGTGGGGTCACCTCTTCACAGGTCTGACCTGTAACTTCTTCTGGTTTGGTCTCTATGAAGATAGAAAGGTTTAAAGCAATAAATTCATGAAGAGAAGCATTTGGCGGGCCCTCCACCAGAAAACACAATGCTTTTTCTTTAATTCATCCAGGCCTCGATATTGTATGCCACCGTTTGTAATCCATCTAAGTTTTAAGCAGGTCTATGACTATGAATGGGGTTACATAAGGTTTGGTCACACTTGACATCGTTAGTTTCATACTTTATTTTCATAACTCAACACCACAAAGGGAAAAAGAGAGCCAATGCACTCACTTTTGTGATTTGCGTATTGAATTGTATTGATTGATATGCATTTTTTCGCAAATGTCTGTAATCACTGGAGATTAAAGCTTGTGTTTGTGTTTAGTGGAGGTTTAAAGAACAAATAAATTGATTTGCGCTTTGTGCTACAATTTTGTATGAAAAGCGCCTTATAAATGTTTGATTGATTGATTGATTGATTTCAATTACAATTTTTTTTATGTTCCTGTGTTTTTCAAACTTTGACATGTTGACAGATTAAATGACCTATAATTGTTGATATGATATGGTCTTCACTTACACATCCATTCGTTATTACATCTATAATAGTGATAAAAGAAGAAATTAAATTTGTCAACTGGACAAAGTTTGGTCGAAAATGTTTCACTGCTCATCCGAGAGGCTTCGTCAGTTCTGGTTAGAGTGCTGGTAAGACACTTGCTTATCTCGCTGCAGGGAGGAGCTAACTAGCTAACTACTTTCCGAAACTATCTCGCCTATTGGTTTCTGTCTTTTGTTTCTCTGACGTCTAGATTAGCATACCTATTCATCCCTACCCGACTGTTTTTCACACCTCTGGCCCTGACCTGGCTAGCCCTATTGTATCTTTTGTTTGTTTGATCTAGGTTTAAGAATGGAATTATAGATGGGAGACAAGTTATGTCTAACTCCCCCATTTCTGTTTAGAGAAGGATTCTCTTTTTTGACAAAAATAGCCTCTTTAACTCCCCTCTCAAACCAGTTCTTTTCCCTGGCCAAGATCTGAACCTCACTGTCCTCAAACGAAAGGCCCGTGGCTTCTAGGTGAAGATGTACGGCAGATGACCGTCCACTCTGGCACGCCCGTCTGTGTTGGTACATCCTCTTGTGAAGTGGCTGTTTTGTTTCTCCAATGTAGCGCTCACTGCAGTCTTCACTACACTGAATGGAGTAGACCACATTG
This sequence comes from Paratrypauchen microcephalus, assembly GCA_036785185.1. Taxonomy (NCBI): domain Eukaryota; kingdom Metazoa; phylum Chordata; class Actinopteri; order Gobiiformes; family Gobiidae; genus Paratrypauchen; species Paratrypauchen microcephalus. Next base: position 6,640,175 of record JAVJIX010000005.1, on the reverse strand, counting down.
CTTTGTTTGTGGCTCGGTGTTTTGTCCTTTGGGTGGACGAGTTTTTGTCTTAAAATGTTTGTGGGTTTGAAATAAACTGGGATTTCATATTGTCTGAAAATCCTCTGTAGTTTTTCCGACAAGCCGGCCAGGTAAGGAATCGCTACCCCTTTTCTCCTGGGTTTGGATTCTCGGTTCGGATTTGTGGACAGTGAGGTTCAGATCTTGGCCAGGGAAAAGAATTGGTTTGAGAGGGGAGTTAAAGAGGCTATTTTTGTCAAAAAAGAGAATCCTTCTCTAAACAGAAATGGTGGAGTCAGACATAATTTGTCTCCCATCTAGTATTCCATTCTTAAACCTAGATCAAACAAACAAAAGATACAATAGGGCTAGCCAGGTCAGGGCCAGAGGTGTGAAAAACAGTCGGGTAGGGATGAATAGGTATGCTAATCTAGACGTCAGAGAAACAAAAGACAGAAACCAATAGGCGAGATAGTTTCGGAAAGTGGTTAGCTAGTTAGCTCCTCCCTGCAGCGAGATATAAGCAAGTGTCTTACCAGCACTCTAACCAGAACTGACGAAGCCTCTCGGATGAGCGGCGAAACGTTTTCGACCAAACAAACTTTGTCCAGTTGACAAATTGAATTTCTTCTTTTATCATGGATTCTACCTGGACGACGGAGGGACTCTTCACGCATAATCACCCTATAGTTTATCTTTCCTGATTGCATCCATAAATCTATACTTGATGTTGTGCCTCTGGACATCTAAAGACCTTCTTCTCCATTCTCCAACAATCTCCATTCTTCATCTTAATTACGTTCTGGTGAAGACCTCGGGCTAAGTTTACAGATCCCCATTGTAAAGGAGCTGAGCAGCTCCTTCAGCAGCCGACTGAGGTACCCCCAGTGCAGAAGGAGTGCTACCGCAGATCCTTCATCCCCTCCGCCATCAGACTGTATAACTCCACTATATAGTTCAAACGTGCAATATTTTTTCCATACTCTCCTAGTTACTGTTTTATTATTACTTATTTTATTCTTGCCTGCATGCATTTTCTTTCTTTGCCTGGAGCTACTGTGGCAAGTAAATTTCTCCTATACGATATCAATAAAGTCTTAACTTATCTTATTAATGTACAGCTTTGTTAGTGCACATTTGCGTTTGCAGTACGAGATGGTTTGAGACCAGATTAAGAGGATTTAATCCAAGTGTGTCCATCAGCAGAAACTTGCGGGGTCGTCCTGGCTTCACCGCAATACCTCACCAAGCACACAGGAAAACCAGATAACTGGCGCAGTCCAATTTCAACTGATTTATCAAAACGCATGTAACAGTTAAAGATGCGGTGACTAACTTTTCTGGTGGAGGATCTGTCAAATGCTTTTCTCCATGGAGATGTTATTGCCTTGTCTGGAATGTTTCATAGAATGGTATTACATATTTTTATCTTCATCGAGAAGCGACCACACTCAGTCAGAATGCTTGTTTTTCTGGGTATTTTTGACCTGTGATTGAATAAATCTAAGCTAGATCTGTGTAATGTCATACTGTGGAACATTCCAGGAAAAGTAATGACATATCCATAGAAACAAACAGGTGACGGACCCCCAACCAGAAAGTTATGGCGCGCCTTTAAGTTGTTGTGATTCGATTCTCCCAGATAGGCCTGTCACGACAACAAATTTTGAAGTACGACACATATTCTACACAATAAACCTAAAGCAGAATTACCCCCAAAAACTATTACAAATGTATAACTGCAATAAAATAAATAACAGAATGAAACACTATAGTAGTCGTTTTGTATCTATGAGTCATAGAAGTTATTTATTAAATCCTCTACAGCTTAAATCTTATCGTAGAACAGAAAAATAACTAAATGATTCCCCACTAGTACAAAGAAAAAGTACTCACAACAAATACTGACCCCCAAAAATGATTTTTCTAGCTTTTGTGTATATATTGAATGATAAGTATTTATTGTGACAGGCCTACTCCCAAATCCCAATAACACATCTGGAGAAGACTGTTTGTACTCTGATTTCTGCTGCTTGTAACCACATAGTCTGATTACGTTAGACACAGGCTAGGAGAGGCATTCATTTGCACACGATAAGAAACAGCCAGGAAAATTTTAGACATGTGCTTGGACGTGTAATCACTTGTTTCATATCAGCAGCAAATTCAAACTATGACTATGTTAAATGCAAATAACTTGTGAGTAACGCAATGCCTGTCTGATAACACTGGTATACAAGCAAAATGCTTCCGGAACAAAAGTTGTGAAATTTTTCTTTGTTTAGGTCACTAACAAAGAAAAAGTAAGTGCTGATTGGCTATAATTTCCAAGATATAGTATTGGTCAAAATAGGAACTTTATGCAAAATAAGGCAAAAACGGTAGTTTATCAGAAGGTACAGTGTGTCTACAAGCAACCAGTTCTATCTGAAAGCCTGTCTGCAGATTCCAATACATTCATTTTTATATGTCTAGAGTTTTAACATCAAATATTTTTTGATTTCACATAAGAGAGATGCCTCGAAATTGTGTGCACCTGATGTCTTAAGATATTTCTTGTTCATTTCTTCACGGATAAAGAAGTGCAAGTTAAATATTTTCAAAATATAAATAATATTTCTAAGTAAAAATGGGATTTTGATGTAAAACAATATCATTAGCTATCCAGCACAGTTATCAATTGATTTTCACTTCATCTTATCAATATAAATGAGATCGCAGATCGAGTCCAAAAATTTGTTGAACAGTGTTATCAAACATATTATCAAACATATTATGCTATTTTCTGATCTTTTACAATGCAAGTTCTTCTCTCAAACAGGAAACACAATGTATTCATTATTTTATAGGAACAGTGCATATTAATGAACATCTACAACATTGGAGTGTAAATACGGCAGATTATGGCAAAAATGCTAATTCATCTGTAGTCCATGTGCATGTATGACCTTGTGATGTGAAATCGGTATACAGGAGTCCTTATGCCTTCATTAGAATAATTTTGATCATTTGTGATCATTTCAGTCCTGTAGTTATTAAACTTAAAAAACTACCACTAAATGACATGATTAGGTGTAACAGAGCATTTTGGACTTTGGAGATGTAGACAGACTAATAATAAAGGATTACTTAAACATGTGTCAATGAAACAAAACCCAGGTCGAGGTTTGTTTTTGATGAGGTAACAACAAAGGCTAAAAGACTGCTTATATGTATGATAGCAGTTTTTTAAGCAATTATAGCTGCAAAGTTTTAGTACTAAGGCTAAATTACTATACGCACCTGAATGCCTCTTAGCCCCCCTGCACTTATTCAGTTCTTTGCCGTGTAGGTAGACTGGGACAAGAGTGGTCTGGTTTACAATTAATAGACGTATACAAACTTTATTGATCCACAAGGGAAATTATTTGGACACAGTAGCTCACACATCACAAGATATTCTAACAAAGAGCAAAAATATAAATGCTAATAATAAATTAAAATAAGTAGCAGAAATAACAAGAGACAGATAAGGCATAAGGCAGTCAAATAAGGCATAGTTATATAAATGTATATGTACAAGTAAAATAAAAAAATATACAAATAGTAACACATGTATTTAGCATTATCTCTGTGCAAGCAAACATAGTGACATAATTTTTCTCTTATTGTTTGCTATCTTTGCCTTCTCACATATGTCACCCATTCTTCCCACAGTCGTTGTTGTATTTAGGCCTTGGAACATTGTGAGTTGCCATGTCTGCTTCCTGCTTAAGTCCTCTAATGAAAGGGCTCCTCTGCAGGCCACTTCACTGGGGTTATGGGTGACAGGGTTTTGGCAGCTTTTGTTCAGGGAGATTAACAGCGAATCACATTTTCTGGATTAACCTTTTAAGAAACAGGGTGCTTATAGTAAGATCAAAAATGGTGCTGTTTAAGGGCGCTTTGATTGTTTATAGGGCTGGCCATTTTAAGGGCTTGCGCAAGGATTGGAATACCATGCACATTGTAATGTATTGAAATTATCTACTGCTTCATTTTTTTTTTCATTCTGAGCACCTTATTTTATCAAGTCATCAACCATGAAGCTTATGTGGTAGTCCAAATTTCGAATGATTCCTGACCAACAAGCTATTCTGACTCATTTGTTATATAAAATTTCGAATCACCAGTTTTCTGTTTATCAGTGTGTCAATGTATGGTATGATATAGCTACAAAAGTTCAGAAATTTCAATTTATTATTATTTAATTTGGAAGACATGTGACCTTTCTGTCTCTTTCTGAGGTCATTTTTAGTGTTTTAATTGTAGATGATATACTAGATCAGTTGCCTGGAAGAATCCATGACTCATCGCTGTACCAGCGGATGAGTCTGGTAACGCTTGATCCACAAAATGCGCTGCGGTTGCGCGTAGACAGACAGCTAAGTGAACCAATCAGAGATTGCGCCATCTTGATTCAAAACTGAGGCGGAACTTCCGCTGCCTAAGAGTGACTTTGCGGGCAAAGGCGGGTGCACTGACGTCACCATCTTTGAACGAATCAGAATCGCGGAGTCGGTTTGGAACCGGAGGAGCGAGAGTGGATGGAGGGTGTCCAAATGGTATCGCGCTGTATAGGAAATACAGAGAGATATCATTTGGCTGGCCAGGTAACTAGATCAGGGGTGGGCAATTATTTTTTCCATGGGGCCACATGAGAAACAGAAAATATTGTGGAGGGCTGGGCCAAATGCTTAACTTAATTCTGAAAAAAAATAAAATCTGACAAAAAGCAGTAAATAACATTGTTTTGACAATCTGGTAAGACAGTTAAGAGTATGCTATGACTAAGCAATGAAATGTGAGGTTGCCTTACAAAAAATGTAATAAAAAAAAACACCTCTAAAATAAAAGAAATGCAGCTTTAGTCCATGTATGAGGAAAAACTTTAAAATATGTTTATTTTGTAATTCCAATTGAGTTTAAAGGGGCCAGTCAGAGTCAACCAAAGGGCCGTTTGTGGCCTCGGAGTTGGTTGATGTTCTAATTTTACACATCTTCAAAACAATAATTGTGATATTATACATTTCTTATATACTGTATCTCCTACACCTAACGGTACATTCATGTGGGGACTTCATCAAAAAACAATAAACAAGAACTATTTACTATCTACTGTCTACTAAACAAGACTATTTTTGGGCATTTTTGGCAGTGGGTGCAGCCTGTAACTGTTTTTAATGGAGGGAACACCACCTGCTGATCTCAATCAGTATTAGGGTTGCAAATTATCGATTAATTAATTCATCTATAGTTGATTGACTTCATTGATCGACTTACGATTAATTGATAAGCGGCGGTTTTCACCTGAATTTTAGTGTTTCAATAGGGTCTTTAAGAATATAAGCTATAGTATACATAATACTGAGTCATAAATATATCATAGTATTATTATATTGTATATTCCTCAATTAATTATTCCTTAGTAAAAAGCAGACAAATGTATTGATGCTGAATAACAAAATACAGTAATCCCTCGCTCTATCGCGGTTCGCGGATTTATTTTTTTTTCCCAATTTTTTTTTATAGTGTAACTTTTTTTAAATAGTGTAACATTGTGTTCTGCATCCTGATTGGCTAAGAGACTAGACCAGGACTAAACGTGGACTAAACCAGTAAACCAGGTCTAAACTAGGTCTAAACCTGGACTGGGCCTGGACTAAACCAGGACTGGACCAGGTCTAGACCAGGATTAAACCACCATGTGCCACTGCTGGTTTCGTGCGGCTGGTTTGTGGCTAGGGCTGAGACTACGCATTCCGGGCGCCGCGGTTTGATCTCGTGCGCGAGGCCCGCGCGTACACCGGGGCTGCTGAGCAGTGCCGTTGGCGCCTGTGGCCGGCTGTGAGTCGAGCTTGGCGCAGCGCAGTGCGCGGTTGCCTTGTTTCGTGACCACGCGGGTGCGCATGTCCACGATTAGCGATTAATTGAATTAATGCATTTTGTTTGACCGTCTTGATCGACAATTAATCGTAAGTCGATTAATTGTTGACATCCCTAATCAGTATGTTGCCAGATTCTCTCCTCCACAGTCTGCCATTAAACATATGTATTTTGTAGTTATGGTATTCAGTTCAGTTAATCAGTTACCAGTTAAACATGCTTTCTTTCTTCGACCAGGGTTGCCTCTCCACAGATCGCTCTTGTTTGTTTCTTTGGAGCTAGACAAGTTTAATGCCTTATTGTGGAACATTTCAAGCAAAGCTCCACTCCATATTGCACCTTTTTAAGAAGCGCACTCATCAAAGTTGGTAGACCTTTTTATTGTTGACGAATCACACCATAAATTTCACAAGAAACAATGCCCCATGCAGCTTGTGGGGCATCTCCATGACGCTAAATGGCTATTCTAATTTCACTTAATGACAGGGGGAGCAGTGGTCTGCCATTAGCTGTGCAGGTGGTCTCTTAGCACTGATAGACCAACAGTGGAGCAGCTCAGACTGGTGTCATGAGGGCAGATTTCAGCTGTTACTGTTTGCCCACTGCAGTCTGATCCACTCAATTGTTACGCTCAGTAAATTGGACCACACACAAGATTTAGTTTCTGATCGATAAAGATGCAAAATCAACTTCAACTTTTTGCTGGTTGTGCTGAAATGCAAAGGAGATAGTTGGACACCGCATATGCCAGTTTGTTGATGGTTGTCTGTTCAGGCTCCAGTGGCCTAAACCGCCAATTTATTCAAAGTGGCTGTGTCTGACTTTGTCTTTGTTTTTCTACAATATATCTGTACAGCTCTTCAAAATCTTCATCATGTTTTACTGTCCAAGAAGTGTGTCATTACTTGGCTTTATAGGGGCAAAACGCTGTGCTGGTCGTTGACTCGGTGTGGTGCATAGTTCCTAGGAAAAGTAACAATAACTTTGGACCACTTGGGTTCAATTAAATCAAATTTACTCGTAGAATTTGCTGAACTTTCCTACACAGTGAACTCTAGGCTCTTTTGATCAACACACAATCTTCACTGTGTACACATGTGATCATACTACTTCTGCATAAGTAGCTGCCCAATTGATTAGGTCTGTCACAATAACAAATTTTGAAGCATGATATTTTGCTACAGAGATATACTGCAATCAACGTTAATATTCAAACTACTTTATGCCACTGACACAAAGCAGGATAATCCCATTAAACCAGTTTTTAAATATACAGTATCATAAAAAACACATAAAAAGTGGAATAAAGCAATAATTAGCCATAGAAGTTAGTTACTCTACCTTTGGCAGCTCAATCTTCAAATCACACACATTATATTTACATAAAAATGGCTAAAATCTCCAAATTGAGCTCCAAAACATATTGTTCTAACTTTTATGTATTGAACGATATAGCAATAATCATGACAGATCTACAATACCTGTTCAGTTGAGTGTCCTGTAGCTTCTATTTTAAATTTGTATCTGGGTACCACTATTTCTCATGAGTACTGGGCGACTGCATTGTATTTATAGTTCAGTTTTGTTCAGGGAGCCTTCACCTGATCTGAGCCATCACACCCTGAGGAGTACCACTGGAACACGGGTCCACTCAACAATTTAAAACAGACTTCTGCCTCATTTGTCTTTAGCGACAGAATGACTCCACGAGGATAGGACAGGCTCAGTTTAACAACCTCTGTGATGCAATGCTGACAGTCCACTGATAGAATTTTAATTAGACATGTGGAGACTAATTAGCAAAGACAAGAACTGGATTGAGTCTTAATTAAGAGGCCATTGGCTTGTTTCTTGGCGGACAGATGTGTTAGGTTTGGCATCTTCAAAATCCTGTGCACTTGTTTTAGCCAATTATCAAATGTGACAGATTTGGCATATTCAATTTGTTAGAAATTGAATAGAGAGGCATAGATCTGATGAAACAGGTTTCAAGAGAGACCAGTGCGGAGTTTTGTGCCATTACAGTAAAGCTAACAGCAATTGGCATGCTAGCGGTGCACTTCCTGATTATTGGACATTGCCATGCTTTTAATTACATGCACATATTACACAGTGGACTTATTTTGACCTCAAGAGTTGCTTATACAATATATATGTACTGCAGCGAGATAGAATTTTGCTCAAATACATGGGGGGGAAAATTGATTACAAGACCCTCAACTAGAAAAGTTAGCGCAACGTTAAAATAGTAGCCGGTCAACCAGAAACCTTGCTTGTAAAGTCGTGATGTCCTTTTGAAGTGCTACATTTATCTATATCAACAATAAATCAAGATAACGTTTTCTGAAAAGGTCATCCGCCATTAAACGAACTGCACAGAGCTCTCTTGTGGCCTAGTGTTGGCCAGCTCACCTCTGCCTACAGAATGAGAGCTTGCTCATGTGCTGGAGGAATGCAGTGTTTACTTAGCTGGGTCTGGCTCAGATCACTACACCAGTGTCTCAGGTGTCTGCTCCGGGTCACTGCTGCTGGAGTTTATGGACGCTCAACTGAACTAAATGTGATGGATTTATCAGAGGATTGGAAACTTTGGAAAGCATTAGATATAAAAATGACTGACATGAAAGATGCGCTATGTAACTTGTGGTTGGAGAGCTTAAGTGTACGCCACCTGTTTGACTACTTAAGATGTTGTCTGGAATGTTCCACTGTATGGCATTAAATGTATGTATTTTCCATTCATTCCGTTACACGCGGTTTATCCAACAAAACCACATGCGGCAGACCCTCCACCAGAAAAAACAGAAAAGCGGAAAAGTTACATAGTTCATCTTTCGTGTCACTTTGGCACGTCACCTGCATGAATCCATAGAGATGGAAAGATAAATCCATACTTTGGAACATTCTCCAGGGATATTATGTTTAATGTTTAATGGGCGGCAGTAGCTCAGTTGGTAGAGATCCACTGACGCAGACGTTGGCGGTATGATTCCAGCTCCACAGATGAATGCTGCCGTTGTGTCCTTGGGCAACTTATCCCACATCACCCCCAGTGTCTACGTACAATGGTGTGTGAGAATGGGTGAGTGGTTCCTTGTTGTAAAGTGCTTTGGGTGCCTTGAAGGTGGAAAAGCGCTATATAAAGATGTTACCATTTAAAGGAAAAGTAACATTTTTTTACAATCTGAGCCTTCTTTCGGCAATAAAACAAGTAGTTTTACTCACCCATAGCAGTTTGGTGTCAATTGGAGTGGTATCGCAGAAGTTATGTTGGAGCCGTTCTGTTCTACTAATGATCCCGTATCCGTTAGCATGAGTGCTCGGGGCACTGCTTTGCGCTCTCCAAATAACACAAACTTTAGCACTTTTCAAATCACAGAAGATCGCTGTGTCAGGGTAGACTTTTAGTAGATTCCAAAACGGCCTGAAACCCGATATCGCAACAGAAAAGTAAAGTTCAGAGCGGTGTTAGCTTCTTTCGGACTAGCGGTGTTTACAAAACAGCTGAGTTCACGCATGCGCACTGTCCTCTCTGATGACGTCATCAAATGAAACTATAGCTGGATATCGGGTTTCAGGCCGTTTTGGAATCCACTAAAAGTCTACCCTGACACAGCGATCTTCTGTGATTTGAAAAGTGCTAAAGTTTGTGTTATTTGGAGAGCACAAAGTAATGCCCCGAGCATATGATACGAGCACCATGTTAACGGATACGGGATCACTAGTAGAACAGAACGGCTCCAACATAACTTCTGCGATACCACTCCAACTGACACCAAACTGCTATGGGTGAGTAAAACTACTTGTTTTATTGCCGAAAGAAGGCACAGATTGTAAAAAAACTTTACTTTTCCTTTAATGTCATAGTGTGGAATATTATAACCAAAAGAACAACATTTCGAGGCCCTCTTCCAGGCCAATTAAGAGTCAGATTTGTGGAGATGTAAGCCTGCTCAAAATAATTCAGTAAAAACCAAGATGGGGAAATGCTTTTTGTTTTTTGTCTAAAAAGTTACATACTGTGGCTTTAAGTTGAAAATAGTTAAAGGGCGACTGGTGCCTTACTGCATATCCTTCTTGATGGATGTGTGATGGACATGGGGCCAAAGCTCGTCTTCAGCCTGTTGCTTTTATCACCTGCACCTTCCTGATGAGAGGAGCACGTATTTGGAGTTAAGTACAGGGGAAGGTATAGACCATCCTGCACGCGAAGGAGGGAGGAAATGTCATTTAAGTTCATTACTTTCATTGTACCTCAACTATCCTCTACAGATTGTTCTTGTAGTAGTTTTCTTTACAAGCTTGTATGACAGATAGAAAAAAGTTCACAGATTGTTGAACAAATTGCCTTCTTTCTGTCCGATTACAAAGTTCTGTGCATCAGTGTCTAAGTAATAAAAGCCATCATGTTTTTTCTTAATGATCTCTCTGATGTCCCAGCTCTATACACCTTGTAAAGAAATGACAGCTCCCTCAGCCATTGATGTATTGCACCAATCTACAACACAAAGACAATAACTTACTTGTAAAAAGAGACAAAGCTGCACATTGGTGCAAATAGTAGAAAGTTTGGAGACGTACACATATGTCCCTCTTGTCCTGAGGCTGCACTGGGCTGCGAAGCTCATAAATTAGACAAGAAATCTAATTTCCCTGTGGGGCTTTTAGATTCTGAGAGCTCCTAGACACACGGTTCCTTCTACAAGTGAGTTGACTACTATTCCTCCTGATGTAAATTGGCTGATAAAGGGACAGCGGCTGGATTGTGCCCTAGTTATTCACTTGCTGAGTCAGAGGAGTAAGGTCTCTCATGGTGGGTAGAGTACAGGGATGGTTCCATATGGATGTTTTGTTTTTTTTAGCTGATACCGACACCGAATATTTGTCTTGCTGTTGTGATAACCAGTATATAAGATTCAAAACTCCAAAGACTACTAATTTATGTTAAGTTAGTAAAGTTCATTTACTTTTGTAAAAAATAATAATAAAATGTGGGTGTCTGGGATGTAGAATCTTTGTTGCAGGATTGTGTAAACTTGCTGCCATATTTTTATCCTGCACTTCTATTTCCATTTTTACTCCTCCGTCTGTTAAAAAAAAACAAATCGGATGTATTGAGGACAAACTGGAAAAGACACATGGGCACACACAGACTGGGGCAGTGCAGAGTAAAGATGCCAAATATCGGCTTAACTTTCAACATTGGGCCTTTGCCTATTAAAAAAATCCTTATAGCACCGATAACCAATAATCCCTAGCAGAGTAGCCAAAATGTTTACTCAAGAAAGCGTAAAGTTACTTCCAAATACTATAACTCAGAAGGAATGGTCCATGAAATTACTCAAATAAAAATTTAATGTAAAGAAACGGATACTCAAGAGTTGTAAAAGTGTTGTCTGGAAGCAACTTCTGAATACCCGAAAGAGGACAAGAAGCACAAATGTTCAAAAAAATCATTTATTTTGATCAGTTCTGATCAAAATAAATGATCAGAACTGTGATCAATCCCACAAGTAACATAAGATTTATAGCTTATGTCACTTGTGGGATTGTAGACTCACAGTAGGAAGAACATTTTACCAAAACAATAAAGTAAATTCAACTAAATGTAACTGATTAATTCTCGCCTCTCATATTGGCTTTTCCATAAGTTTGGGTTTGGACTCCTGTGCGTTGTTGAAGTATATTTGTGAACAGTTTTAAACACACAGGGGTCACAGACAGAGACACACTTGGTTTATAATGTTATCGCTCCGAGCAGCTGGACGGTCGCCGTGGGAATGACTGTGATAAGCCTTCTGCATTTCACTGCTTTGATATTTGACTTCGCTCCTCCATTGTTGAAAGGGGACTTTAGGTTATGTTGTGCTTTATGCCACTATCTCAGATTCCACTCCTCTCCAGTTCCTGTGTCACTTATTTGGCCCACTTCCTTGTTTTCTGCTAGTGTTTTTGGCCCTTGATTGCATTTCCTGCTTTGTTCTTTTAACTCAACTCAAACACATTAAACGTCAGTTAAAACCTCAGTTAAATGTTGTCCTTAAAGGGCCTGTAACTGATTTCTTTTCCATGTATTTGAGCAAAGCGTGTCTTTCCCCAGTACAGATGTATCGTATAAGAAGCTCTTGATGTCAAAGTAAGTCAACACAGTACAGTTTGCATCTCATTAGAAAGCATTTCATTGTTGGGGAATTAGGAATTGCTTGTTTGCATGCTAGTTGTTAGGATAAACATGGTGATATATTAAAAAGTTTTGAAAAGCACTTATAAACTCAACAACATCAATAATTACGATGTTTGGAATCGATATGATAAGTGAGGAATAACTTTGGACCACTTAGACTTAGACTTGGGTCGTTTTCACACCAGGAAAAATCCGATAGTTCACTTGCTTTGGTCTGGACCAATATTTTTTTTTTTTTTGGTGCGCTTCGCTTTCACACTGCACTTTTTTCCTAAGTGGATCAACATCTGTAAACAAAACCACATGTGCTGAGGTCGTCCAGCCATTGGACAGAAATGAGCTGTGTCAAAACGCAGTGTCCAAACACGGAATGAGGAGAATCATGGTGTTGTGTGCTGTTTTCAATCTAGCTTTAGCGATATGGTTTGCACAGTTTTTACAGTTGCCGCAAATGTTTGAGCAGCATCGTGAGGCTATTTTACAATCAATTTCCAAACGATGAAGACACAGGGCAAGACGGCTACGGAGGACAGTGCTCATGTGCAAGCATCAAGTTCTGACTCTTGCTCTTCACGCAAAACGTAAGTAAGCCTCGTTTAGTTTAGTTTAGTTTAGTTTCATCAGCCTTGGTTTCCCATAACGCTCGACATACAACGGGAGCTTGTTAAGTACAAAAAGCCAACTTGTGTCGGATTGAGTCCAGTCTGCATTCTCACCTCAAACGAACTGCACCAGGATTTGAATGGTACCATGCTGAGACCGTGCTTTTTAGGTGGTCTCGGTTCGCTTGTTTGCTCCGGATCGAGATTTTTGGTTTTTAGTCACACCAGCCCAAAAGGTCCGAATCAAAGGGGCAAACGAACTCTGGTTCGCTTTAAACGCACCAAACAAGGCAGGTGTGAAAACGATTTTAGACTTAGACAAACTTTATTGATCCACAAGGGAAATTGTTTTGGGTACGGTAGCTCACTCAACAAATATAATATATATATTTTTTTATAGTGTATCAACGGAGACATGAGTCTGAGACCGGGACTAGACCGGGACTAGACCGGAACTAGACCAGGACTAGACCAGGACTAAACGTGGACTAAACCAGGACTAAACCAGGTCTAAACCTGGACTAAACCAGGACTAGACCAGGTCTAAACCTGGGATGGTCACACAGGGTGGTAGGGACAGAGTCTATGATGTCCTTTACGAGAGCATTTGGGTGACAGGAGGTGTGGCCTTTGTTTACTTGCACGAGCCGGGTAGGATGAATTGATAGAACACCGGACCATGGAAGAGCCAAGAATCAACACGGACGGGCCTGGCCCGGACGCGCGGCCGGGGGAGCCGCAGCGGGGGACACACACTCACGCGCGGAGAGGGGACAGTGGTCTTCCCCCGCCACGCCTAGCGGACAAACCCGACCCCGTCCTAGAGAGCTGTGGAGTATTGGCGACGCATTGATAGCCATGCCCCGAACTCCGGTCTGATTTTGGAGCCGGGGTGAAATGCAACCAACGCTTGTGAGCGCGGGTTAGTGGGGGAAAATCCTCATGGTCCCAGGATATTGAATTTATTTGACAAAGCTACTGGAGTAGAGCTGATCGGGGTTTTAGACCTAGCCCCTCGCTGAAGTGTTCGTACCTGGTCTGGTGGTGAGGGCTGGTGCTCAGGGGCGTCTTCGGAGCAGTGAACCGTGTCAGCCAGTTCGGCACTATTAGCGGTGGCCTGAGTCTTGCCCAAAATGATATCCAGGTCGCTTTCCACTCGGCTTTCGCACATGGATATGTTGTTCCAAAACGATGCATATCCATGTGCACGTGTCCCCGCGCGCACCCCCCCCCCCCCCCCCCACGCTTCACTATTAATACATTTTGTTGAAAATCTACGAAAGTTTGAGTGTAACAAGAGAGAAATGTGAGAAAATGTTAATTCCAGTCTGAGAAAACTGTATAATGTGTGTGGTGAGGCGTTTACAGCCTTAAAACATGTATAATAATTGTAAAAAGTAAAGTTGTCCTACTTCGCGGAATTCACGTATTGCGGGTTATTTCTGGAACCTAACCCCCGCGATAAACGAGGGATTACTGTATAATAGAGGGTAAAGGAAAAAAGAAAAAAAGAAGATGGAAATGAAGAAATAGATGGAATAGCAACCAAAAAGCAATAGACCAGTGTCAGATGAGACGTAATTATATGCATAAAAATAAAGATAATAAATGTATATGTACAAATCAGATTTAATCCACTGCAAACTGTCTAAAATTGACACATTTTAAAGTTTTTAGACCAGTAAAATAGGTAGAACACCTTTAATTCCTGTCAATGTCTTTTATGTTACTTTATAATTTGCAAAGTCAGTGGTCCCTCGCTCTATCGCGATTCACTGTTCGTGGCCTCGCTGTTTCTCAAAAAAAAAAAATTCCAATTTTTTTTATAGTGTAACATTGTGTTCTGTGTCCTGATTGGCTAAGAGACTGTAGACCTTTGCCGATTGATAGGGACCGGGACTAGACCGGGACTAGACCGGGACTAGACCGGGACTAGACCGGGACTAGACCGGGACTAGACCGGGACTAGACCAGGACTAGACCAGGACTAGACCGGGACTAGACCAGGACTAGACCAGGACTAAACGTGGACTAAACCAGATCTAGACCAGGTCTAAACCAGGTCTAAACCTGGACTGGACCTGGACTATACCAGGACTGGACCAGGTCTAGACCTGGACTAAACTGGGACGAGACCAGGTCTAAACCAGGATTAAACCACCACGTGCCGCTCTTTGTTGGTTTCGTGCGGCTGGTTTGTGGCTCGGGCTGAGAGGACGCGGTCCGGGCGCCGCGGTTCGATCTCGTGCTCGAAGCCCTGGTGTACGCGCAGCCTCGCGCCGGTCACGCTGCTCTGTCACTGATTTGACCACGATGAGCGGGTGCACGTGTCAGGTCCCGGAATGTGGCAGTGCTGTTGGATGAGCACGGTGCTTCCTGCAGATCCCCCCCCGTGCTTCACTATTAATACATTTTGTTGAAAATCTATGAAAGTTTGAGTGTTTAAACGAGAGAGAAATGTGAGAAAAGGTTATTTCCAGTCTGAGAAAAGCGTATAATGTGTGTGGTGAGGCATTTACTGCCTTAAAACATGTAGAATAATTGTAAAATATAAAGTTGTCCTACTTCGCGGATTTCTCTTATTGCGGGTTATTTCTGGAACCTAACCCCCGCGATAAACAAGGGATTACTGTATTGCCAACAGACTGACAGACAGATAGACGAATAGATAAAAAGATTTCTTAAAAAAAAAAAAAAAAAAGACTATTGAAAGAGTATTGAAATTGCTGTAACCACTCACTGTATATGACAAAACAGTATGACCCCACCCTGTAGCTGCCACGGCACCGCTCTGATCCCTATATCCGGGCCCGGCTGGTTCATTGTGCTTTGGGGAGGAATGGTTGGAATCTTACACAGCCAGTTGGGGCGGTTTATCATCTCCACATCTCTACTGAGAGTTACCGGAGAGTACAGGCCCCTCCCTTCCCCTCACCGCATTTGTGTTCACAGTAAATACACAAACTTTATAATGGTGGACATGATCATGAAAACAATACTAAATGTGGTATTTTTTCAGTTTTTTTCAATTTCGAGGGAATTCTGTTTATAGTTTGCTAAAATGTTATTTGTTGTTTTCGATTGCAGGGCCAGTCGAACAGGATGGGGTGAAACTGTGGCTTCATTGCACCTGACTGTTGTTAAACTGGGTGGGGCTCAGTATGGTACCTACGATGATGATGAATGGACAGGGATAGCAATCAGAGTCAGGTTACGAGATTGCGCAAACCTTGAGGCGCATAGCAATGTCAACTCTTGGCGGGTTTCTTTTTGAGCTACCTTTGATCTAGGTTTAGAAAAAAATAGTTGGAAATTGAGTGGGGCACAATTCAATAAAAAAAAGGTTGAGTGTTATGATAAAAAGTTTTGATTTCCTGAAGATAAACAAGACCAATTTCTAGTCATGGCCATGTAACACAAACAAAAGTCAGATTTCCTCCTCCAAAACTGAAGCTTTTACTGACAAAGCTTGCAGTTATTAAAAATACAGAGCAGTGATGATTAGACATGACTGATTCCCTATTTCCATTAAGAATGTATTTTGAAAATGTTAAAAAACATTAGTCAAATTCATAAGCATTACACAATTTGGTACCTACCCGCACTGACACAACATAAGCTGTCTACAAAATTATAATAATCATCCTATTCAACCTTTTATAGCAACGTCCATCTGTACCTTTTGTATTTTAACTAGCTCTCTGCACTGGTTGTCCTTCTTCATAAATACTACACACTGGATAGCTCTCTTCCTTCCCCTCCTCTTCTGCTGAGTGTAAACATGACGTTGGGGGTGATTGGTGTCAGGTGACCTTTTGGTTTCCCGGGCAACGGGGTCCTAAATCCTAAGGCGCCGGTCATCTCCAGGGGCTTGGCTGATTACTAAATAAAATCTTCCCACACATGCACCCGGCCACAGTGACTTAGAGGGCAGCAGATAAACAGTGAAGTGGAGTGTATTTCAGTCCCATGATGATGCAGACAGATAACTTTGTTTAGCTGTTTCTGTGCAGACCGGCTGCATTCTTGTCATTGCTCCGCCAGACAGGAGGTATGCCAGCACAGTTATCCCTGTTTGGCTGGATATTGTTCAAGCCGTAAACAATCTAGAGTTTCGAATTGGTTTATAAAGTGAATTTAAGCTCTATTTACTATAAATTGCTTCTACTAAATTGGCTCTACTTTCAGGTATTAAAAAGTGAGGATGAAAGTCTTTTTCCACTCAGTCAGCTCAGTAGTGAAGTGAAAGCGTGTGTCCGTATTAGGCTTGTGTGAAGTGGGCTCTGCTCTTGTTGCCAGCACCTCTCCCCCCCACCGCCTTGCCCTCAGATAAGCTGCCTTCTGCTCTGGAACCCCCTGCTTTATAATCTATGGCACGCACTGGAGAGGTCAGAGGACTACCTCCACAAACTCACTAATGATGACTTACTCCAATCATTGAGTTCAGTCATTCAGTCATTCAGTTTTTATATAATGTTTCATGTACACATGTGACTAAGAGGTAAAAAATTAGCCATTGTCACTGCAATATCCGCCACTACTGGAACAGGCCATGTTTCTTCTTTATATCCTGCTCTGCAGTCGGTCCTAAAATCATATGTGAGTTAATGTATACAGGAAGGGCAGAAGGAAATACAGCAGTCACATTTCCACAGGAAATCTGTTATGGAGGTTTATGTTTCAAAACTATATCTAATGTGGTCTCCCGCCCGGTCCCGTCTCCTCCAGAAAAGGAAAATCCTTTATTCTAAGTTGACAAATGCCACCACAGCTTTCTTGTGCAGCTTCTGTGTGGTCTAAATAAAGCTCTTACTGTTACTCAAATTTATAGTGTGCCAAAAGGCACAAACAAGGTCATAAAGTGACTTTGTTTTGTTGCACTAAACATAGACCAGCCCTTTATTTCATAGTCCTGTCCACAGGCATTTGTGTCTGTGTTATTCTGCAAGGACTCTATATTCAGCTCCTGTTTACTCACAAAAGGCCAGGAGAATATAATTTTTCTCATCATTTAGGTTATCCATTCTCTTACCCATCCTGTGCAATGGACTGTCCTTCTTCTCCTGGGTGTTAATGATCTGTAGGATGAGAGAATGTATCTCACCTGGTGCTGGAGCCTGAATGTGCTGACCTCAGTGTCACACTGGATTAACCCCTGCTCTCATCTCACTATAGAGACACACACAGACACACACTCCATCTGCACTCACAGCTACCAGAGCATACTCATCCAATTTTGACCACAATATACTGGTTCAGAGAAATATTGTGATAAATGATCATATTTATGCCACTAACACAGAATAATCCCAGTAAACCATTTTTTAAATAGACACTGTCCTTAAGAGGCTAGAGCTGCAACAAAAGAATAGCAGAATGAACTAATAATCAGCCATATAAGTTATTTATTCTACCCTCTACAGCTCAAATCTTGTGTTGTTACATAAAAATGGCAAAAATATCCCCACTTTTGGAAAAGAAAAGGTACACGTGATAATATTATTAACAAACAAACAAACAAACAAACAATATTTATAAGGCACTTTTCATACAAAATTGTAACACAAAGCGCCTTACAGTGGTCAAGGATTAGAAGATTGACCTTTATTGATCTCACACAGGAGATTGTAGAATTATAGAAGTTGTTTCTATATTTGACCCGGGGACCATCCCCATGATTTTGTTTTGTTATTTAGGCTTGGTCAGGCCCTAAGCTGGAGGATTAATATTGAGTTCCTATGTAACTGAGAAAGTCAGGATTTGAATCAGAACATCCAACCTTTTTGTTTTTAAAACTAACTTTTCTATATCTGATGGTTTGTCTGCGAAAAGTTAAAGATGACAGGTGCGACATTTCTTACCGTTCACTTTCTTATTCTTGACATTTCGCTTTACCTTGGGGGTTGTAAAATTTGAGAAGGTGCCTTGACCTCCTGTGCACCCGGGGTTGACTGAAAAGAATGTGTGCATGATCTTACCCTCACCCATCACCACCCCTGGAGACCCCATCCTCTCCATATCACTAAGCAGCCAAATGACAAGACATAGTTCTTACTCCAACATCCTCTGATCTTCTACTATCTCTCATTTTCCATATCTTTCTTTCATTAGGTTTTCCAGGGCAGGTCTTGTGAAATTCTGACTCCCGACCCACCCCTTCCTCCCCTCCTTCTGGGTGCGTGGTTTCCAGTGCATTCCCACACTAAACACTGCTATTGTTGACGCTGTTCTTGCAGAATTATCACGTTTTTGTGACACGGGAGCTAGTGAACCGTGAGTGCGAACGGAGCCAAAGCACGCCACCTGTGTAGACTCTGAATGCTCTTGTTTTGTTATTAGGATGTCAGCAAAGGTGTTTTAGCATTTCTGTTGAGTAATTATTGTGCTACTTATTTTATCAGGAGTGTGTTCTCACTTGATCGTGAGGTTGTTGGAGGTAATGCGTGGTCTGGGGCTTTCAATTACAAAGTGGTATATGGAAATGAGCATCCTAGTCCAAAAAGTCTTGGAAGTTTGTAATTTGTCTGTACATACTCTTTAGATTTTCAAATGTTTGTTCTTCGGGCTACAATTACAGCAGGACAATATGGATGAAAATGCAATCATGATTTACCAAAGGCTGCTTAGCTGTGGCTTTGAGCAAATTTTTAATAACTTATTTTGGGTTATTTACGTTATAGTTATTAATTCTGCTTCCACTCCACACTTTTTGCCTCTTTTTAGTAGAGATTTTAGCCTCTGCAGAGCTATATATAGAGTCATTGGCTTTAGCGACAGCAATTAGCCACAATCTGTCTGCCTTCACCCACAACTGAGAGGAAAATCAGCTTAAAGGGCCCATATTACACCATTTTCAAATCGATGTTCTAATGTTGTTTCCTGATCAAAAACATACCCAGACTTGTGTTTTGTTTCACCTTTGTTCCACCCTGTGATGTCATGTGATAATACAGGAAGTGCTCCAGTGTGTTTTTAAACTCCATCATGACATCACAAATAAAGGATTACTCAAACATGTGGGAATGAAACAAGACACAGCTACAGGTATGTTTTTGAGGAGCTAATAACATTCTAACATGGTAATTTTGCGTAATATAGGACCTTTAACAATTGTATCAATACAAAAACAACATTAAACATTTCATATCATCTCCCTATATGAAGATTTATCACCATCGATATGATATTTTTTAGCATGGCTGTTACAAGCTAAAAATATATGACAATCAAGTCATTAGTCTAGTCCTATTTATTAGGATAAATTGGTGCTTGATTGGTGCATAATTAGTGTTACAATTATCTATCCGTGATACAAGATACACACTGCCTTTAGCCCTAAGTGATTGGGATAGGTTCCAGCTAGAGATGCACTGATCCTGCTTTTTCACTTCCGATACCAATTCTGATACTATGGCTTTAAATATCTGCCAATACCTGATATCAACCGATACCAGTGCAGAGCATTTATTTCCTTAAAGGTCCCATGATATGAAATTTTCACTTTCTGATGTTTTTGAACATTAATGTGAGCTCCCCTACCCTGTTTAGGCCCGCCCCCCCATGGCTAAAAGTTGCAAAATGTGTAAACTGAGCGTTTGCAATCCTTTTCCACGTTTGAAAAAAAGACATCCCAAATGGGCGATTCTGAACAAGGGAACTTTCTGACGTCACACTCGGGGAAAGATTTCTACCCCCCGTCTGGATGTCCACCCCGTCTCTGGAAATCACGCCCAGAGTATTTGGACTGCAAATGAGCTACGAAATACGAGATGCGTTTTTTTTTTGTCTGTCTGGCATGACGTGAGAGTCTCTCCAGGCTTGGATGTCCTTTAGCCGAGCCTCTGAACCTCTGAAACAGCAGTGGTTTCATTTTATTTTTTGTTTTTTCCTCCTAAGCCAGGGGTGTTCAAACTTTTTTCATCAAGGGCCACATGTCTAAACACAGATGAAGGGCCGATCGAGGGCCGATCGAGGGCCATAGACTGGTGCTCAGGACAGTCAGTAATTGAAATATATGCATGTTTAACACGTTAGAATGAGCACTCTTTTATTCATGCTAAGATCCACAAAACCACACAATAAATATTAAATATTGTCTTATCAAGGTAGATTTTCAAAAAACTTGCAGTCAAAAGTTCTGCTCAAGGTGATTTGGGCCAACTCACCTGGAAGCCTGAGGGCCAAGAAAAATTTGTCTGAGGGCTGCATTTGGCCCACGAGCCAGACTTTGGACATGCCTGTCCTAAACGCTTAAAACACGGAAGTGGGTGACGGCACACAGCACACCGCTAATCCAGGAAACAGTGGCGTATTTGGCCACAACCCACCCGCTGCACTGGCCTGTCTCTGTCCTCCTCATTTGGATTCAAGCGACACGCCCAGAATAAAATGTTTCAGAGACATATTTATGAATAGAACTGCCTTCATGAGGCTCTCTCATGCACTGAGACTTGATTTTGGAGAAGGATTCATTTACAGTATTAGGGAACCACTAAGGTGCCATATAAAAGCATCATGAAATACCATGTCATGGGATCTTTAAAACAAAAACAAGATAAGACAGAACTGATCCAAATGTGTAATGTATCTGTTATTTATCTCTCTAAGTAACTACAGAACAACTACAGAAAGTCTCATCAACTTAAACATGATGAGACTTTCTGGGCAATTACCACGAGTAAATATTCTCATTACATAAATCAATATACAATCCAAGCAAATTTTTCTGTGTTGGCGCCAATATCAGATATCAGTATCGGATCTAGTTCCAACCTCTCCAAACTCCCGTCGTGTGTACAAAAAAAGGTTACGTCAAAAATAATGATAATAATGATGATAATGATGATATTGTTACTTTCATTTAATTGTCAAAAGTAGGGATGCAAATTATCGATTAATTCATTCATCTAAAGTCGACTGACCTTATCGATCGACTTACAATTAATTGATAAGCGGCGTTTTTCACCTGAATTTTAGTGTTTCAATAGGGTCTTTAAGAATATAAGCTATAGTATACATAACACTGAGTCAAAAATATATCATAGTATTATTATATTGTATATTCCTCAATTAATTATTCCTTAGTAAAAAGCAGACAAATGTATTGATGCTGAATAACAAAATACAGTAATCCCTCGCTCTATCACGGGTCGCGGATTATTTTTTTTTTTGTAATAGTGTAACATTTTTTTTTATAGTGTAACATTGTGTTCTGTCCTGATGGTTTAAGAGACTAGACCAGGACTAAACTTGGACTGGACCAGGTCTAGACCAGAACTAAACCAGGTCTGGACGTGGACTGGACCTGGACTCAACCGGGTCTGGACCTGGACTGAACCAGGATTGGGACGTTGCGTGCCGCTGCTGGGTTCGTGCGGCTGGTTTGTGGCCCGGGCCCCGAGCTTCGCGCGGCTGGCCCGCGGCTCGGGCCCCGAGTCCCGCACGGCTGGCCTGCGGCCCGGGCCCGCAGCGGCACGTTGCGGCGCATTCCTGGGTGCCGCGGTTCGATCTCGCCTCGCGCGTACACCCGGGGCTGCTGAGCAGTGCCGTTGGTGCCTGCGGCCGGCTGTGAGTCGAGCGCAGCGCGGTGCGCGGTTGCCTTGTTTCGTGACCACGCGGTTAATTACAATTAATGCATTTTGTTCGACTAACGTCTTAATCGACAATTAATCGTTAATCGATTAATTGTTGACATCCCTACTTTGGATCACTGCAAACAATTTAATATGAACTAGTTCTGTTTTTCATAATACCAACATAATGCTTTATAAACACAACATTAAATCAAAAATTGGGATTGATCAATATGAGGGGGACATTTCTTTGTTTAATTTGTCTAATTTGTTATCGCCCAGCCCTAAAGGATGTCAGTTTTCTACTAGCCATTTATTGTCCATCTAAATCAGGGGTGTCAAACTCATTTTGGTCCGGGGGCCGTATCCAACCTACTTTGATCCCAAAGGGGCCGGATCAGAAAACGCATGACATATATATCCCAAAAATTGCAATAAGTCCAAATATTTGTGCAGAGAATCGCAAATCTATTACAGAAGTCTTTTTTATTTGATGAACTCTTTCTTTTACAAAATATTATAACATTATGAACAACCTGAAACTTTAAGAAAAATGCAATTTCCCATTCACCTCCATGAACAAATAGGAATTTGTCTATTTTTCTTGGAAAATCCTGAACTCGGCGTCCACTTTTCTCATTTTTGACATTGTGCTTATGACTGTGTCATGGTCAACAGTCAAAACAATGGTCCTTTAAGAGCATTTGGAAAGAGAAAATTACCAATATTTTAATAGAAAATTAAAATATTATATATTATATATATATAATATTTATAATATAATATAGAAAATCAGCCGAGGGCCAGATTAAAGGTCTTGGAGGGCCGAATCTGGCCCGCGGGCTGCATTTTTGACACCCCTGATCTAAATTCTTTGAGCTGCAAGCATCCTCCAACAGAAGGTACAAAATATGACCTCAGTATTTCATGTCAGGAGTCACACTGCCCCTGCCCCTTCCCTGTCTAATTAACCTACAGTGGATGGTGCCAGGGAGCCAAAGCCCAACTCACTATTGACTTCCTGTTTTGGTTGGAGGTGCGATGGCGGTGTGATGGACCCTGATCAATGTGAGGAAAATAAAACAGCCCTATCACCCAGCCCTATAACCTCAAGCCACTTTATAGCACTGATTTGCAGATTTGCCCTGGTAACATCCCCCAAAGATGTTACCAGGGCTCACTGTAGTCAAATACAAGGCAAGTACAGTGGTACCTCACCTTACGAAATTAAGGCCCTGTCCCCACGACAACGTTCCTGTTTTTTTTTTTTACCCGGGGTGAAAAAAAGTCTCGTCCACACACGTGTTGGATCAGAAAACATTCGCGTCAAGATGAGCACGGAGCGATGAGTGAAAACGATGTAGTACATATGTCACACCGATAAGTGGCGCTGTAAACCGGAAAGAGCCAGAGCCGCCGGAAACGCAAGACTACAAAGAGCACATGCGCATAAAGTCCTTTCTCTTTCATAAACAAGCAAACACGTGTACTTTAGGGACCGTCAAAAAAAGCGAATTTATTTTGTCCCCCTGCAATGCTCCAGCAATGTAGCAGGGACTCACTCCGGTAATGTGAAAATGTTGACAGTCCCTAACATAGACAGACGCCACAGAACGAAGATTTGCGCTGCGTGAGCAGAGTTTTTGCCTATAAATCGATAGTTAGTATTACTTGCTATCGTTTTATTAGATAGACATTAACAAGTAGAACTCTCGTTAACCTTGCTCGTTACGCTGGATTACAAAACACAACAGTATCAGCAGAACGTCGACTGGGAGTCCTGCCCAAGCAAATACTCGGACATTATGTTGGCTTTTCGGCGTGAATATACTACCGGGGACACGGCCGAAGGGAAAGATTTTGTAAATGATACATTTTCATTCAATAAAAAAGACAAGAAATGGTTGCTCTTTTTCTTTATTTACAGCACACAACACACTCAAATTGGTATGGGCTCCTCATTGTCCACTATCTGCCTTTTCATTGACGGGATTTTTCAGTTTTAAAATACGTGTTTAGCTGCAGCGGGGTGAAAAGAATCCGACGTGCGTAAATGTGCATGTATCTCTGCTGTTGTCGCAGTGCATTGCAGATAAACAGAGTTTGATGCAGCAGTGCAAATAAACTTCCAAATGTCTGTAAAATATACTGAAGTCCATTGTCCGCGATGGCTGATGTTATCTGGTCGTTACCTGCGGAAGGCGCAGGGTTACCTTCTGGTCACCAATCACGTGATGATTACGGCAGCGCGACGTCATCATTTTCTCATCAGTCGCGTTTTTTTGCCGCCCACATGCCAACGTGACGGGGGGGCGTTCTCCGACTTCTCCACTCTGGAACCCGTTTTTGAAAAACACCGTTCTCACCCCGAAAAACGCCGGCGCCGTCTGGACGACAGGCCCAAACGCACACAAACTTCTCCGTTTCCTCCAAAAAATGTTGTCGTGGGGACAGGGCCTAATTCGTTCCAGAAGTGGTTTCGTAACGTGAAAAATTCGTAAGTTGAGTAGCTATTTCAATGGAAAAAGCCTGATCCGTTCCAAGGTTGTTGTTTTTTTATAGTGTAACATTTTTTTTAACGTTGTGTGTAACGTTGTGTTCCTGACGGGCTAAGAGACTAGACCAGGACTAAAAGAACGTGGAATAAACCAGGTCTGGCCAAAACTAAACCTCGATTGGACCTGTTATTATTATAACATGGCAGTGCCGTTGGAGGAGCGCGTTGCTCGTGTCTGCGCACCTTTAAGAGGCCGAGAAAGACGCTCTTTCAGCGGGAATAAGAGCGGGGCGGGCTCTGCTTCTGTCTGACCTCCAGAGCTGGGGGGCTGACACTGTGAGCTAACAGGCCGCTCTATCGGCGGGCAAGACTGCGGGGTCTCGCTCGGGGTGGGCTCTGGTTCTCTCTGACTTCCAGAGCGGGCGGTCCGAGCCGCGCGGGCTCGGCCCCGAGGAGGAGGCACGCGGCGCTGCAGCTCAATCCCGCAGCCTTGGTGTAGCGCGGCCTTGCGCCGTATGGACGTTTTGATCCTTCGATGTCGGCTCTTCCTATCATTGTGAAGCAGAATTCACCAAGCGTTGGATTGTTCACTCACTAAGGGAACGTGAGCTGGGTTTAGACCGTCGTGAGACAGGTGAGTTTTACCATACTGTGTTGTTGTGTCTCCGCTTCCATCGCACGTTCGGCGGCGCTATATTGAGCCGTGTCCCCCCAACACATTCCATTGAAAATCTATGAAAGTTCGAGTGTTTAAACAAGAGAGAAATGCGAGAAAAAAGTGTAGAATGTGTGTGGTGAGGCATTTACAGCCCTAAAACATGTAGAACAATTGCCAAATACAAAGTTGTCCTACCTCGCGGACCTCTCCCACCGCGGGCCACCTCTGGAACCTAACCCCTGTGTGTGTTGATAAAGTGTATTTACGTTCCGGGGCGTGCATCTGAGCACGCATTAATTGAATTTTTGAGATTTGTTGTTTTTAAAGTGCTTTATAAATAAAGTTGGATTGGATTGGATTGGAGATTTCGCGTTTGGTAACTTGAAATTTCATTCGTATCTAGAGACCAAAATTTGACGTGAAGGCGTTTCGTAACTTGAAACTTTCGTTTGTTGGGTCATTCGTAAGGTGAGGTACCACTGTATGCAGTCAGGGTTTGTGTTAATTCATGCACATACATGCACACATACACACACAAACCTGACCTACAGACCATAGTCACTTCCATCTGTCTGTACCTTCTGTAGCCACATACACATACATAAGCAACATTAACATATTGTCCCTGTCCACACAGTGAAAACATCTACAGGTCTTGATTTTTGATTACATTTAACACAAAAAGGGTGAGTTGCTTGCTCTAACAGACATGACTCATTCTCAGTGTTGATTGAAGTTTGTTTATTTGCCCCACCCAGATTTAAATGTTGTTTTGTAAGGATGTAGAGAGAATATCAAAATCCCTTGATACGATATTTCCACAATATGCATGTCACAGTACAATATTTGCTGCGATCATTTATGGAGGCTTACAAAATTGTGAATATGCTCCTTTTTCTTTTTAAAAGCCTTGGAAAAGCCTCAAAAAGAAGAATAATAGTATAATAATAGTAATACTAGTAATAATATAATAATAGTAATAAGAAGAATGAAGAATTAAAAGTGCATGATAACAGCTATTTCTTCATGTAGTCAGCACTGACAACACCAAAGGATCATGGTCTATGTAGTTCCCTCTGGACCACGGCAAGGCAAGTTTATTTGTATCACACAATTCGCACACAACGTAATTAAGATGAGATAAGATAA
Source organism: Paratrypauchen microcephalus (assembly GCA_036785185.1). Lineage (NCBI taxonomy): Eukaryota > Metazoa > Chordata > Actinopteri > Gobiiformes > Gobiidae > Paratrypauchen > Paratrypauchen microcephalus. The sequence continues at coordinate 6,613,609 of JAVJIX010000005.1, read as the reverse complement.
GACTTTATTGATCTTACACAGGAGAAATTCACTTGCTGCATTAGCTCCAGGCAGCTTAGTGCAAAGAAAGTTAGAAAAAGAAAGTGCATGCAGACAAGATAAGTGATCATAATAATAAAATAAGAAAATAAGAGAATAATCGGAGAATAATAAGTAAATAAGAGAATATAGAAAAAATTGAAAAATGGAATTGAAAAAATTGCAATTCATGCTTTACAGAATAAGAAAGACATTAAAATCATAACTATTCATTTAAGCAAAGAGACTTGTAATTCGCTATATTTTGATGGCCTCCTATATTATTGACACTTGACTATGCGATATCACAATATTTATATTTATTTCACAGGATCGCAGAGGCTATATTTTTGAGTAGTATTTGACTTGATAACGTAATCCTTTTGCTGTGTTTGAGGTGACATTACAACTAGGGCTGCAACTAACGATTATTTTAGTAGTCGATTAATCTATAGATCCAGTGACGATTAGTCACGAAAAAAATATTACTAGGATAATGGACACGACACTAACGTTGGTATTTAGTGAGCGCAGTTACGCGTGCGTGCTTTAAGCATTCCATTTCAAAGCGGAATATTGTCAGTATCCAGTTTAAAAAAAGTTGAAGTATTCTGTGAAACAGCGTTCTGTTAAGGGAATACTGCCAAAACACGACTAGACTACATTCGGAATGAAAAAGATTGTCCATGACTCGTGAGCAAATTGCGTATGGCCACCATTCCGTTTAGCACTAGTGCTAATATTGGAATATTCCTCACATGCAGATACAGTGACTGGCGTGAGCTAGCTGCCCGTCACAACGCTCCCGCACTTTTCTGTAACTTTCCTAACTTTTTGCCTTTAAACCGCCCCACTTTTGTAAATATTTTTGTCAACACTGTTCGTTAAGCTTGGGCTGCACTCGACGCTGCATTTTTTCCGCACTTTTGGTGGATTATTTACCTGTCTCCGCTTAAGATGTGTAAGGGACCCCGTCCTCCGCTCGTCTACACAAAGGATCAGCTGATGGCGCTGTGCAGCGCTGTTGTGTTCCCCCGGGACAGGCATGTTATCCCTGACGAGATCCTGCGGACGACACGCCGTGGACGCCGCGCGGGACGTAAACTCCAGGAAAAGAAGAGACGCTGCAGGTCGGTCCTCCCCTCCGTCATAACGGGGAATGTGCGCTCCCTCGCCAACAAGACGGACGAGCTCGCGGCGCTCGCTAGATTTCAGAGGGAGTACAGGGACGCAAGCGTCATTGTTTTTACAGAGACGTGGCTAACACCGCAAATCACGGAGAGCGGGAAGAAGAAGGGAGGTGGACTAGCGCTGTTTCTGAACGAGAAATGGTGTAAACCTGGACACTGTACAGTGAAGGAGCAGATGTGTAACAAAGACATTGAACTGTTCGCTGTTGGCCCTGCGGATTCTTGACACAGACGAGTATTAAGTTCCAAATTAAAATGATACTTAAATAATACAACTAGTCGACAATGAAATTTCATGTCAACTCAATTTTATTGTCGACGTCGTCGACGTTGTTGACTAATCGTTGCAGCCCTAATTACAACATTTTATAGGCCTATAATATTTAAAGCAGCTGTTTATTTGTTAAATGTGGGACACATTAATCCGTTCTTGTGTTGGTACAGCATGTGTTTTCATCCCTAGTCCCATTGGCTGGTTTTTGCAGAATATGGCGATCTTTTCACTAAAAGAAATAATGAGATACCAATTTTTTTTTTATATACCTTATAGATATTTCTAAACCTTATAGAATACAGTCGCCACGTTTACGTGAGAGCTTTAATTCCAATTAAAAGTCAGTTAATTCCAAATAAAAGTTAAACACTTAAGCCCTACTGAAAATGATTATTCGGAATTAAAGTTAATTGTTAAGTGGGTTTATTCAGATTTCAAAGCCGATTTCATGTATTCCTCAATCATGTTTATTCCACTTAAAAATTATTCCGGTCCTTCAGTGCATGCTCGTTGGGTTGCCCCACTGACGCGATGACGCACTGCAAGATGGAGGCCCGGAGCAAACATTGGTCTCGAACTGAAATAATTATTTTAATAAGTGCAAATAAGGGTGGATGGTAGAAACAGAAAAACACAAACCAAACAGAAGTGACAAGAAGCCAATAGCAGCTGATTGTGTGTTTTCTTCTGGTAGACGTAAATACGTTCGTGTCCCTGTCCAATCAGAACCCTTCCTGGCCCCCAAATGTTGAACAGAATTAAATAAAGCTGATTTAATGTGTTTCAATTCGGAATTATTATTTCCATGTAAACTTGAAGGAGAATAGTTTAATTCCGAACTATTTCATTCAGAATAATTAAAAAACATCATGTAAATGTCAACAGTGTAATCAATATGGAAAACTGGCTTTTATCACCTATCATCACTGCATTTCAATCTGGAAAACCTTCAATTATAACAGATTATTTTAATTTATCAAAGAGGTATAGAGTCCAAGCATACTTTTGTTTAAATGTATTTTTTGTGTCTAAACCGCCATTTAAGAACCGCTGTGGTATAAGACATCCTCAAAATGACAAAGAAAAAAATCTCTCCAAGATTTGTACCCTTTTAAAAGCCCCAAAATATCTCCCATTTTCATCTTAATTGGATTAGCTTGACTGGTTTTTAATTGGACACACTTTAATGGGGTCAGTATTTGAAAGAAAAAGACATTCAAAAATAATGAGTTCTTTGTAATAATTAAATATATGGTTGTGAATGGAGCGATGGATTTATGGTACGTGAGCATATGTTTGTATGTTCTGAACAATAAGCATGTGTGGAACTCGAGCCCTCTTGCTGTTGTAAACTCCCCAGTTGTAATCGCTTCCACATGGGATACATTCTGACCCTGCTCCAGGCTCCGCACCCTGCAAACCAGCCTGCTCAAACTCTTATTCCAACCGAGGGCTGTCTTATATGTCAAGCAAGTGTGTTAATAAGTAGGGGTGGGTATTGGCAGAGAAGTCACGATTCAATTCGAATCACGGTTCATATGCCACGATGCGATACTATCACGATGCATCACGATACTTGAATTATTGCGATGCATTGCAATATATTCGACATACTTCAGTGAAAATGTACCAAAATAAAAGAGGATAACTTAAATATCAGTGGCTGTGTATCTGGGTAGTGTCTTCAATTGATACATAACTCTGAGCAACTCAATTCATAACTGAATTTATTGAATAACAAAAACAAATAAACCAAACCAATAACAAAAAAAGTGCATAGGATTTTTTTCTAAAACAAAAAATGATGTTCAAACATTTGCCATTTTGGAGGTAGCTACCATCATAACAAACAATACCATTTCACAAAGACAAAAGTGCATAGGATTTATAAAAAAAACTAATAATGAATTAGCACAAAGGGGACCGTGCTTTTGCTGTGGCAGCTCCACGTCTCTGGAACAGTTTACCTGCTGACATCAGATCTGCTCCAACAATCACCACTTTTAAATCCAAGCTAACTCATTTGTACACTGTGGCCTTTGCCTCTTAGCTCTTTTATCTCTTTTATCCTGTCTTTTATTTCATCTTATGTGTACTTGTGCCATGTCAAATGTTCTTATGTATTTTATGCTGCCGATTTATTTATTATTATTTTTAGCTTTTTGACATTGTACAGCACTTTGGCCAGTTCTCACTGTTTTTAAATGTGCTATATAAATAAAATTAACTTACTTACTAATTAATTAATTTATTAATATTAAATTATTAAATATTAAATTATTAATTAATAATAATCCATTTTGGCATCAAGAATCGATGCAATATATTGTGAAAGTTAGAAAGAAGAAGAAAGCTATGCCTTTATTAGTCCCACAGTGGGGAAATTCCATTTCTGCATTTAACCCATCCTGTTATTAGGAGTAGTGGGCGACACATTTCTGCGCCCGGGGACCATCTCCATGATCTTCTTGCTTCGGTTTGTTCAGGACCTAAGCTGGAGGATTTACCTATGGTGCATGTTTTGGGTTGGTGGGGGAAACCGGAGTGCCCGGAGGAAACCCACCCAGACACGGGGAGAACATGCAAACTCCACACAGAAAGGCCCAGGCGACCCGGGGATCGAACCCAGACCATACATGCAAACTCCACACAGAACACACACAGAAAGGTCTGGGCGACCCAGGGATCGAACCCGGAACCTTCTTGCTGTGAAGCATGAGCGCTACCCACTCAGCCACCGTGCCGCCATGCACCGTATCGCGATGCATTGCCATGACGATTATTTTGCACACCCCTATTAATAAGCAGTATTTTATGTGTAGAAAAGTTAATATCTCCTTTTATTTTTGTTTTTTCAAATTCATCCTAGGTTAAAGCTGCATTTGGTCACTTTTTTGCCAAGGACATGTTATTGCTTTGTCTGGAATGTTTCACAGTATGGTATTAAACCTTTCTATCTTCATGGAGACCAAACCAGGCCGTTACAGGCCAGATCTATGGAGAGGCAACCCCACTCACAGTCAGAATGCCTGTTTTTCTAGGTATGTTTGAGCTACGTTTAAAACCACCTGTAACTGAATAAATGTAGGATAGAGATGTTTAATGTCATACTATGGTACATTCCAGGTAAAGCAATGGCATAACCATAGAAACAAGAAAAAGTTACATAGTGTTAGATAATTTAAGTTTTAATTGTGCTGTTTTTTATGCCTACAAACTGGACAGACAAAACCAAAAGCTTTCACAAAACTTTACAAAGGCAAGTGGGTCTGGAACCGTATTGTGTCTCTCTAATTTGACTTTGGCATGATGAACAGGTGGATTAACTTATCAGACTGTCAGAAAAATCACCTTCTCTGAAAACACAAATGAACTCAATGAAGAACCACAGCAAAACACGTATTTAAATGTTACTTGCAAGGGGAGACAGACACCGAGCAGAATGGTCAGTCGCCTTTCTCCTCATCCTCAAAGACAGCTTGCAGACTTATCAAAGAGCAGTCAAAGTGGCCAAATCACAGTTTTTGGCCAATATCGTCTCAGCTAATAGTCACACACCCCAGGTTCTATTTAATACACTGAACTCTCTGATAAACCCCTGTAACTCTCCTCCTGTTGTGGCTTCACCTAAACTGTGCAACGATTTTCTATCATTTTTTAATGACAAAATATCCTCATTAAGACCATTCTCTGTTCTTGTGCCCAACTGCATTGACCTGTTTTATGACTGTCAAAATTTCTTTGAGTGTTTTGAAAATGTATCACTTTCACTTGTGTCAGAAATTGTTGCTAAGCTGCGCCCAGCCTTCTGCCCACTTGACCCCATTCCATCTCGTCTTGTTAAAGAGATTTTTAATTCACTTGGTTCCTGGGTAGTTGAAATTGTCAATTCTTCCTTAATGTCAGGATGTGTCCCAAATGCTCTTAAACATGCAGTGGTGCAGCCCATTTTAAAGAAGAGCAATCTTGATTCCTCACTGATGGCAAATCTTAGGCCCATCTCGAAACTTCCTTTTATATCTAAAATTTTAGAGAAAATTGTTTTAAGCCAGCTGCAGTCGCACCTCGATATGAATAGTATCACTGAAAAGCTCCAGTCAGGTTTTAAGTCCAAGCACAGCACAGAAACCGCTCTTTTAAAGGTTTTTAATGATTTGCTTTTAATCTCAGATTCTGGCCGACCTTCTGCACTAGTGCTCTTGGACTTAACTGCAGCTTTTGATACAGTGGACCATGCCATCCTCTTGGCTCGCCTGGAACAAGTGGGCATCAGGGGCACCGCACTGAAATGGTTCCAGTCCTATCTAACAGACCGGACCTTCTCTGTTCAGTTAGGGCAGTTCACCTCCGTGGTGTCCAAGCTTAAGTGTGGTGTTCCCCAAGGAAGTATACTGGGCCCTGCTTTATTTGGCCTTTATATGCTTCCTTTGGGGTCAATATTTGGAAGGCATAATATTTCGTATCATTGTTATGCGGATGATGTGCAAATCTACCTGCCACTTCAGACCAGTTGCTCTGTTCAAGCTCTGGTAAACTGCTTAAAGGAAGTTCAGGAATGGATGCAGTCAAACTTTCTTAATCTTAACAAGCTGAAGACTGAAGTCATTGTTTTTGGTCATTCTGACCTATTGAACTATGACAGTGCCATAGGCCCACTGAGCTCCTATGAAAAGGACTATTCTAGAAATCTTGGTGTCATCTTTGATTGTAATTTTAAATTTGAAAAGCAAGTCAGCTCTGTTCTTAAATCAAGTTTTTATCAGCTAAGGGTTTTAAGCAAAATTAAATCGTACATTCCACATCTGCACTTTGAAAAGGCCATTCATGCATTTGTGACATCACGACTCGATTATTGCAATTCGTTGTACGCTGGCATTGACCAGGCCCAGCTTAGGCGCCTACAAGGGGTCCAGAATGCAGCTGCTCGACTTTTAACTGGAAAAAAGCGGAGAGACCATATCACTCCCATTCTCAAATCCCTGCACTGGCTTCCTGTTCATTTTAGAATCCATTTTAAAATTTGAATTATTGTTTTTAAGAGTCTTAATGGCATAGCACCGGTGTATTTATTTGAACTCCTTCAGCCCCAGATCCCATGCAGAGGTCTGCGTTCTGCTGACCAGCACCTCCTGGTTGTCCCTAGGACCAGACTGAAGACCAGAGGGGATAGGGCCTTCTCTATGGCCAGTCCACGACTGTGGAACACTTTACCTTTGCACATTAGAACTGCACAATCACTGGAGCACTTTAAATCCCTGCTCAAAACGCACCTTTTCTCATTGGCCTTTACTCAGAGTTAGGAAGAGACACCTTGGCACCTTCTTGCTGTTGATGTTGTTGTTGTTTTATTATTATTATTATTATTATTTTATTATTGTCACCATTGTTATTATTGTTGTTATTTTAACTCTACCTGATTTTTATGTCACCTTTAATGTTGTTCAGCACTTTGGTAAGCTTTGGCTGTTTTAAATGTGCTATATAAATAAAATTGATTGATTGATTGATTGATTCTCCGCTGGGCTGTTCCTTCTTGCCTCTTTTATTGAGTCACAGATGGGTGTACACAAATATGTAAATTTCACATGATAAAACAACATGCCTTCTTTCCCAGAAACTCAAAACCTTGACATTTCCTGACGCAGATTACAATGCAACTTCTTTCTGACTCCCTTTCCCGGATCCCATAACCTTGAGACATAATATTGCATTTCAAGTTGATCAAAACACGTGAAGCAATGATAACACCTTTACGGTTATTCTAACACAGACCAGGGTCCGTTTGTGTCAAAACCTACATGGCGGATTACATGTTAAAAAAAAATATAGAAATAGGAAGAGGACTAAGAAATTTCTGCAGAATCAACAAGCAAACGACTAAACTGTCATTTCTCAGGTAAAAAAAAAATCATACATTTTGTTCTGAATCTTACGAGAATCTTCGAGAGATGTCTTCCATCAAGCTGTCCCAAGTCATAGAATCGGACCATAGTGCCATAGTGTGTCCTGACAGAATGTAGAAGGGACTGGCTGGTAACGCAACCTATGAAGTTGCTTGTGCCTGTTTGCCATGCTGTGGAAGAACTTGTTTCCAATTTCTGTGCATTCATGGATTTCATCTTCTTGTTTATATTTTGGGGACTTTTTGGATACTTAATTGTTATGGTAACATTTCTACCTCTCCAAACCAAACCAAACGCCACACTGCCACCATCAGCCCTTGTCACCTGTATCAATGAAGTCAAATCCGGGTTCACCTCCAACTTTCTCAAACTCAATAGCAATAAAACTGAACTTCTTCTTGTAGGCACCAAATCCACCCTAAGCAAGACCAATCATTTCTCCATTCATATCGACGGCTCCTCCATCTCTCCCTCCCCTCAGGTTAAGAGTCTGGGTGTCATCCTCGATAGCACCCTCTCCTTCACCTCTCACATAAACAACATCACCCGCTCTGCCTACTTCCACCTCCGCAACATACATCGTCTCCAGCCCTCCCTTACTCCTCAGTCCACTGCCGTACTCATACACAGCCTCGTCACTTCCCGCCTGGATTATTGCAACTCTCTCCTGTTTGGTCTCCCGCAAAAAAACTCTCCATAAACTTCCAACTGGTTCAGAATTCAGCCGCTCGCATTATCACACATACACCTTCCATCAACCACATCACACCCATCCTACAACAGCTCCACTGGCTCCCGATCACACACCGCATTCAATACAAAATCCTGCTCCACACATTCAAAGTCTTCCACAACCTTGCACCTCCATATCTCACAGACCTCCTCCATTTCGCCACACCTGCTCGCTCTCTGCGCTCCTCCTCCTCTCTCCAGCTCTCTGTCCCCTCTGCCCGTCTGGTCACTATGGGGAGCAGGGCGTTCAGCCGCTCTGCTCCCCAGCTCTGGAACTCTCTCCCTCCTGACCTCCGCAACACCGACACACTCTCAAACTTCAAACAAAACTCAAAACTCATCTGTTCAGACTGGCCTATTCACCTCAACCATAACTGCACTGTCCTTTTAAATGTTTTAAATGTTTTACTGTTTTTAAAAGTTTTATTGTTTAAATGTTTAACTGTTTGTTTTTAACTGTTTGTATTTTAACTGTTGCTTTTAACTGCTTTTAACTGCCTATAATGTATATTGTACTTGTAAGGCGACCTTGAGTGACCAGAAAGGCGCCTAATAAATAAAATGTATTATTATTATTATTATTATTATTATTATTATTATTATTATTATTATTATTATTATTATTATTATTATTATTATTATTATTATTATTATTATTATTATTATTATTATTATTATTATTAATGCTGCTAGATTTCCATCACTCTGAAACCCACGAATAGAGAATTACAGCTGATTGCTCTAAAACCAGAAACTGAGTGATTATGTAGTTTTCCTCAAATGCAAGCGGAATATCAAATAAAGTCATTGGTCTGCGCTTGGATTGTAGAATTCTCAGGATAATAATGAAATGTCAATGACTAAAAATGTATTAATGGGCCACTGTTTTTTGATCTATGTTATAATGTTTTCTCATCACAAATATACCTGGAGTTGTGTTTTGTTTTCATTCACACATGCCTAACACACAAATCTGCATATTTGGGCTGAGTTTGAGTCTCTCAAACAGAAAACACTCTACTAAATAAAAGGTAAAAAGTATCTATTAATATGAAAACTACCACTACATGACATCCCAAAGTGGAACAGTATTTTGAGCTTTAGCGATGTAGATGAAACAAAACATGACTCCAGCTATGTTTTTGATGAGTAAACAACACTATAATATGGCTTAAAGTTAACACGAGTCAAATTTGTGTACTATAGGACCTTTAAATTGTTCTAAATTTGTACTTTTTGCTATATGACCTTTTCCGGAAAGTGTATTTTTTACGCTTTATTCCCCCCTGTAGTTCCAGTGAAGTGTTTATAGGGGCCTGAGTAATGACTGGCCCCTCTCCTCCTTCACTTATAGTGCAGGGGTTATCTGAGGACTTGTCTAAAATCAGCATTGTCCAGATGGCTGTGCTCTGCCTGAGTGTCCGTCTCCGCTGATGCTACCTGTGTCTTGTGCATAATCACTCCACCTTTTCTCTTGTTGACTAGACCACTTTCTGACCATCTGTTTACCTCTGCTCAGTTCATTTCTGCAACTATGATGGCAATACTTCTTCCGAACCAGTGATTGTGTTTTTACTGAAGTAATAGCATTGTGCAAAAATACGGATGAGATAATAGTTTTGTTGATCTTGCTTTTGGAAAATTGTACCTCATGTCCTATAGGCTTGATTTCCTGTCCATCTGTGGACTTTTGTTCTACTGTGCCAACTTTAGTTACTGGTTTACCTCTTCAACACAATGCAATATTGTAATCACAACAAAGAAAAGTTTGATATTGTTACCTGGTATATCTGAAACTGGAACAAGATCTCTTTATAGCATGTTGTATCTCCATCAGTGTGTCTCCTTGTAGGGCAGGGCAATATGACCAAAAACTGCCTTCAGTTACATTTTGTGTACACATGCAGTCTAACTAAGTTAGTTCTTTTTGTGTATCCATTAAAAAAAAAAATTGTGTTTCAATTTTATAGCCTCTCTCATAGGCCTAATTTGCTTAAAGGGATAGTGCGTTTTTTTATGTTAATCTGTATGGGTTTCCTTCTAAAAGTTACGTGTGTTGACACCGGCTTACCTCTGACACTCTCAGCTGATCCCGGTTCGGCTCGCTTTCTGGAGCTCACGTAAGTAGGTCTGGTAACTTCCCCGGAACATGAAATAAAGCTTGTTTTTCTTCTCAAAACAAAACATTTGTCCGAAAGGTGATATATTTGCGTCCCAAACAGTTGTCCATGAAACATCCAGCAGCGTAGTTAGCGTTCGCATATTGTCACACCCTGGCAATGAGCAAAACCAGTGTGGGTCGTTGGGCAAGACCCTTCACGATACTGCCCCCCGAGCGCCGAAAGATGGCTGCTCACTGCTCCTTAAATCTTGAATCTTAAAATAAAATGTCTATTAGCCTAAATGTCTATTAGCCTAAACTTCGGCTTGCAGTGGACCGCATCTGCCGTACACTTCCACTAAAGGTTAACAGGCTAATACAGCTAATATGCACGCAGTGATACGAATCGAGAGAGACAATATGCGAACGCTAACTACGCTGCTGGATATTTCGTGGACAACTGTTTGGGACGCAAATATATCACCTTTCGGACAAATGTTTTGTTTTGAGAAGAAAAACAAGCTTTATTTCATGTTCTGGGGAAGTTACCGGACCTACTTACGTGGGCTCCAGAAAGTGAGCCGAACCGGGATCAGCTGAGAGTGTCAGAGGTAAGCCGGTGTCAACACACGTAACTTTTAGAAGGAAACCCATACAGATTAACATAAAAAAACGCACTATCCCTTTAAAGGCGCTATATTACACATAATTGACTTTTGTGAATAATGCTGTTACCTCCTCAAAACATATCTGGGATTGTGTTTTGTTTCATTCACACATGTTTGAGTAATCCTTTATTAGTCTCTCTACATCTCCAAAGCTCAAAATGCTCTGTTCCACCTTGTGTTGTCATGAGGTGGTAGTTTTTAAGTTAGCAGCTACTTTTTACCTTTTTATTTAGTAGAGAGCGGAAATATCAGGGCTGAAATATGATTCTCCTGAAGATATATGGAGTGTGAGGAAACACTTTGGAGCACTTCCTGTATTACAACATGACATCACAAGGTGGAACACAGCATTTTCTGTTTGAGAGAAGAACTCAGCCTAACTTTGCAGGATTTGCGTTTTAAACATGTGTAAATGCAACAGAGCACAACTCCAGGTATGTTTGTGATGACGAAACAGCATTATTACATAGATCAGTAAATAGCTTAATATAAACCCTTTAAGTGTCCTCCTCCCTGTCCCCTGCCATCACAACAAATCTCAATTTCACAATTTTGCTATTTTTCACATCATCGATTTGTAAACACACAAATGTCCAAATAACTTCTCTTTTGGATAAATAATGTTTGTCCAAGTCTAAGTCTAAGAAAATCAAATGAATTCCCCATCTTCTTCTAAACTTTTTAACCACAGCATTAGAAATTGTAACCTTCTGGAAACGTGTTAGCACTCCAAACTTGTATGCATGTTGATGAAAAGCAGAGAGGAGGTGATTGGTGATGCTGTGGAGTTAGAACTGAATGTTACCCATGCGGTCAGACCTGCTCAGAAGAATGTGTGTGGTCTGATGTCAGCGCTCACACACGCACATAGTTTCTGTTGTTACACCACGCGGGCCAGCTTTGGTTTCTGTCTTCTATAAATCTTGTGCAGTACTTTGACTTTGATCTCCCATCACATCTCCATTGGCATTTTGGCGAGTATTTTTCTTTGGCTAACCCTAAGAAAAATAATTTAGGGCTAGTCTTCCCAAGATTTGATTGTTATCTTTCTCTCTTTGTGATTCAAATTCTGCATTCAAAGTAAGTTTCAAAATGTCTTTGTAAAGTGTAATGACAAAAGCGTGCTGGTAGGGAGCCCATCCCACAGCGGTATAGCAGCGAATCAGCAGGTGTGTTTGCGTAATGCTTGTTTGTAGGCATTATCAACAGTGCCATACAATTTGCTGAAGAGGCAGGATAAACAACAAAGTCACACAGGACAGGCTCAAGTTAACGCTAGTGCTGGCAACACTGGTTAAAGTAAAGGTAGGAGCAATTCTTTGTCTCATAGTGTAACTAAGATATTAGATTCCAGCTCTGGATTGTATCTTTCTTCTTGGAATGACATTTCTTAAAAAGGTACATCAGATTACATTGTTTGCTGTAGTAGTGATGATACTTGTATTAGTCACTTATCATATTTCACTTATCATATTGGTACTCAGTATTTCTTAACCTGTTTAAGAAGTATTTCTTAACCTGTTTAAGATATGGTACTTATTTGAGTGTGTGGTACTGAAAATACATATTCTGAATATTAATTTTGAGTACCAGTACAGTTACTTTCATTTGGAGGTATTCAGAATACAGTTATTTTCCTAAATTAAAAGGACTACAAGATGGTACTTCATCATGCAATTTTGGCTTTAAAATGTACAGCATTAATGAGAAAAAAACAAACAAAACACAGCTCTTGCAGTGTGTGCATATATATTTTTTTATTTAATGCGCAAGAAAGTACAACAACGAAAGTAAAGCTGTTTGTGATTATATGTCTTGTTTTTACACTCTAATTTAAATGCAACTCATTACAAAAGTATTGTAAGTATTTAGAAAACAGTTCTCTGATTCAGCCATGAGTGCATTAGAAAATACATTTTTATTTGGGTATTCTGTAACTAAACATTTTCAAACTATTCTTTTCTGCTTGCTTGGTAACTGCTTGGTAACATGGATTTACTTGTGGGCTACCATTTTTAATTTCATTTTTTAGTATAGGGCTGTCAATATATAACAAATTGATTTTTTTTGTCCCTGTGTACTTGTATTTATTTCATATTAATTTCATCTGAAAGTGAACGAAAAAAACAACAACTTTTAATCATTGCCATTTAAAACTAAAAATAGTTTTATTTCTTATCCAAACCACTGCTTTTACTGAGGGCTTGGCTCTAGATTAAAGGCTTGGCACTAAATTAAAAAGACCCACACTGATAATTGATTATTTAAAAATTACTCATGCCTCAATTATATTTAATTGAGGCTGGTCCTTATTTCACTATCACTATTACAATTTTTTGGTTTACATTTGGATTGGATAAAAGGTTACATGTTGGTGAGTTACAGCTCTTCCAAAAAGCAGTACTAGAATTGAAGCAAAAATATTACATAAAATAAATAAAAAGTGTTTGTGAGGCCAAAACCAGAAACTGAATTGTGTATCTCATCTTTTCTTGTGGCTATCATCTCTTCCCATCAGTTGTAATTTCATAATCTAAGTCAGTCATGGCTCATATACTGTAGTCCTGAATTTAAACTATATATTACCCGACTAACTTAGAAGTGCACTGTGTTTGTTTGGCTGCCTGGAATCTTCCACATTATGACATTAAATAGCTCTGCCTTACATGTATTTAAAGGGACAGTGTGTAAGATTTTTACCCGTTAATTACTGAAATTGAAGATACCCATTCAAAAATACATTGTTTTCCAAGCCTTTTCACTTCCATCATGAAATCAAAGTATTCTTTTGGACTTAGATATAGTCACATAAAAGGGGGATCTTCCCCATATAGAGGCAGCCATTTTGAATACGAGAGCCGCAGAAGGACATTTGGGCTCATCCTTTGCCTCGGCTCCTGCTAACAGCTGCTCAGCCGCGCTGCATATGGCTCCCCCTTCCCCCTCCCCTTCCCCTTCTCTCCTTCGCTCCTCTGCTCCCATATGCAGCCAGGAGCGAAGGAGAGAAGGGGAAGGGGAGGGGGGGAGCCTCGTGTAAAGAAGCATGCTGCTGGATCACACATCGTAATGGATATAACACGTATTTTGGACTAAATTGTTTTATTGGATTTTATTCGCTGGATCCTTATGGACAGATTGAGACCAAGTTTATGGTGAAATACAGAGTTTGACCTGTGCAGAGCCTTCAAAGGTAAGCTAAGTAAGCTAAGTTTTGTGCTTTTCTGTATAAAAGCCCCATGTGCTCGGGGAGTGATTGTTTTGCAGGGAAATGAATTGCATAGTCAAAAAGAGGAGACTGTAAGGTTTCATTTGATGTGTAGATTGTCATGAATCATGATCGGGATTGTGTGTTTTCATGCGAAAAAAAAAAAAAAAGTGTTTTATGTATACAGCGGTTCGTGCACGCGAGCTGGCGGCGCTACGGCGCGCCCGGGTGACCCTCGTGGTCTGCCATAGCCAAAAGAGGAAGTGGAATAGCTACTAACCACCTATGCGCCACGAATCCTACACACTGTCCCTTTAATTAATTACAGGTGGTTTTGTAGCTCAAAAATACCTTGCATTCTGACTGTGAGCGGGTCGCCTCTCCACAGATCTGACCTATAACGTGGTTTGGTCTTGTCTTCATGAAGATAGAAAGGTTTAATACCATAGTGTGAAACATTCTAGACAAAGGAATAGCATCTCCATGGAGAAAAGCATTTAATGGATCCTACACTAGAAAAGTTACACATTACACCTTTACACAATTAGCGCTGTCATCCTTTTTATAGTATTTTGCTCTTCTTTGGAGTGAACCCACTGCATGCACACGTTATGGCCCACTTTGTCAGGCTTAGCAGCTGCTTTGTCCCATGAGGCTAGTGCTATATGCTGCTTTTGATTTAGCAAAATCGCTAGTCCTGTCAGAGAGATGTGCATGGAAAACAGACTTTATTAAAGGTCCCATGGCATGAAATTTTCACTTTCTGAGGTTTTTGAACGTTAATGTGAGCTCCCCTACCCTGTTTAGCCCCCCCCCCCCCCATGGCTAAAAGTTGCGAAATGTCTAAACTGAGCATTTGCGGTCCTTTTCTCTGACCCCCCAGGATTTCGCGGGCATTTTTTGTGATTGTTGCGGGCTAAAATGCCTGAATTTGCGGGAGCTTTTCCAAAAAGTTGCGATGAAAGTTGCGATGCTTTTAAGGTTTTTGTTGCGATTTTGTTGCGGGAGGAAGTGAAAGTTGCGATAAATAGTTGCGATTTTTGCTTTTTGTAATTAAAATTGAGTAATATTTTGAATACTGAGTTATTACTGACAAAGAATAATACAAACACACAGAGATCACAGATATGGTCCTAAAACAACCTTACCAATATCGAAAATAAATTACTACAAGGAGGGGAACTGTTTCGCGCGGTCTTTTGCTGTTATTTTAGTGTGCAAATAGCTGGCCGCAAACATGTTTCTTTGCCATTAGAAGCCGTGTCTCAATTCCCAGAGCGCGTGGCTCGGAGCGTGGCCCGAAGGGCATGTGCGTCACACTTTTTGCCAGAACACCGGCGCGACGACTGCTGTCCCACTTCTTTTTTGTCCCATGCGCAGTTAACACGCGGTCTGAAGACCGCAGTCGTTAAGCGGTCCGCAGACTGCAGTCGGGGCTGAGCAAGTGTGCACCTCCTTGACTGCAGTCTGAGCCCCCTTCGGGCCGCGCTCCGAGCTGTGCGCTCTGGGAACTGGGGACATGGCCGCAGTTTCGTTTCGTCACACGGAAGTAAAGCAGAATGTTGCGGCTTCCAAACTCAAACCTTTTAGCCGCCGAGAATATGAGGTTGGGTCCTATGGCTCGCAGATTTGTGACGCGCAAAGAGGAGGCTATGGTGACAGATACGCTGAGATCCAGATATGTTTTGTGCATTTATTACAAAAGGAGCGCACACAGCTATTACAGCGCAGCAGGATGAAATGGAACTCATGAAAACCAGCAGGATGAACAGATTAACGTGAAAGATGAATGAATGGTTTGCGGTCAACAAAAAATACGGCTACACCCCAACCCTGACTCTCCTCTGTGTGACAGGTGAGCACGCGCTTTTACACGCACACACTTCCGTACGTGCACACACCCACACTCACGTGACCCACCGCCTCTGCCGCACACACACACACACAAATGCACCGTGCACCTCATCTCAGTTATGTCTCCTACACAGAAGGAAGTTGGTCGGCGTTCAATACGTCGCCGATGATTGGTCAAAATTAGTAAAAATTGCGGAAAAGTTGCGGTGATTGGTCAAAATTGCAACACCGCCCTGAATTCACGGGGATGGGCTGAAGTTGCGTTGAAGTTGCAAATCGCAACATCGCGAATTCCTGGAGGGTCTGTTTTCTGCGTTAGAAAAAAACACAGCTCAAACGGGCGATTCTGAACAAGGCAACTATGTGACGTCACATTGAAAAATGCAGCTCCACCCCCCGTCTGGATGTCTACCCACCGTCTCTGTAAATCACGCCCAGAGAGTTTGGACCGCGAATGAGCTACGCAATGCGAAATGCGTTTTTTTATTGGCCTGGAGGCACGTGCGAGTGTTTCTAGGCTCGGAAGTCCTTTATCTGAGCCTCTGGACATCTGAAACAGCAGTGGTTTAATTTTATTTTCTGTGAAAATGTGTTTTTTTCATTGAAAAGGCTCTCCTTTCCTCCTCCGCTCTTAAAACACGGAAGTGGGAGACAGCACACAGCGCACTGCTAAAACAAGGAACCAGCGGGCGCATTTGCCCCCATCCCCCACCCGCTCCTCTAACCTATCTCTGTCCTTCTCATTTGCATTCAAGCAACAAGGCCCAGAATGAGTCGTTCAGAGAGAGATTTTCTGACTCTGACTCTGTACATGTGTCTTTCTCATGCACTGAGTCTTGATTTTGAAGAAGGATTCATTTACAGTATTAGGGAACCATTAAGGCACCATATAAAAGCATCAAGAAGTACCATGCCATGGGACCTTTAATAGAACTTTTGTCATTTTCATTGTCCAAGTGATGATCTGATTCTTGTCCCCAAAATGTGTTGATTTAGCCAGTTATTGCCTTTATTTAGTTAGTCCTTGACCTGTCACCTGTCATGCACCTGAAAATGACTGTACTCTGTTGTTTGTGTAATGCTTGTTCATAGACATGACAAAATGATGATCCCTTCTTCCTCCACTTGCTTGTGTTTCTTTGTTTTATATCCACTAAAAGTTTCTAAATCGAAGTATGATGTCCTGTAGTATTTGTTTGATTTACACCATTGATTACATCAGCAACTTCTACTAGCAATTAAAGCTATAAATCTATAATGCATTGTAAATGCATTATAGATTTATAGTCATTTAAATTGTTAAGATCAATTGTTAAGATCAATTTAAATGACCTAAACTAGTGTTGTTCCACTTTTCTGGAGTCGCAGCACATTTTTTTGGTTGAAAACAACGTTAAGCATAATACAATCACATTTAGCTCACGCCACCTTAATTTATGAGTCACTCTGCATTGAGTGACTCACATATCAATGGTCGCAGCGTCACAGCAGTGGAACAAGGTGAAAAAATCAAACTTTCGTTAAATCCAGTTGAGGGAAAAGCCCAGACATTTTTCCCTCCATAAATGCACAAAGCGCTTACCTTCTGCATATTTTTCAAAAATAAGAGTCCCCATTGATGCCAAAATAGGCTTAAGTCGGTGTCCCCGTGTTTGTTTTGGTTCATTTGGGCTCTTCCGCACACACCTCAGTCCTGCTCTGTGATTGGTGTGACCGCCACATGGCAGGCCCTATTGGACTATTGGACACACACCAAGATGGATTCTTGTGAGTTTGTGAACTCACAAATATCGTGAGAATCCATCTGGCTGTGCAAGGTTAGATACAGTATTCTCAGACTATAATCGACACCGAGCATACTCTGAGTACTCATATGTGCATGTGAACATTGTGGGTGTGTCTGGGGTGTCTGTAATCCCAGATGTGTTGTGTTTCTTCACTGAGGTCAGGAGCCGGTCAACACTACCGTACATGAAAGTCCACGCTGATGTGCAGTGGGTGTCCTGGAGGATGATTAGATAATTGTTGCCAGTGCACTGGATCTGGAGCTCTGAACTTATTGAGACAAGTTCATTGAGACTTGGTGACTTGTAAGACAGATGGGGGTGTGATGTAATGCGAAAAGAGGTGGTCGTTGAAGAGATGTTAATAGTGTCATTGTGCACTTTGTCAAATCAATTAAAGAAAGCCTTGGTTGCAAAACATTAATGTGTTCTGCTTGTGTGAGCAGAATGTACCTTGCACAATCTTAGAAATATGCAGAATCTCAACTACTACAACATTTGCTAAACCATTTACTTAACATATAGGCCATGGGCGACCCACCCACCCCAGGCGGCTCCCTCACCACAGCTGTAGTTGCTATGATACACCAGCATAGGAGGGGCTTGTTGGGTCGCTATGGATTCTTTACATCTCTGTGGAGCTTTCATCGATTTGATCACAAGTGCGGTATTGACACCAGCGTCCATATTATCTCAACACAAAGACTAGAGTTGACCTTTAAGGAGTACCTAAGTAGTTTGGAGTTGCATGATAGACATTTCATGGACTTGTTTGGAAATGGATGATATAGGTTATTTATCTTTTAATGTGACATAATGATTTATTGCTTTCAGTAGAAGTTTCTATCATGTCCTATCAATAATGGACTTAATGACTTAGATCTAAACCAGGACTAATCCGTGATCTTGACCAGTAAAGCAGAACTGAACCAAGATTAAACTGATCAGATGAATACACATCCCCAGAAGAGCCCTGTGCTTTAGTATCAGTTCCAGTTTGTGTTTCATACAGTAATCGATCAGCTGACAGTGGCCTTAACCGCTGTGGTAAATAATAAATAAACAGGCCTTGTATATTTACAAATCACACTTTAAAGGAGACATATTACATAAAAGCTACTGTTCTGAGTTCAACCATGTTATAACCCTATTCTTTCATCATTAGTTTATTCAGAGTTATATTTTGATTGATTCATGCATGTTTGAGTAATCTTGTATTGTAAGCATTTCAGGCTAGAGTGCTCAGAAAATTTCAGCTTTCTCCCATTGCTATTTATACTCTATACTAAAATTATTAAATAAATACATACATTTTACTTCAGGTCATAAACTAAGGATTTGTCATATTCCGTATCCAACAGTCAAAATACAATAATAAACGTTCTTTAGTTTTGAACAGAATATCATTATATCTGAGTATTATTATGCAGTCTTAGATTAATATTCTCATTTTACAATGAAGAAAATGTTAAATAATTCATAAAGTTATTGTTTCATGCAAAAAGCATAAGTCTCCTTTAACTGTATATTCTGGTCCACATAAGTCTTGGGCAGAAGTAAAGTTCCTAGTGCACTATTAGCGACTCCAGATAGTGGCTTCATTCACTCTCAGCCTGTGTTGATTCCGTTTTGTCCACAAATGTGTTTTTGAGAGCAGAAACACTCCCTCTGTCTGCGATGGTCCACAGAAATCAAAGTAAACAATATAAACTGCTCAGCTCGCAAAGTTTCATAGGAGCATTTTGTTGTCCTTGCAGCAACTTCCAATAAAGTTAATGTATTCGACTCCACATTTTGAACCTTACAATGTTACTAGACTGTGAACAGAGGCAAAATGTTACAAGAATTTTAAAATTATAACTTGCATAGACGGGATGAAAGCGAACTCATTTTCCCATAATTCCCAGTAAAAGATGCAGGGTAGTGCTGAGTGCATAAGTAAGATGGACTATATGCAGACTTCATGCTTACTTTGAAGAGAGCTCTCTCCTCTTTTGTCCATGTTCCTTTACATTATAAAGTTCGAAGACAGTATTATCATCATCTGAAAAGACCAAACTAATGGTTAATCTTGTCGCTGATTCCAAGTTGGTGTCATGTGGACCCCATCACTGTCTTTTTCATCATTATCGATTCAGTACAAAAATGTGTCTTTTCTTTACCAAACCTTAAAGGTGCTGCACCTGATTTTTACTGTGAAAAACAGAACTAGTCCATTTGCAGAGGTCCAACTCATTCCTAACTTATATTTCTGATGGAGACCATTCTAAAACTATTAGGAAAGGTCCAGCTTTTTGTCCTATGTATGTTATTTTTTTATCAGTACTGATACTTGTTCAAATGATCATCTAGTTTTTATACTAGTTTTAGTCATAATTCTTTACAATCCTAATGTACAGTCTAAAAAGTGAAGTTACACAGTTAGATTTTGACACAAACATTTGAAGTGCAGAGCAGTATTTGCACTGGTGGATATTATAATGCTAAATCATCCTGGCTAATGGGTTTTCAGTGGTCAGCTCTACATTGTTGGAATCTGCACCATTATAATTTCACTCTGCACTGGCTTCTGCCTCATCTTGTTTCATAATAGCTCCTGGAGTGTGCCATTTTGACCCCATTTGAATGCAGACACCTTCTACATGATGATTAGTCATTGATTTGTCTTTGTCCGCACTGCGCATTTGCTGTGTAATTTTACTTTTCTCGTGACCTTTCACATCTGAATGACCCTTGAGTGACTTTATGTTAATGCTTGTATTGTCACCAAACTAAAACTAAATTTTGAAATGATGGGAAAGGCTTGGTACTTGATACTACTAAAAAATGCACATCTTTAGACAATAGAATGACATTTAAGGGATTACACAGCCATCTTTTAATATTGTGTTATTCCAGTTCTGATATTCATGGATTTTAAAGGGCCATATTACAGTATTTTCTGATCTAATGTTGTTTTCTCATCAAAAACCTGGAGTTGTGTTTTGTTTCATTCTAACATGGCTTAGAGCTCACAAGAGTATTTTTATATCTTTTCAATCTTCACAAAACGCTTCAAATAAGGAAAGAAATGTTTGCTGAAAATCCATTAGCAGACGACGATTGTAAAACTGTTGTAAAACCTTGTCTTATTTATGCATTTTTTAGTACTTCAGATGAGTAACTAATTTTTAGACAGTGTTTTTCCCCTCTACCTCTGTTTACAGTACAATTAAAGGTAAAGACACGGTGTTTTAAAAGATCAGCTCGAGTGTCTACAGTTTCTTGTTTTATAATGCAGCTCTTAACATTTTGTAAATGACTTGCTACACAGTTTTGAAGGATCACTAATTTATACAGTGCATTAAGTGGGCTTTTCCTTTGCCAAAACCCTTGTTACCCCGCATGTGTTCCGCATAAAAATGTCAGACGGGGAATTGGCTTCTTTTTAATGATTTTTCCCCCTTAAGGAGATGACATCATTATGGTGCAGGGTGAGTTTTCTTGGTTCAAAACGCACTGCTCAAAAGAATGAAAGGGAAGGGACTTGTAGGCCTAATTCTATTGAGCTTTGAGTAGAGATCAAAAAGTTGAGTTCAAAATAACAGTTTAGACCACAGATGTTGAACTTTAAAGGTGCGGTGTGTAACTTTCTGGTGGAGGGTTTGTCAAATGCTTTTCTTCATGGAGATGTTATTGCTTTGTCTGAAATGTCTCACAGTATGATATTTAGGCTGCGTCCCATTTCTCTGTCTTACCCCTTCGTCTTACCCCTACTCCTTGATTTTGCGCGTTCATGTGAGGACAAGGGGTGTCCCGATTCTAATTTTGATCAAGGACGAGGGCCACGACCGAGGGCTACATACCCCTTGAAACGAAGTAAGCTCACGATCAGACTTGAAACGAAGGGGTACACCTACAAGCTGAGGCAGGTTTTGGGATCAGGATGGCAGCGTCACATCGACCAGCCAAGGAGCCTCATAAATGTATTTTCAGCAGTTGTAATTATCGATTAACAGTTTAGCACGGTTTACAATTATGACATTTATGTTCTACGTTACTTTCAGTGAACTGTTGTTGCGGATTTAATTGTAGTTTAGCCGACGTTATCATTTTCATCGAACTTTCATGTATAAACAAGCTAGTTTTTTTGTTGAGCTGAGGTACCCAATAATCCTTGACATTTGTTTACGTTTGTTTGCGTCAATTGTTGTCGCCTCTAGATGTAGCAGCCAGGTAAAGGCAAGGGATGATGACGCAAACGGTAATCGAGTGGCGTCCCATTTCTTAGGGGAATATTCGTACCCCGAGCCCTCTCAGCTCGTTATCGAGGGGCAAGACAAAGATGTAGATAAAGGGGTAGGGGAAGGGGTAAGACAGAGAAATGGGACGCAGCCTAAACCTTTCTATCTTCATGGAGACCAAGTCAGACCAAGTTACAGGTCACATCTGTGGACAGTCAGAATGCCTGTTTTGGTTGGTATTTTTGAGCAGTCGTTTAACAAATGTAAGGTAGAGCTGTTTAATGTTATACTGTGGAACATTCTAAGCAGAGCAATGACATATCCATAGAAAAAAGAAAGTGACGGATCACCAACCAAAAAGTTACACAGCGCAACTTTTATCTGTATTTCTTTGGGATTGTCTCCATTTACTTGTCATATTAATCTTACAGTTTAAAGTCCTTTCATCTGACAACAATCAGATCTTTGGGTTGAATAGTGGAACCACTTTCTGAAACTGTTGTGGAAATAAAACACTTGTAATCATTATGTGTTTACACCCAGTATTACAGAGATACACCAGCTCAAAAACATCTCAGAGATAAAAGGCAAATTCTACGACAGAATTCTGCCCTGAACTTCAACTAATTTTTAAAGGTGCATTGCGTAACTTTTTGATTGGGAGTCCGTCACCTGCTTCGTTCAGTGGATATGTCATTACCCTGCCTGGAATGTTCCACAGTATGAAATTAAACAGCTCTATGTTACATTTATTCAATTACATGTGGTTTTAGAGCTTAAAAAATACTTAGAAAAACTTTCTTTAAAATGGGAACTGTTCTGACCCAACAAATTCCCAATCTGCTGTATCTCCCAACTGCAGCTGAACTCTTTGTAATTAGTGTGCCAAAAAAAAAAAAAAAGGATCTAGGCTGGTTTTGAAATCTGCTTTCCCTGTACAGAGTCTCAGCTTCACAAAGAGCCCAGCCATTTGTGTAAACTCCAAAAGGTTCAAAAAGAGCTTCAGTTTTAATTGGGAGTAATTTTAGTTAGACGTTTTAGGAAAAGTCTGCCATAATGATAAAGAATTCATTATTCACATTCACTTTTCAGTTTATCAGAGCTTTTCTTTTCACAACTTTCAGAGACCAGAATGGAGCTTGGCCGTTGCGCTAATCCTAACAACAACTAGCATGTTAACAGTGGACAGTTTATAGTTGGATACAAACCACAAGACAATATATTTGTACTGGGGCAAAACAAATTCTTCTTTATAACATGTAAATAAAAATTGGGTACAACCTCATCAAAAACATACAGCTCTGGAAAAAAATGAGACCACTGCAAAATTATCAGTTTTTCTGATTTTTCTATTTATAGTAGGGATGTCAACAATTAATCGATTAACGATTAATTGTCGATTAAGACGTTAGTCGAACAAAATGCATTAATTGTAATTAATCGGTAATCGCGGACACGCACACCCGCGTGGTCACGAAACCAGGCAACCGCGCACCGCGCTGTGCCAAGCTCGACTCACAGCCGGCCGCAGGCGCCAACGGCACTGCTCAGCAGCCCGGGTGTACCCGCGAGGCGAGATCGAACCGCGGTGCCCAGGAATGCGCCGCTGCGTGCCGCTGCTGGTCCCGCGCGGCCGGCTCGGGCCCCGAGCTTCGCGCGGCCAGCCCGCGGCCCCGAGCTTCGCGCGGCTGGCCCGCGGCCCGGGCCCCGAGCCACAAACCAGCCGCACGAAACCAGCAGCGGCCCAATCCTGGTCCAGACCCGGTCCAGACCCGGTCCAGACCCGGTCCAGACCCGGTCCAGTCCAGGTCCAGACCTGGTTTAGTTCTGGTCTAGACCTGGTCCAGTCCATGTTTAGTCCTGGTCTAGTCTCTTAGCCAATCAGGACAGAACACAATGTTACACTATTAAAAAAAAAGTTACACTAAAAAAAAAAACAAATCCAGGATTACTGTATTTTGTTATTCAGCATCAATACATTTGTCTGCTTTTTACTAAGGAATAATTAATTGGGGTATATACAATATAATACTATGATATATTGTGTTATGTATACTATAGCTTATATTCTTAAAGGTCCCATGGCATGAAATTTTCACTTTCTGAGGTTTTTGAACGTTAATGTGAGCTCCCCTACCCTGTTTAGGCCCCCCCCCCCCCCATGGCTAAAAGTTGCGAAATGTGTAAACTGAGCATTTGCGATCCTTTTCTGCGTTACACAAAATGCGCTGTGAATGCGCTACAATGCGAAATGCGTTTTTTTATTTGCCTGGAGGCACGTCCGAGTGTTTCTAGGCTCGCAAGTCCCTTACCCGACCCTCTGGACCTCTGAAATACCAGTGGTTTAATTTTATTTTCTGTGTAAATATGCTTTTTTTTCATTGCAAAGTCTCTCATCTGTCTTCCTGTGTTAAACACGGAAGCGAGCAGACAGCGGTGCCGAGCTGCGGGGGAAACCCGTCCCCCCCGCTCCTTAGCCAATCTCTCTGTCCTTCTCATTTGCACTGAAGCAGCAACAGTCAGAATAAAGCATTTTAGACACATATCTAGCCTCATGAAGACTGTCAGAGTCATATCTCATGCAGTGAGTGTTGATTTTTGAAGAAGGATTCATTTACAGTATTAGGGAACCATTAAGGAGCCATATAAAAGCATCAAGAAGTACCATGTCATGGGACCTTTAAAGACCCTATTGAAACACTAAAATTCAGGTGAAAAACGCCGCTTATCAGTTAATCGTTAATCGATCGATAAGGTCAGTCAACTATCAATTAATAAATTAATCGATAATTTGCATCCCTAATTTATAGGTATGTGTTTTGGCAAAAGGAACATTTTTGTTTGAGTCTATAAACTACTGACAACATTTCCCCCAAATTCGAAATACAAATATTATCGTTATTTGCAGAAAATGACAAATGGTAAAAATAACAAAAAAGATACATGCTTTCAGACCTCAAACAATGCAAAGAAACAAGATGAAATTCATTTTAAAACAACATAATACTAATGTTTACACTGAAGAAGAGTTCCTCCCTTGCAGCTTGATATAAACTGGGTCTAACCAGCATGAGGGCCAGAGCTGACGAAGCCTCTCGGATGAGCGGCGAAACGTTTTCAACCAAACAAACTTTGTCCAGTTGACAAATTGAACTTCTCCTTTTATCATACATCTCCAAAGCTCAAAATGCTCTGTTCCACCTTAGATTTCATGTTAACAGCTCCTTTTACCTTTTTGTTCAGTACAGATTGGCAATTCCAGGACTGAAATGATCCAAATCAGTCTAGTGAAGGTGTATGAAGTTTAAAAAACACAGTGGAGCAATCCCTGTATTTTCCCATGGCATCACAAGAGACACACTGAGTTTTTTTCTGTTTGAGAGAAGAACTCTGCCTAAATATGCTATGCAGCGTTTGTGTGTTAAACATGTGTGAATGAAACAAACCACAACTTCAGGTATGTTTGTGATGAGGAAACAACATCATAACATAGTATGATGGAACCTGTAAGCTTCAAAGACTTCCTTGGCCCATCCTCTTTGTGGTAATGTTATCTGAGTTCAGTAGAGCAAACCAAATACTCCTCCCTGTTTTAGTGCGTGTAATATTCCTCGAGACACTCCCTTTCGTTTCTCCAAAATATTCCCCAGTATTATCTCTCTACAGGGAACTCTGAGAAATTCCTCCAAAGGGTTGAACTCATTTTCATTTCAACAGTTCATGGCTCTGCCCCATCTTAAACAAAGGAAAGATAATATTTGATTTAAGAAGGATGGATGACAAAGAAGTAATGTTAATATTTGGCCATTTTATCAAGAGCAAGCACAAGTTGTTGTACAAGAAGGTCTGTCATGATAAATACTTTATGGAGTTATTGTTCAATACACAAAAGATGGAATACTACTTTTTGGGGGTCAATATTATGGTACCTTGCAGTAATGGGAAAATTTTGGGGTTATTTTTCTGTTCAAGGATGAGATTTGTGCTGTAGCGGTTGAATTATTAACTTGTATGACTCATTATCAATCCAAACTAACTATGTAAGTCTTGCATTTTCTTATTTACTTATTGTAGTTTGTGTTTTTTTTTAACAATATTGTACATTTATTTTTATGTGGAATAATTCTGCCTGTGGTTTGGTTTCAATATTATTGTTTATCGTCTGTGTACAAGCCAACTACAAGTTAATTTCATAATGTTCAGTGCAGCAAACCAGCTACAGAGGTTTTTATGGTCTCCTTAGACTGTATAATTGCAGTAGTTAAGTGTCTTGCCCAAAAACACAAAGGCAATTATGTAATTTGAGCCTCTCACTATCCAGTTAGTCCAGAACTGCCTATGTTAAAGAGTCTCTCGTCAGAAAATGGTTAACTTGTCTGGTATGCAGCAGTCTACTGGGTTATCGATACCCAGATACGTGATACTAAAATTCTTACTGAAACTAGATACTGATTTGTGGAGGTATTGCTACTAAAAAATGCATACATTATCACGTCATCTTTATCTGGCCTACAAGACTACATAACTGATTGCTTCTATTACTTGTAAACAGACGATAAACAACAATATTGAAACCAAACCATAGGCAGAATTATCCCACATAAAAATAATCTAAATGTAAAATATTGTTAAAAAACACAAACTGCACAGGGACACAAAGGCAATTGTGTAATTTGACCCTCCTACTATGCAGTTAGTCTATATCTGCCTATGTTAAAGAATGTCTAGTCAAAAAATGGTTTCTGATACTTCTTCTGAAACTTGTCTACATATACAGCAGTCTACTGTGTTTTCAAAAATATCACTGAGCTAGAACTAGACCAGGACTAGACCAGGACTAGACCAGGACTAGACCAGGACTAGACTAGGACTAGACCAGGACTAGACCAGGACTAGACCAGGACTAGACCAAGACTAGACCAAGACTAGACCAAGACTAGACCAGGACTAGACCAGGACTAGACCAGGACTGAACCAGGACTGAACCAGGACTAGACCAGGACTAGACCAGGACTAGACCAGGACTAGACCAGGACTAGACCAGGACTAGACCAGGACTAGACCAGGACTGAACCAGGACTAGATCAGGACTAGACTAGGACTAGACTAGGACTAGACTAGGACTAGACCAGGACTAGACCAGGACTGTACCAGGACTAGACCAGGACTGAACCAGGACTAGACCAGGACTAGACCAGGACTAGACTAGGACTAGACTAGGACTGTACCAGGACTGTACTAGGACTAGACCAGGACTAGACCAGGACTGAACCAGGACTAGACCAGGACTAGACCAGGACTAGACCAGGACTAGACCAGGACTAGACCAGGACTGAACCAGGACTGAACCAGGACTAGACCAGGGCTGTACCAGGACTGTACTAGGACTAGACCAGGGCTGAACCAGGACTAGACCAGGACTGAACCAGGACTAGACCAGGGCTGAACCAGAACTAGACCAGGACTAGACCAGGACTGAACCAGGACTGGACCAGGACTAGACCAGGACTAGACCAGGACTGAACCAGGACTGGACCAGGACTAGACCAGGACTAGACCAGGACTAGACTAGGACTAGACTAGGACTAGACTAGGACTGTACCAGGTCTGTACTAGGACTAGACTAGACTAGGACTAGACCAGGACTGAACCAGGACTAGACCAGGACTAGACTAGGACTGTACCAGGACTGTACTAGGACTAGACCTGGACTAGACCTGGACTAGACCTGGACTAGACCTGGACTGAACCAGGACTAGACCAGGACTAGACCAGGACTAGACCAGGACTAGACCAGGACTGAACCAGGACTAGACCAGGACTAGACCAGGGCTGTACCAGGACTGTACTAGGACTAGACCAGGGCTGAACCAGGACTAGACCAGGACTGAACCAGGACTAGACCAGGGCTGAACCAGAACTAGACCAGGACTAGACCAGGGACTAGACCAGGACTGAACCAGGACTAAATCAGGACTAGACCAGGACTGAACTAGGACTAGACCAGGACTAGACCAGGACTAGACCAGGACTAGACCAGGACTAAACCAGGACTAAACCAGGACTAGACCAGTTCTAGACCAGGAGATAAGTGATATTAAAATTAGTATTTAACCTAGATACTGATTTGAAGAGATATTGCTACTGAAAAAATGTCATGTCATCTTTATTTGAACCCAAAGACTGCATAACTGTCTACCTCTATTGCATTGTGTTCCAAAATAACATAAAAAATGTATTTAATTATCACTGCAGTTTTGAAATCTGTATTCTGAAATTTCAGTATCATGACAACACTAGTACTAACCTCAGTCTTCAGCCTTGGCCTCAGCGCTATCAACCGTCAGCAGAGGAGGGAGTGTTTGTAGAAGTTGACTAATTGTTGTATTATGGGATGTGGTGTTTGGTGCTCGTTCACTCTATCACTGTCTCTGCTGCAGCCCCTCCTCTGTTTTCACTCCTGTGGGACCCAAGGCCGTTCAGTTTATCCATTCCTTCTTCCTGGTGTTTGTTTTGCCTGCATTTATGTCATCAGGTGAGATTTTCCCACAAGGCTCCCCCTGCAGGCCTGCACCGTAACGACACGCTATTGAGATAATAAGGGCTGCATCCTGTGGAGTTACGAAATCTGGTGTCCCGTGGTCCTGTAAAACTTAGTAAGGAAGAAAGTGAAATATATTTGTAGATTTGACTGTTTTCTCTTCAACAAAACTGGCTTGGAGCAAAATGCTGTGCTTGCATTTTGTGTGTTAGGTTTCCTGCTGCTTTCCCCTTACTCCTAATTTAGACTTTCCAACTGATTCCATCAACATTCCCTGGGGATGTGATGCTAACTATGGTACGGTATGATACGGTAACTTTTCTGGTGAAGGTTCCATCATATGCTTTTCTCCATGGAACTGTTATTGCTTTGTCTGGAATGTTTCACAGTATGGTATTAAAGCTTTCTATCTTCATGGAGACCAAACCAGACCAAGTCACTGGTCGAATCTGTGGAGAGGCAACCCTGCTCACAGACAGCATGCCTGTTTTTGTAGGCATTTTTGAGATATAAAACCACCTGTAATTAAATATATGTATAAGGCATGTATAAGGTTTGAGCTATTCAGTTTTATACTGTTTAACATTCCAGGCAGAGCAATAACACAGAAACAAACAGGTGACCAAAAAGTTACTGCACCTTCATGGCGATATAAAGATACTAAGGCTGCATCCCATTTCTCGGTCTTACCCCTTCGTCTTACCCCTACCCCCTGGTTTTGCACGTTCATGTGAGGGCCAGGGGTGTCCCGATTCTAATTTTGATCAAGGACGAGGGCCACGACTGAGGGCTACATACCCCTTGAAACGAAGTAAGCTCTCGACCAGACTTGAAACGAAGTGGTATGCCTACAAGCTCAGGCAGGTTTTGGGATCAGGATGGCAGCATCACATCGACCGGCCAAGGAGTCTCATAAATGTATTTTTAGCAGTTGTAATTATCGATTAACAGTTTAGCATGGTTTACAATTATGACGCTTATGTTCAACGTTACTTTTAGTGAACTGTTGTTGCTGTTTTAATTGTAGCGATGTCTGTTTAGCCAACGTTATCGTTTTCATCGAACTTTCATGTATAAACAAGCTAGTTTTTTTGTCGAGCTGAGGTACCCGATAATCCTTGACATTTGTTTGCGTTTGTTTGCTTCAATTGTCACCTCTGTAGACGTAGCAGCCAGGTAGAGGCAAGGGATGATGACGCAAACGGTAATCGAGTGGAGTCCCATTTCTTAAGGGAAAATTTGTACCCCGAGCCCTCTCAGCTCGTTATCGAGGGGCAAGACAAAGACGTAGATAAAGGGTGTAGGGGAAGGGGCAAATCAGAGAAATGGGGCGCAGCCTTACTTTGACATGAATCGTGATAAACTCAAAATCATTATATGGCTCATAATCAAAGGAGAAGTTCAATTTGTCAACTGGACAAAGTTTGTTTGGTTGAAAACGTTTCGCCGCTCATCCGAGAGGCTTCGTCAGCTCTGGCCCTCATGCTGGTTTGACCCTGTTTATATCTAGCTGCAAGGGAGGAGCTAGCTTCTCTGAACAAAGCTCTGACCTATCCCCGCTACTCTCTTTTGTTTTACGAATTCCTCTGGCATCTAGATATAAACAGGGTCGAACCAGCATGAGGGCCAGAGGTGACGAAGCCTCTCGGATGAGCGGCGAAACGTTTTCAACCAAACAAACTTTGTCCAGTTGACAAATTGAACTTCTCCTTTGATCATGGATTCTACCTGGACGACTGAGGGACTTTTCACGCATATGGCTCATAGAAAGAACTAATTATTTAGTTATTTCCTTTGTATTTTATTTTATTTATCTATTACCTAACCCCCATACCAGCTGTCCCTGTCACTCACCTGACCATCCCCTTCACTTGGACTGAAGTTTCTCCAGATTTCAGGAGTTAGCCACACCTCGCTGCATTCAGTCCATTCTCCGAGCTGTCACTGATTGAAGCTCATTTGCATATAAATGTACCACTAATTCTCTTCTATTTAATTGTGCTTGAGTAAGGCCAAACGGTGTGAGCAAAGTTTTCAAGTCATCTACAACACTCTTGGACCCCTTGCCTCTTTACAGATGAGAGAGTGGTTAGAGAGAGTGGTTAGTGTAGCCTATCTAGTCTTCTTTCAGTGTCCTTTTACACTTCACTTTTTGGGTTTTAGGGTTGTAATGGACTAAGGAACTTCTGGTTGACTAAAACATGAACTGTGTAGTAAATGGGCAGTGGAAATGGCAATGCTCTCTGTTTTGACAAAACACAGTGTACTGACTGAAGTAGGGCTGCAATATTAATCGCAATCAAATCAAAGTCACAATTTGAGTGGTTGGAATTAGCAAATCACAAAATCTGTAATTATTTATTATTTATTTTATTTGCAAACAACAAAATACTTTGACTTGTGATCTAAAAAATGCTAATTCTGTAGTTTAGACATCTATAAACAGACATCTGAAATTACTTTTGTATTACTTTAGTAGTGTATTTCACTATATATTTGTTACCAGAATCTGAAATTGAAAATATAAATTGCACATCTACATCGTAATCACAAAGTTTTTGTTAGAAACTTTTTTATTTATTTATTTATTTATTTTCAAATTTGGCCGAAATCGTACAGCCCTACTGACAAGACAAGCAATTTGGAACTAAATTGTAAATTGTAATAAATGAATCAACATTCTCTCTGTTTTTATTATGTATTCTTTTTTGTTTTTTTTTAATCCAGGACCTTTTTGTTTTGTTTTTATTGAATGTATTTGGTTCTTATCTGGATTCAGACCATTGAAACAGGGAGCACCAAACAGAGAATCTTGTATCCACAGAGCTGCCCTCCCCTCCTCACTCCTTCCTGACCCTCTCTGACTCATATCCTCTGGACATTCCTTCTACACTTTGCAACATTTCCCTTGTGTTTTAGCTATTTATTGTTTTACTGAAATCAAAATCGTAATTTCTGATTCTAATCTTATTTCTGGACCTTTTGAAATGATTTAAATGGTATGTGATCAGATGACAGTAACATGAATGAATAGAAAAGAGAAAGAAAATAAAATTAATTTGGCTTTTTGCGTGACATTTAAATAATTGTATAACTTCAAAAATGTGATATTAATCTAATTTGGAGTGTGCATGTAACCAGTGCTGCAGTGGATTTCTATGGCTTTTCAAAACCTGATTTTAATAGTGATAATTTGGGCAGTTAGGGCATGTTTCCTTTGGGAGTTTAGATTTGTTTACATTAGCAACTAGAAGCAATAAGGTGGTGTTTTTTTGTAATTATGTCATATTTGAGAAATTTAAACTTGCTATACACTTTTGTTATCATTGTAAACAAATAATATTCACCCAAACTGTATTGTATATTTTGATTTTTTTACCTGTGTGGAACAAAATTATACCAAATAGAAGAAGGTTTGTAGATTCAAGTGTTCTGGGGCTTCTGCAGCCAGAGTTCAGGATTAAGAAACTGTTAGAGTATGTATTCTTGATGAAAGAATGACTGTGAAAGTTTGACTATGCGATTTGTAAACCACAAGATTAAAGGTGTTTCTGTAACTTTTCTGGAGGAAGTCCCATCAAATGCTTTTCTCCATAGACATGTTATTGCTTTGTCTGGAATGTGTCACAGCATGGGATTAAATCTATCTTCATGGAGAGAATTCCTGTTTTTCTAGGTATTTTTGAGCTTGTAATTGAATAAATGTAAGGTAGAGCTGTTTAATGTCATACTGTGGAACATTCCAGGTAGCGCAATAACAAATCCATAGAAACAAGCATGTGACGAACCCCCGACCAAAAAGTTACATTGTGCACTTTTTAAAGTGTACTAGTGTTTCCCGTAGATTCTGGGGAGACTACGGTGGCACAAATAATTTTTAAAAAGTATATAATTTCATGTCATACGATTTGTGGAGTATAAATTATATTTATTCCCTATATGTAATCTTAAAGATGCACTATGTAACTTTTCTGGTATAGGGTTTGGCATCTGGAGATTAGACTTAGACTTAGACAAACTTTATTGCTCCACAAGGGAAATTGCTTTGGGTACAGTAGCTCACTCATCAAATATAAAATAAAACAGAGGTTAAAAAATAAAAATAAAAATAGATGGCAACCAAGGAGCAATAAACCAGTGTCAGATGAGACATGATTATACAAATAAAAATAATGATAACAAATAAATGTATATGTACAAATCAGATTTAAATAGAAAAGTAGTAATAAAATATAGAATACACTATCAAATAAGATGTACAATCCCAGCTATATATATAGATGTTGCTTTGTCTGGAATTTCCCGGGATGGTATTAATCATATCCAGCTTGCATTTACTCAATAACATGGGTTTTTATGGACTTCAGAACTGGAACATGCCAGGCAACATCTCCATGGAGAGAAGCAGGACCCTCCACCAGAAGTTATACAGTGCTCCTTTAAAGTATTCCTTTTTGCCCTTTATAGTTACTTTTAAATGTTTAAGACAATGGGGCAACAAAGTGTGATTTTATGATGCTAAAGTCCACTATGATGGAGAATTTTAGACTATAAGGAAGGGGCACCATAGTTTCCAGACATGGGGACTTGAGACTTAGTGACTTGGACTCGAGTCGACTCGAGTCGCTGTTTTTATGACTTGTGACTTGACTCGACAAAAAATGAAATACTTGAGACTTGACTCGGACTTGGGGGTCTAGGACTCGGGACTTGACTTGACTTGAGACACGATGACTTGAATGACTTGCGTGGTCACATAATGTTTTCGTGCTCATTCAACGGCACTGCCATGTCCTGGGACACAACGCGTGCACCACATGCACCACCACCGGCACGAGGCCGCGCGTACACCGGGGCTGCGAGCACGAAAACGATCCGCGGCGCCCGGACCGCGTACTCTCAGCCCCAGCCACAAACCAGCTGCACGAAATCAGCAAAGAGTGGCCCGTGGTGGTTTAATCCCGGTTTAGTCCAGGTCTAGACCTGGTCCAGTCCTGGTTTCGTCCCCTCAGATGTGAGAGTTGCGCTGTGTTAGCGCTTGTGGTGGAGGGCTGTGTGGCGTTAATGTGCTGTCTCTTGGCGTTGCTCAGATCAGTTGTTGGCTTGGTTTTGTGGAATGCAGGAGATCACTTGGGTCTACGTTCAAATAGTAATAATAAACAAAACTCTCATCACTTTTTACTCTTAGTCAGTCTCTTACAAAGGTGTAGTCTAAATACACGAGCTCTCGAGGAGCGCGCCTGACCCATTACGCACGCGAGAGTGGTGTGTGTGTGTGTGTGTGTGTGTGTGTGTGAGAGCGTGTGTTTGTGTGTGTGTGTGTGTGTGTGTGTGCGCGTGCGTGTGTGCGCGTGTGTTAGAAAGTGTGTGTGTGGGACAGAGTGAGTTAGGGAGTGTAACAAAGTTTAATACAAGTTTGTTTTAGCTGTTACTGGTTTCAGCTCAATGCTGAAACAATGTTGAAAACATGTGTTTGGTTTTCGATGTACAGATCACTTTTACCAATAAATAACCAATAATTACATTATCACTGTTTTGTTTGAGTCTCTGATGTATTTTACTGAACACGAGTATTTACAATACAAATATTTGATAACAGGTTGGGCACATTAGCCAGTGATGATTACTTACACTTTCTTATATATTGCCTTTCACTTTATTAAGATCAGATTCTGCAGCTAAAATTACAACAATACGCCAAAGGTGACTTGACTTGGACTTGACTTGACCTATTACAGGACTTGACTTGACTTGACTTGACATAGCCTGTGACTTGACTTGACTTGACTTGCCCAAGAAAAAAATACTTGAGACTTACTTGTGACTTGAAGGTGAAGACTTGAGACTTACTTGAGACTTGCACATGTGTGACTTGGTCCCATGTCTGATAGTTTCCTCTATCAAAGGAAAACACTGGGTATACTTTAATGTCCTTTAGGGCTGTGAGATGAATTGCAATCGAATCAAAATTAAAATTTGAATAGACACAATTAGCAAATCACAAAGGCTGCAAATTTTTGAAGTTCCATAATTTTCACCACAAACAACAAAATTTGCTAACTGCCTCTGGACTTGTTTAAAATGTGAACTTTGAACAGAATCCTAATTGCGATGCTTGTTAGAAAAATCACAGATTTGATTTTTTTTTTTTCCAAATCTTTCAGCCCAGTCCATATCTTCTGCATTTGACCAATTCTTCACTGCCACTTTTACAACCTGTGGGCGACCTCAGTGCTCCCATCTCTAGATCTTGAGCTAGCTGGAGCATTTTCCCATTTTATTTTATTAGTGACACATAGTTGTTGACAAAGCACTTCACTTGCTAAAAATCATTTCTTTGTGAAATTAAGTTTCTTCAACTTCTTCTTGCTAAAGTTTCCCAATGATGGATATCCTTAAATTGATTTTAATGCTGCTGAGAGTTTGTCCAGGTTCCAAACAGCCATAAAAAAGCACTAGAGTTATATTTTCTATCCTATAGCCTATTGAATCTGCTTTTTGGCACTAACGCAGAGCTATGTTTTAAATTCTGGCATAAATTCAATTATTGAATGCTGGATCCGAATGGACGGTCTCTCGATTAATCTTCACACTTGAGATGTAATGGATGCGGTTTGTAATGAGCAGCTTCCTCCTGACAGGCTGTGACAGGAAGTGTGACAGTGGCTGACCCCTCACGGTTTGAGCTTGTCTATCCATGGATCCTCTCAATTAGCTTATCATTGTCAGTTTTCACTCTGACATCCTCTTTCTGTACAATTATATGTACTATAGACCCTTCCAGTGTCTATAAACGGTTCCATACATTAGCTCCAGTGCATTTTCAAACTCCCCCCACAAAAAAACTTTGCTGTTTTGGCAAATGAAATCCTCTAAGACACGAGAGTAACACCAGAGCCTCATTAGGAAGCATTACCACGTGTAGCACCGTTTTTCATTATTAAAGGGCCCATATTACACTATTTTCTGATCTATGTTATAGTGTTGTTTCCTCATCAAAACAGTTGTATTTTGTTTCCTTCACGCATGCTCACTCTCAAATGGAAAACACTGTTCCAACTTGTGATGTCATGCGGTAATACAGGAAGTGCTCCACTATGTTTTAAACTCCATACTAGGGATGTCAACAATTAATCGATTAAAGGGATATGCCACCCCCAGGGCAAATTTGGGCATCTCCCCACAGTCCAGAGACTAAAATAAGTGGTGGAAAGCATTTTTCTGGTGACCCAGCCATTGTCCGAGTCTGTCGCCACTGACCGCCGCGGTATCTGCAGCTCCTCCGCCTTAGACTGGAGTCTAACGTCGCCAGAGAAAGATTTCGGCCAAAAGGAATTAATTTGCTCGATGCGTTTCCCAATTACTTTATGTGTAGTGCGCATTCATATCGAGTGCAAATAAATGTGCAAATCAACACGGAGAGCTTGCCTTGGTAATTTTGGGTGGGAACTATTTTCCAGTGTGGAAGAATACAGTCGAATCACGCAGTACGCTGCCAGGGGAATCCCAGTTACGCACCGGGAAGGGAGTTCCCCTGTTGCACAACGTGGTGCGTGATTCGACTGTATTCTTCCGCACTGGAAAATAGTTCCCACCCAAAATGACCAAGGCAAGCTCTCCGTGTTGATTTGCACATTTATTTGCACTCGATATGAATGCGCACTACACATAAAGTAATTGGGAAACGCATCGAGCAAATTAATTCCTTTTGGCCGAAATCTTTCTCTGGCGACATTAGACCAGAGTCTAAGGCGGAGTAGCTGCAGATGCCGCGGCGGTCAGTGGCGACAGACTCGGACAATGGCTGGGTGAGCAGGAAAACGCTTTCCACCACTTATTTTAGTCTCTGGACTGTGGGGAGATGCCCAAATTTGACCTGGGGGTGGCATATCCCTTTAAGGATTAATTGTCGATTAAGACGTTGGTCGAACAAAATGCATTAATTGTAATTAATCGCTAATCGCGGACACGCGCACCCGCGTGGTCACAAACCAAGGCAACCGCGCACCGCGCTGCGCCAAGCTCGACTCACAGCCGGCCGCAGGCGCTAACGGTACTGCTCAGCAGCCCTGGTGTAAGCGCGAGGCGAGACCGAACCGCGGCGCCCAGGAATGCGACGCAACGTGCCGCTGCTGGTCCCGCGCGGCCGGCCACGGCCCGGGCCCAGAGCTTTGCGCAGCTGGCCCACGGCTCAGGCCCCGAGTCCCGCGCGGCTGGCCTGCGGCCCGGGCCCCAAGCCACAAACCAGCCGCACGAAACCAGCAGCGGCACGCAGCGGCTCAATCCTGGTTCAGTCCAGTCCAGGTCCAGTCCAGGTCCAGTCCAGGTCCAGTCCAGGTCCAGACCTGGTCCAGACCTGGTTTAGTTCTGGTTTAGACCTGGTCCAGTCCACGTTTAGTCCTGGTCTAGTCTCTTAGCCAATCAGGACAGAACACAATGTTACACTATAAAAAAAATGTTACACTATAAAAAAAAAATAAAAAAAATCCGCGATAGAGCGAGGGATTACTGTATTTTGTTATTCAGCATCAATACATTTGTCTGCTTTTTACTAAGGAATAATTAATTGAGGAATATACAATGTAATAATACTATGATATATTTTTGACTCAGTGTTATGTTCTTAAAGATCCTATTGAAACACAAAAATTTAGGTGATTAATTAATGAATTAATCAATAATTTGCATCCCTACTCCATACATCTGCACTAGAATCACTTCCATAATTTCAGCACTGGAATTGCCAATCTC
The DNA here is from genome assembly GCA_036785185.1 of Paratrypauchen microcephalus. Taxonomy (NCBI): domain Eukaryota; kingdom Metazoa; phylum Chordata; class Actinopteri; order Gobiiformes; family Gobiidae; genus Paratrypauchen; species Paratrypauchen microcephalus. The sequence continues at coordinate 6,576,365 of JAVJIX010000005.1, read as the reverse complement.
TACTCTAAAGTGTAAAAAGTAGCTGTTAACTTCAAAACAACAGCTTCATTTCATCACATAGTGGAACGGAGCATTTTGAGCTTTGGACATGTAGACAGACTAATAATAAAGGATTACTAAAACATGTGTGAAATAACAAAACACAACTCCAGGTATGTTTTTGATGAGGTAACAACATCCAAACATCTCAAAAGGAGAAATTCAATTTGTCAACTGGACAAAAGTTTATTTGGTCGAATACATTTCGCAGCTCATCCAATCTGCTTCTTCAGTTCTGGTCAGATGCTGGTGGACACTGCTTAAAAACTGCCTGCAGGGAGGAACTACAGTAACTACAATGAAATTAGACTAAAACACCTACTTGTTTTATGGCAAAAGGAGAAATTCAATTTGTCAACTGGACAACTTTTGCCATGGATTCTACCTGGACGACTGAGGGATTCTTCACACAACCTACCTAACCTCATTTTCTGTTAGTTAGCTAGGCCTATTGAATAAGCAGTGAGTGTGGGGTCTTGTTAGGATAACCATTCAGGGTCATAATGGGTGTTTTCACACCTCTGGACCTGACCTGGCTAGTCCCATTGTTTTCTTTGTTTTGATTTAGGTTTGAGGATAGAGTTATATGTCAGAGACAAATGATGTCTGAGACCTCCATTTCTGTTCAAGGAAGGATTCTCTGTCTTGACAAAAATAGCCTTTTTAACTCCCCTCTCAAACCAGTTCTTTTCTCTGGCCAAGATCTGTACCTCACTGTCCTCAAAGTAGTGACCCATGGCTTTTAGGTGGAGATGTACGGCAGATGAAGGTCCACTCTGGCTGTGTTGTTGGTACATCCTCTTGTGAAGTGGCTGTTTTGTTTCTCTAGTGTAGCGCTCACTGCAGTCTTCTGCAGTGAAAGTTTGGTGCTCCAAGCTTGGTATCCTGCAGTGGTCTCTTTCTTGCTGCCTCCACCGCTACTGATGTAGGGATACAAGTCACTATGGTTCTCCGTGTTACCAGAGGAGCCAAAATGTTTTTTAGGTGTTTGGCCACATTGTATGTGATGGAGTCTGTGCTACATACAGTGGGTCTGAGTGGTCCTCCCTGTTTGTGAATCTTTGGGAGGCCATAGATGCAAGGGATAGAGTCACCAGGATACAGTCTGTAATACAGCTGTCGATCAATGACTGAAGGAAGATGAACTCACAAGAGTCAGTTTTGCCTAATATATGACATTTAAAGAGCCACTAATCACCAAAAACAAAAAACTTTTTTTTTTTAAATTTACTTTTTTTTTATTTTTTATTTTTTTTACAGATTAACTGTGTAAATGGGTCTAAAACAGAAGTGTATACCTATCCCTGGCCTTTGCATTTTAGTGCATCTGATTTTTGGGTTAAAAGCTGTACTTGTACCAATCTCTCAGCTGCGTGAAAAGTCCCTCAGTCGTCCAGGTAGAATCCATGATAACAGGAGAAGTTCAATTTGTCAACTGGACAAAGTTTGTTTGGTTGAAAACATTTCGCCGCTCATCCGAGAGGCTTCGTCAGCTCTAATAAGAATACTGGTAAGACACTTGCTTATATCTTGCTGTAGGGAGGAGCTACCTAGCTAATTACTTTCCCGAACTATCTCATTGGTTTCCGTCTTTAGCTAGACGCCAGAGAAACAAAAGACGGAAACCAATGAGATAGTTCGGGAAAGTAATTAGCTAGGTAGCTCCTCCCTACAGCAAGATATAAGCAAGTGTCTTACCAGTATTCTTATTAGAGCTGACGAAGCCTCTCGGATGAGCGGCGAAACGTTTTCAACCAAACAAAGTTTGTCCAGTTGACAAATTGAACTTCTCCTGTTATCAATCTCTTTAGGATCAACTATGGCCACTACATTTGAATTTCCAGGTTGGACAAACAGCCGCCAATGAGTCAGATGCAGGGCACAGCTCACGGTCTATGGGCAGTACGTGAGGAGCCCCTCTTAGCCCCGCCTATACCTCGCTGCGCTCGGCAAAACTGGTGTCGCTTTCACTCTCCATTGGCAGTATGCTATTGCTCGCTCTCACTGACCGGTGCTGTCACTCATAGGTCAAGCCCCACCCCACACCATCACCCTGTCTGTGCTCCCCAACCCGCCGAGCACCACCCACTTTTTTTAAATTTTTACTGTGAGCGGAGTTAACTCTAGCACAGACCTTTAGCGGCGCTTTAATATTAGCACTTAGTTCCATAATTGGCATATATGCCAACAACCACATTATAAACATAAAAAATAAACCCGGGCACTAATATTACAGGCCACAACAATTTGAATATGAACTAAAAATTAATTTTTAGTTCATTAATTTTTAGTTCATATTCAAATTGAATATGAACTAAAAATTAATTTTTAGTTCTATTTTACTAGCCACTACAAATCCTGGGTAGCCCACAGTAAACTTCAGCTGGAAGTTTTTTGGCAGTATTTTTCATGGCCAAAACACATGAACAACCATTTAGCTTTAACCTGTTTTTTTGTTTTTTTTCCCCCAAGTTAACGGCTACCTTTCACCTTTTTATCAGTAGAGATTGGCAATTCCAGGGCTAAATGATTGTAGTGAAGGTGTACGGAGTGGAGTGGAGCAGTGTTTTTTTTTTATTTTGCTGTCCTATAAAAATGATTGGTCTATAATGTTAATATCTGGATTACCAGACTATGTGCCCAGCCTTTCTAAACACATCAAACACATCACTCCTGGAAGCGTTCGTAGAGAAGGAGTGCTAGCGATATGCAGTGTTCCTCGCCTTCTGAGACAGTGATAAATGGCACACTATTTCTAAGTAGGCGCCCCAGTTTTGAAGCAAATTAATTGCATCACTTACAAATGCTTTTTAACAACAAGGGACTATCATTTATTTGTGAGTTCATTTTTGGGTAGCCTACAGTGGAAATTTGTTTTCTGGAAGTTCACTTATAATGGTAAGTAATGGATAATAAATGTCGATTCATCAATTGACAGTACTAGCAGCAGTAAAAATTGTATCACGATGTTGGAGTTAGCAAATCAGCTTTACAGTATAGTTATAAAGGGAAAGTAGTTAGCCTAAAATGTGTCTTTGACTTCTATTGGTAGACTTTGAAGTAGTTATAGTGTGTAAGTGGTTGCATTCCTTACATTACAGTACTGACACTTAAAATGGTCAAATACATAGTAAAATATGGTAATGGTAAAATACATAGTAGACTTTTAGACACGAGAAGGTCACGCCACTAGGCCAAGTTACAGTCAGATCTATGGAGAGGCGACCACGCTAACAATTAGGATGTGTATTTTTCAAATAATGTTGTAAATGTTTTATGTCATACCGTGGAACATGCAGATGGAAAAGCTTGGGTGTAAACTTTTTAATCCTTTCCTACCTTCATCTTAGGGCCTGTTTACACGAAAACGCTTACTGGTAAAAATTACAAAATATTTGATCGGAAGTGCCTTTCCTTTAGATGCTGACGGCGTTTTGGGGGCTTAAAAACACAAGAAACTGAAACCGCCCTTCAAAGTGGAAAACTTGAATATGCTCTGCTGTAGCGTTTTCATCTACACTGCCCAAGACGCAAAACTCTGGTCAAATCTGCTGACGTCGCGTACACGTTTACGTCACATTGTTTACGTCACATTGTTTACGTCACATCGTTTACGTCACATCGTTTACGTCACATCGTTTACGTCACATCGTTTACGTCACATCGTTTACGTCACATCGTTTGCGTCACATCGTTTTGCGTCACATCGTTTGCGTCACATCGTTTGCGTCACATCATTCCATATATCAGTGTACTTTGCTTGGACTCCCAGTCCACACCTTGTTGCGCCTTCGTTGCTTTGTTAACATGTTAACATGGTCTGAAGCAATAGTTGAACTTCTTCATCTGACAACGAAATTTTTTTTTGCTACCGGTAGCCATGCTTTGTTTTGCTTTTCGCGGCGCAGATGAGAACGAAGGAAGATTCTACGCATGCCCGTGGACATAGTGTTAATGTATCACAGCACCACCTAGCCGCCTGGCATGCACACAGTTGAATTCCACACACCTTTGCGTCACCATGTGCACGCAGATTTCCTCCCGAAAACGCTTATCTAAACACGGAATAAAAAGTGAAGGTGCGACGCCACTTTTGCATCTTCTGTTCAGACCGTCATCATATCAGCAGCCGACTGAGGTACCCCCAGTGCAAGAAGGAGCGCTACCGCAGATCCCCACCGCCATCAGACTGTATAACTCCACTGTATAGTCCAGATGTGCAATATTTTCTACACTCTTTTATTTACTTATTTTATTATTATTACTATTTGTCTGCATGCACTTTCTTGTTCAAACTTTCCTTTGAAGCTAATGTGGCAAGTGAATTTCTCCTGTGTGAGATCAATAAAGTCTTATCTTATTTTAAACGTAGCTTTATAATAGCTTTGGATTTAACTGTTAAAGGTCCTTTATTAAGCAAAATTGACTTGTGAGATCTTAAGACACTATCATCAACACCCGAAGCCCCTTACGGACAATCAGAACTTCCAATTTCCACTCTCTCATCTCACATTCTCATTTGACCCCCAGATCTGCCAGGACCTGCCAGGACCTGCACACATGCTGCTGGGGTTATCAAGGCCAGATTGTGTTACACTGAAGGGATTTGTAATGGGAGCTTAAACTCCTCTTAAATTTCACTTTTTATAAACCTCCCAATTTTACTATTTGCAGACATGAAACTGAATAATTAAACGTTTTTTGTTATTTATTATTTTTATGTGTATTATAAGTTTCTAACAAGATCTTTTTTCTTCTTTCATGGTTTTGCTTCCCTTGACGTGTGATTACCTTGACGTATCATTCACTTCAATTCTTTAATCAGGTAAGGAAAACATGCACAATACACACAAACCCTCTGCTTGTATAATTGAAAAGATGAAAAATGTGTTAAAGCATTCTAATTTGTATCTTCAAGATGGGGCAATTAATCTTTATTTTTTTTAAATGATCTTAAGATTAGAGATTGGCTGATATGGGTTTTTCAATTTTTGATAGTGATTGTTTTAGAATACAGAGCAACTGATAAGATCTGCTGATATTTTTGGGCCAATTTAGATTATTTTCCTCAGATTATGTAATTTAAATTCACTACAAACCCATCCACAGTCCTTTTTCTAACCACAAACCTTTAAGAGAGCAGTGTAGTCACGTTTCGTTCAGAAATCTAGTCGTAATAAAGGGTTTGGTTCTACACAAGATTCATTCATTAATTTCAAATCTTCAATAATATGTGTGGGTCTTTTTTATCCCACACAGGAGTATGAATGTATTATTTGACATTTTTTGTGTTAAATTGCAATGATTCAGGTTCTAATACAATCCATTCATATTGTTGTGTTGTATTGTGTAGTGTTGTTGTGATCAATCAACATTAGGGAAGTAGTCTGGGTTATGTTTGTGTCATATCGCCCAGTATCATTTTACATTTAATCTCTAAATTATTTGGCCATTTCGAAGTGTGGATTTTTTTTTTAGCTAATTTTTACACACCAGCATTTACACATTCTTACACAAATATTTACCAAAACTGAATACAATGTGGGTTAGATGTCTTGTTCAAAAAACACAACAATTTGTAATAACTTTGAGCAGACAACCTTTTAGATAGATAGACCAATTAGATAACCGATGTATCTTAGACTGCTTTCAGGCTGCAGGACTTAAAGCTCAGTTCGTATTTTTTGTGAAATCCGATTTTTTTTGCGAGGTCGTTCACATTTCCAATTAAATGCGACTTGTACGTGATCTCCAGTGTGAATTTTAAACGCCCTAGAAGTAGGGATGGGGCCGATCCGATCCAGTATCGGTATCGGATTCCGATACCAACGTAATTCACGGATCGGAAATTACGTGAATTACGACCGGCACCTCTCTCCCTCTCATGCAGCGCGCGCGGAGTGCTCCGCCTGGTTTGCCTCCGGTGCAAACCTTTCGCTGCTACTGCAGGACTGCTTACAAACTGTTTCCTTGCTATCCTCTGTTCCCCTCATGCTCTCCCGACCTTCACCTCCGTGCTGCTCTCTGGTTCAGGGGCCAAACTGCGGCACTTCCTGGTCTTGCGAGAAATAGCGCATAGTGGTGCGCTAAAGGGGGCCACATTAAAGGGAGAATCACTAATGTTAATTTGTGGGTTTATTTTGTTTTCTTAAGTCTCTTAGTTATATCAAGTCATATCATATGGGGGTTTATTTAAGTATTTTCTTATGTTGAATTGCAGGTGTTTTATCATTATGGGTACCGTTATTTGTAGTTAGACAATAATGATGATAATACTGAAAACAAAAAGTTTTGGTATCGGAATAGTATCGGCATCGGCCAATACCCAAATTCAGGTATCGGGATTGGATCGGAAGTGGAAAAATGTGGATCGGTGCATCCCTACCTAGAAGTGTCCCGCATGTGCCTTGGAGGACACAGCGGCGTCACACGCAGTGAGTGTGCTCAGTGTTTATGGAAGTAGCTTAAACATTAGCATTGAGCACTTGGCGATTTTAAAGTTGCTGTCGTACCGGAGGCAGAACATGTACAACTTATTTGTTTCAGGGAGGAGATTGAGAAGGTGAAGGGCAAGGATTTTGGCCATGGCGTTTTGTGGGTTCCTCTTCAGTAACTCAGCTATCCAGCAATTCTATTGGCTCAACGCTGGGCTTGTCTCCTAAAATATGGTCCAGTTTTCTTCTGTTTCCGCCTACTTCAGTCCAGAATAGTGACGTTTGTTGCTTGTTGATGACGTGTAGGTCAGATGAATGTGATCTGGCCGTTCAGACAGAAGTCGCATGACAAAAGATCGGATATGTATCGGTTTTAGGACCGCATATCCAAGTGGCCTGGGTCGCATTTGAAAAAATCTGATCTGTATCGTTCAGACTGTCATTAAAACATCAGATACAGGTCGTATAGGGGAGAAAAAATCTGGATTTGGGTCACTTCAGGCTGTAGGCTGAACGTAGCCTTAAGCCTTCTGCTAGCATGATGTGACGATCACTAAGTAACTATGGGTCCAGAATGATATGAGTAATATTTTAAAACTAATTATTATATCTTTTAAATGGGGAAAACATCCCCAAAATTTTGCATGCGACATGAAGCTGAAATCCATTAATACAAACTGCCCTGTGGCCTATATGAGCTGTCCAACCAAAGCTTTATCACAATAATAGTTTTTCAGCAGAAACTTGTGAGACGTAAATAGCTGGATGCCATACATTAAGGATTAAGTTAAGAGCTGTTTTCTCTGGATGGTAAAAATCTGACCCCCTTTCCCCATCTCTAGTTTTATTACCAACAATCCCTTGAGCCAAGTTTGTGCGTGTCATTGTTTCTGACATTTAGCACTTTTTCCATCCCACTTGTGTGATCTGCTGAAATATACAACCAAAGAAAGGATCTAGACATTGCAAATTAAGAGGGTTAAAAATTAAATATAAATGAAGAATAATGTTTCCAGGGTTGGATGGTAGGGCTCACTTGAGACCAAAGAAAACAATTAAACTCCACAACGCAGAATTTAGTACATGGGTATGAGCTACATGTTTCACTGCCTCACAAAAATGATTTATGTTTGATTCAGTGTCCCATCTTACACAAAATTGATTCTTGTGAGCTTTATGTCATGTTATAATGCTGTTACCCTGGAGTTGTGTTTTGTTTCATTCACATGTTTGAGTAACTCTGGTTTATTGGTTACATTTCCAAAGCTCAAAATGTTCCAATTCCAGGGCCAAAATCATCCAAATGATTCTAGTGAAGGTGTATGAAGTTTAAAAACATAGTGGAGTGCTTCCTGTGTTACCACATGACATCACAAGGTGGAACAAAGTGTTTTCAGTTTGACAGAAGCCTAAATATGCAGGGTTTGTACGTTAAACATGCGTGAATGAAACAAAACAAAAACTTCAGGTATGTTTGTGATGAGGAAACAGCGTTCTAACATAGATCATAGAAAATTGTGTGATATGCTCCCTTTAAAATGGCAGATTAAAGGCACACTATGTCACTTTTCTGTTGGAGGGTGTGCCATTTGCTTATCTCCAGAGATACCCTTACTGCGCATAGAAAGGTTCCACAGTATGGGATTAAAAATACAGCTCTGTATTTTATTTTATTTTTTTTCTGAAATCAGCATCTCTACAGCTGTTCCATTCCAGCGTCTGTTGAATTCCAACACAAACACAAAGCTGAGCGACTTCAGTTCTTGCACCAGGAGTGGAATAAAGTCACCCAAGAACAATGTGAAAGACTTGTGGAGAGCATGCCAAGACGCATGAAAGCTGTGAAAATAAGGGTTATTGCACCAAATATTGATTTCCGAACTCTTCTCAAGTGTAAACATTAGTATTATGTTATTTTAAAATGAATTTGATCTTGTTTCTTTGCATTGTTTGAAAACGCGTATTTTGACCATTTGTCATTTTCTGCAAATGTTATAAACGATGATATTTTTTATTTACAATTAGGGGGAAATGTTGTCAGTAGTTTATAGACTCAAACAAAAATGTTCCTTTTGCCCAAACACATACCTATAAGTAGTAAAATCAGAAAAACTGATAATTTTGCAGTGGTCTCTTATTTTTTTCCAGAGCTGTATCTTATGCTATACTGTGGAACTTTCTGGGTAAAGAAATAACATCTCAACAAGCCTTTTGCAAATCATCCACCAGAAAACTTACATAACCAAACTCCTATAAACCCATTCTTTTCTTGTGGTCAGTGGAGACTTTATATTAGTGAATATGGGCTGTGTAATGAGCAGTTTGTGTCTACATTTGAAACATTTACCTGGAACATCCTGTAGGAGAACTTTGTGTTGTGTCCACTCAGCACATTCCCTCTGTGTGTGTGTGTGTGTGTGTGTATGTTTGTGTGTGTGTGTGTGTGTGTGTGTGTGTGGGGCACATCTGTGGCACACTGACTTCTCTGGAGCACTGCCAGGACTCATGCTTTCCTCCCACACCCTGTCCCCTCCCCCACTCTTCCCCTGTGACTGCACTCTCTACATTTTTTGCCTGCTGTTTTGGTTCAAAGTTTCATAACTATTTAGCTGAAACTCACAATTTCCCAGCTATAAATAATATTATGTGACCTTGTACCATGCATTTTCATAGAATTTGTCTCGAAGATGTCTTGTTTTTTGCATTTGGTTTGAAGAGAATCAACTCTGAGTGAGAATGAACTCTCTGAACTCTTAAATTACAAAGTTTAAAAAAAAAAAGAAACACTATGTAACTTTTCTGGTGGGGCATCCGTCTGCCACCTGCTTGATGTTATTGCTTTGCGTCGCCTATTTGCCTCCATGGAAATGGAAAAGTCTGTAGGCAATGTTTATCCCCTATTTATTCAGAAGTGGTCCATGATAGAAGGGCTTTCAAAGGTATTCATCTGAGCAATATTTTTGAGAAAGAGTTCCGCTGCCACCCGGAAACCATTTTCAAACTTTTCAAAACCATAGTTCAAATATACCTTGGAAACAGCTTCTACCTTACTATGGAATATTCTTGGCAAAACAATAACCTCCCATCTGAAAAATGCAACTATGCACCTGTTTTGACTTTTGCGTGACTTTTTGGAACTATTTCTTTGACTTGATTTTTTACCATTTGTTCATTTTAAAGGTGCACTGTGTAACTATTAGTTATTAGTTAGTTAAAGTTATTGCTTTGCCTCAAGTGTTCCACAGAATTGCATTAAACGTGTATAACTTGCATTTATTGTCTTAAAAACATGCATTCTTACTGAGAGCAGTGTCACTTATCTACAGATCTGACGTGTAACTTGGCCCAGGAGCGTTTCTTGCTTGACTTCAGGGAGATAGATAATTATAGCATCTCTATGGAGCCATGCAGATGATCTTCCATCAGAAAAGTTACACAGTGTACCTTTAAAAAACGTTTGTACTGTAATACTTTTGAACTCTGTGCAGGCTTGGAAGGGTTTAAAGAAACAGAGGGTAATTAACCTGGGAAATCCCAGGCTGCTTTGCACGATCGTTCCGAGGGCTCGAAGCAAGGGCTCCTGAGCGGGGGAGCCAATCAGAGAGCGGGGAGGGGTGGAAAGACGGTGACCCGTACTACGCGACAAACTAAAGCGGGTCCACCTTCTCTCATATTTATCTTACACAAACGGCAGTAATCGTTCGGTGCCATTGTTTAATCGTATTTTTGTTTTGCCTTCTGTTTTCGCGGAGATTGGGGAAAATGGCGGCGTTTCCTTCTCTTCTCTCCAGTCGTCGCTCTAACTACGTCATCGAGTACAACTAACATGACTGGCTATGGGCTACGTATACGCCAAATGATAGACATTTGTAACGCCCAATAAACGGCTGTTGGCAATCATAAACCACACCTCCGCTACGAGATATTCAGTAGGTGGCTCCCAGACCATATATCACTTGTGATATGCTCTGGTGTAAACCAGGCAACAGGGTAATGGCATGAAGTGTAACCATTTCATATCACAGTTTTGATTTTGATCCCACAATAGTTCCATTTCAAACCCAAATATCACATTCAGAAGCCTTAATAATTTGCATTTGTATTTGTTCATTTCAGATGCATTTTGATTTATAAGCATAACAGTTGAAGCGCATTTTGGGAAGGTGGAAACACATTTAATGATAACAAAAACAAAAAATGTTTAACTCAGAATAATAGTACTTTGTCGTAGTGTAGTCTTACTTTTACTGATATAGTTCTAAGAAAGCTCAAGATCATTCTAAAGCTGTGTTTTTTTTCATATTCAAATCTAATTTTGATACTAGTATTAGTATCAATTAGTATCTGATTTTACAGACTTGTGGCATGTGTAGAGCGCAGTCTCAAATTACAACCATTTCCCTTCTGCTTTGCATACATTCAAATGTGTGGAGCTGTGGGGTTGTGAAATCACCAGGTTTGAAAGCAACTTTGCTGAAAGATTAAGCCTGTAAACTGAAGAACTTCAAACGTGCTTTGAGTGCCTTAAAGGTGCAAAAACTTATAAATATGCCTAACTATATAACTATGCCTTTACCAACACACTCCTCTAGGGCTGCAAGATTTAAGAGAAGTGTAATTGCAATTTTTGGGACAAGTACAGTGATTTACAATGTTTCTGATACATCTTTAAACTGTAGGATCCTGTTCAAAATTTTAAATAACTGCCTTACACAATGGTTGAGTGGCAAGTTCACAGTGGCTCTTCCCTCACAGCGATAAGGTACCAGCCAGGTTTGACTGCAGGCAATTTCTGGGTGGAGTTTACATGCTTCTCCCCATCTCCGGGTAGGTTCCCTCAGGCACTCTGGCTTCCCCCATCAACTCAAAACACCCCGCTAAGATGTCTCTGACCATACCTACTTCATGGTCTGCGTCAAATGCAGAGGACAAATATCCCTATGGGGACAGTAAAGTGTACCATATTCCTTACCATGTCAAGTCCAGGAGCATTAACATTTGAGAGACTGAAATGTGGACAGATACATTAAGAATTGCAGAGCATGTTGGTAGGGGGTCCAAACACTGTATTTTGTTACTTGAGAACATTTAACTTTCTAAATAATTGCACATTTTAATATTGCGTCAACTCAAATTTCAGATACATAAGATACATACTGTAGTGCTGCCCTATACTCCTCTGCTGTAACACTTCTAACATGGCGAAACCACATTGAAGCCTGTTTTCACGTGGCACGCCTGCGCACACACAAATGCCTAAAAACCCAACTAAGCGTGGTGAAATAGTGCTCAGTCATTTCGTATGTGTGTCACTTACTGTGTACACGGTTGGCCGGGCTTCACGTTATGCTGCTAGGATACTCTGCATAAGTCAGGGTTCTGCTCTAGTGGACATATGCGCGTGAGTCATGGGAGTAGAGATGCAGAGGACGTTTTGCACTCATTGACATGGTTTGTGTTTAAAGATGAACGACAACCTGTACAGTAGTATCGGATGTGTGCGTTGAGATGTTTGCTTCGTCAAAAGTACGCCACTCTTTTTTTACACTCCTTTAAAGTCAAAAGTCAAAGTCAACTTTATTGTCAATTCTGCCATATGCCAAATGCAGCATAAATACTCACGAGCTCCTCAGCTGATAGGCAAACAGGTGAAAACACAACAGCGCTACTCGTCATGTGATTGGGCAGCAGCGGCAGTATAGTAATTTATTCACGCCCCGTTTCTTTCCGAAAAACAAGCAAATTTGAAATACAAAATGTATGTTTTTAACGCAACTAATGCTGTTATCTGAAACATGGAGTGGCTTCTTCATGATCTCAACTAGCACATTCTGCAAAAAAATTAAATGCGATTTTCTCAGTTTCACGAATGCCGAGTTGTAGCGGGTTTTGTCGTGGTGGGTCACATATGTGTTCGACATACAGTGAATCGAAATTCCGTTTCTCTCTGGCCAAACAGTGCAAAAAAAGACTGTACAAAAAACAATATAAAAACAATACAAAAACTATCTAGGACAAAATCTAAAAGCAGTGCAAAGAATAAATACCTATTTAAAGATGTCCAAAAATGTGCTGTGTGCATCAAAAATAAAGATAAAAATAAATATATTTAATAATAATAATAATAATAATAATAATAATAATAATAATAACAATAATAATAATAATAACAATAATAACAATAATAATAATAATAATAATAATAATAATAATAATAATAATTTCGATGTTTTCAGCCCTGGAATTGCCAACTCAACTAAAGATAAAGGGTAGCTGTTAACTTGAAAACTACCACTTCATGACATCACAAGCTGGAACAGAATTTTGAGCTTTGGAGATGTAGACAGACTAATAATAAAGGGTTACTTAAACATGTGTAAATGAAACTAAACACAACTCCCGGTATATTTTTGATGAGGTAACAACATTCTAACATGACACTCTCATGAGGCATTTGTGCGTAATAATATAGGACCTTTAAAAATATAAATAAGACGCACATCTCTACTACAAACTGAACACAGCGCTCATACTACAGCGCCCCTGCTGGTCACACACCTGCACCGCTTCTGTAAAGCTGCTGTGTGATTCTCCGTGTGGCCTCCAGTCAGCTGTGAGGAGAAGCTGCACTGGGTGATGATGCTGACCCAGAAACAGCTGAAGATGTAAACCAGCAGTGACTGATGTCCCACTAGCCTACAAACCCCACTGTAGCATTCACATCACTTTAAGTTAAAAGGGACAAATTACGCAAAATTCACTTCCATAACAATTCCAACCATGTTCCTTTATCATTAGTTCACTCAGAGTTATATTTAGAGTATGTTTGTGTAATCCTCTGTTGTCCTCCATTTGAGGCTTGAGTGCTTTGAAAATCTGAAGTGGGGCTTTTCAATTTGACCTTTTTTTAAAACTGGAAATCAGTGGTCCTGTTTCATTTTAGATAAATTTTGCAGTTTACACAGAACAAAATAATGAATAACATACAGTATGTTATTTACAGAGGTGTGTAGAATGTATAGAAATTGTACTCAAGTAATATTAACATTACTTAAAAACAATATTACTAAGTATAAAGTAGTGGTCCAAAAAGTAAGTGTTTGATTTTATAATTTGAAGTGAATCAAATTCAAAGTTCATAGTCAGCTTTATTGTCAGTTCTGCCATACGTGTTCGACATACAGTGAATTGAAATTACGTTTCTCTCTGGCCAAGCAGTGCAAAAAGATATAAAGACAATACAAAAACTATCAGACAAAATCTAAAAGCAGTGCAAAGAATAAATAAATACCTATTTACAGTTGTCCAAAAATGTGCAGTGTGCATCAAAATGTGCAATAGAATGTGCATTGAATGTAATATGAAGTACAAAATGTTAAAAAATAATGTACAAAATCAGGTATGTAAAATCACAAAATCTGGATAGACACAAAGACATGTGAGACAAACTAAATCATCTGTCCTGTTACTTGAGTAAGAGTATTGTTACTTCAAAACAGATGATCAAGTAGAAGTAAAAGTATGCTGCTTGCACCCGTAAAAGTACCCGTAAAAGTAAAATTTCTTCAAAAAGTAAATAAATGTAACTGAACCTGCCTTTGGTTATAGTTGATAGTTGAAGTGTAATATGCCTTCTGTAATAATGGGACTATACATTCACTTATAATTTTTTCGTTTGAATATTCTCTTTTTTCTGGTTAACATGGAGCTTTTGTGCATTGAAATGTATGTCCTTGTTCTAAAACAAGGACATACAAAGACTGTGTGGCTGTATGTTCACGGAGCATCTTGAGTGCGCCTTGACTCAGCAGAGCGCCACACGCAGAAGTGGGTCAGCGCTGCCCACCCCAGGCTCCGGGGAGGTGGTGATGGACAGATGAGGTGATGGAGAAATTATGGTTTGAAAACGTGTATACAATAGAAAATAAGGAAAGTTGTTATGACCATATGGGTGTTTTATGTACCCAGATGCATATATTAAAATATTTCATTGCAGGAAATGTATTGATTCAAGTTACCCAAGTAAGTACAGTATATGAGTGTTGATTACACTGGTTTACAAATTTTTGGACTCGATCTGCTTCTGAGATAAAAGTGGCTAAATCTAATTTATATTGATAAGATGAACTGAAAATCAATTGATAACTGTGCTGGTTAGCTAATGTATTCAAGATATTTAATGATATAATAATGTATATATTATATATATTGATATTAGGGATGCAAATTATCGATTAATTCATAATTGATAGTTGATTGACCTTATCGATCGATTAACGATTAACTGATAAGCGGCGTTTTTCACCTGAATTTTAGTGTTTCAATAGGATCTTTAAGAATATAAGCTATAGTAACATAACACTGAGTCATAAATATATCATAGTATTATATTGTATATTCCTCAATTAATTATTCCTTAGTAAAAAGCAGACAAATGTATTGATGCTGAATAACAAAATACAGTAATCCCTCGCTCTATCGCGGTTCACAGAATTTTTTTTTTTTTTTTCGATTTTTTTTTTTAATAGTGTAACATTTTTTTATAGTGTAACATTGTGTTCTGTCCTGATTGGCTAAGAGACTAGAACAGGACTAAACGTCTAAACGACTAAACGTAACCAGGTCTAGACCAGGTCTAGACCAGGTCTAAACCTGAACTGGACCTGGACTAAACCAGGACTCGACCAGGTCTAGACCTGGACTAGACCAGGATTAAACCACCACCAGCGGCACGTCCGGGCGCATTCCGGGCGCCGCGGTTCGATCTCGCCTCGCGCTTACACCGGGGTTACTGAGCAGTGCCGTTGGCGCCTGCGGCCGGCTTTGAGTCAAGCTTGGCGCAGCGTGGCGCGCGGTTGCCTTGTTTCATGACCACGCGGGTGCGCGTGTCCGCGATTAATTACAATTAATGCATTTTGTTCGACCAACGTCTTAATCGACAATTAATCGTTAATTGATTGATATATGTTAAAACTCCAGTCATTAAAATGAATGTATTGGAATGTGCAGACAGGCTTTCAGATAGAACTGGTTGCTTGTAGACACACTGTACTTCTGATAAACTACAGTTTTTGTCTTATTTTGCATAAATTTACTATTTTGACCCAATATTATATCTTGGAAACTATAGCCAATCAGCACTTCTGACTTACTTTTTCTTTATTAGTGACCTAAACCAAGAAAAATTTCACTACTTTTGTTCCAGAAGTATTTTGCTTGTAGACCAGTGTTAATTTTACTTGTTAAAGATAAAGAGGAAAGCATTCTCCCCTGCTTAGACTTGGCCTTAGACTTAGGCAAACTTTACTGATCCACAAGGAAAATTGTTTTGTAAATAAAAATAAAATTAAATCTTTAAGTGCAAACAAACAAGATTAACTTAAAAAGGTAGTTGTTTAGAAAAAAAAAGCAGAAGCTCCTGTACCCAGCTGCAACTCTCTCAGGCGCTCAGGTGTGAAAAAGTGCTGTCAAAGTATTATAATTGATGTGTGTAGAATCCCTCAGCCGTCCAGGTAGAATCCATGGCAAAAGGAGAAATTCAATTTGTCAACTGGACAAAAGTTTTTTTTGGTCGAATTGTAATAGATTTTTTCCTGTATTTCCTGTATTTCAAAAGAGGTAGCACAATTAACTAGCAGTGTACTGTAAAGTAGCACTGATGGTAGTTTAGGGATGGAGTAGAATCACAAGATAAAACTGCCACAAGATTGCACTCCTTGCAGAAAATGTACTTCCAAAACATTATATGACAAATATATGAAATATGAACAGAATTGCTCAAGTAATTTGAAATTACATCAAAATCTCATGGACCCAATCGTGTCGTGTCTCTTCTGATTGCATAGAATTGGTGTCTCGTCCCATCTCTAGTAGTAGTTGTAGTGGTATTTGTAGTTACACTGGTCACAGGCAGTGTAATATGTAAGATTTGACTCCAAAATATGTGTTTTAGGCTAACTTGTGTAAGTCAAAAAACATAGTGAAATGTTTCAAATACACTGTTTATATAATTTGCATATTTAAGGTCAGAAAGCCTAATTAGCAAAACCCAAACATCCCCAGGATCACAGCCCCTTTACTTTCATATGAGTGCACATTCTTGCTCACTTCATTCCATCCCTTTCACCAAATAATCCTGACTGACATGTGCCCCCTGGTGGTGGATCTAATGAGCTTGCCCTAGGCTCCGAGGCCAGACACTACAGTTGTCAACCAAGCCTAATCAGCCTAAAATAGCACACTTTCCCTTAAATTTTTTCAGCTCACTGTTACCTTTTCTTGTGTACAAATGTCCTGACATAACAATATTATTCATTTCTTGCAACTCTACACTCCTGTGCACATTTGTATCAGCTTTTACTTGTTTGTCGTCTCATTAAGATCAAATGTGTAGCTGGTTCGCTCCGGGACGTGGCGGCGGATGCTGTGAGCAGTGGTTGGTCTGTCGGCACAGTTGTTCGCCCGCTGTGGGCTTGGGGGGGACTTAGCACCACGCCTCTGATTACACCCCAGCAGTGGTTCATTTATCATGCAGCAATCTGGTGTGCGAGAGTCAGAGAGAAAGGACAGTTATTCTTCTCCCTCTGCAGTCCAAATCCCAATTATGAAACATATGTTTGGTTAAATATAGACACTGTGTATGATCATTTATCTCAGATTTAAAGGTACATTGTGTAACATTTCTGGTTGAGAGTCCGTCCTGTTTGTTTCTATGGATATGTCATTGCCTGCCTGGAATGTTCCACAGTATGACATTAAACAGCTCTACCTTACATGTATTCAATTATAGTTGGTTTAATAGCTCGTTCTGACTGTGGGCAGGGTTGCCTCTCCACAGATATGACATGTAATTTAGTTTGGTTTAATCTCCATGGAAATAGAAAGGTTTAATGCCATAATGTGAAACATTTCAGACAAAGGAATAACATTTTCATGGAGAAAAACCTTTGACGAAACTTCCGCCAGAAAAGTTATACAACGCATCTTTTAAGGTAGTTTTTGGTGACACAGAAACTAAAACACCTTTTACACCTTTGTCACTGTTTTATTATTATTACTTATTTGATTATTACTTATTTTATTATTATTACTTATCTTTATGCCATTCTTGCCTGCATGCACTTTTCTTTCTTATTCAAACCTGGAGCTACTGTGACAAGTAAATTTCTCCTGCGTGAGATCAATAAAGTCTTATCTTATCTTATCTTATAATTGATGTAGAAAATGTATTTTTAAGAGAGTTATGCTTATTAATTAGTTCTCAAACATTTTACCTGTTTTTTACTTTCTTAAAAAAAAACGTGAAAAACAGAACTAGTTCTTTTTAAATGGTTTGCAGTGGTCCAAAGTTATTCCGAGCCACGTTTATTCACCACAATGAGTTTATAAGGCCAGAGGCCAGAGCAGAGTTTTACTGTCTCAGTAATGAAAACAAAAATTAGCATGCTAACACACACATTTTTTGATGATCAGACAATTAAACATTTCATAACTGGATGCAGGCGATATGCAGCGGACATATTTTGACTTCAAGAGCTCTTATACAATTATCTGTAAAAAATCAGGTGCAGGTTAAATAAAATAAAGAAGAAAAATCACATGACATGATTGCCTGCCCTGTATAGATTAAATATAATATTGAGGTGAATTTGCAAAAAGCATTTTTTTAATTACCGTAATCTGTCTGTGTCAAACTCCATATGAGAATTTATTTGTTTTTATTTTTTCATAACATCCAGCCCCACAAGCTTCTGTCTCTGGGTAAAATTCCTTACAAAGACAGGAACCAATCATGTGTCACCTGTCTTCATGACTCTGGCTCCTCTTTATTACAGGGTCAAAATAAAAACAACACATTTAACTGGGGCATTCAAGGTTAATATCTGAGCAAATGACTAGAGGACAAGATGCATTCCCCTTTCACTGTCCATCCCTACCACTTCATTGAGCCATTGACTGGAAACTGCTTTTTCATGGCTCATCAGGCGAATAGAAAAGACTATCGTTGTGTTGTAGCGTTTGAACTTTGATGGAGTCTGCTATGTTTAAATCAAATTCCTATTCCTTCTCAGGTTCCGTCAAATCAAACGTCCCCTGACAGTACACATTTCCCTGTTCTTTGTTTCAACATGGCTTTGTTTTTGTAACACCCACGTTGTCCAGAAGGGGGCGGCAGATTGTGTGGCTTTTCACTGTTCCCACCTTCCTCACAGCAGAGCCTCTTTCAGCAGCTGTTGCCATGGATACAGGGGCTCTGCTAGTGCTGTCATGCAAACCACATCTCACAGCAATACAGGGGCTAGTGTTGTGGTCACATGGCTGCTAGTTTGATGTGGAATACTTGCTTCTAGAGATTACACACAACCAAGCAAGAATCAGAGCATCATTTTCTGTTTTTGTTTTTGTGCTGGAGAGAAGCTTGAGTCATTTTCAACTAGCCTACTAGCCAGAACAATAACTAAATAACCTACGCAATGGCTACTAGTTTGATGTGGAATACTTGCTTCTAGAGATTACACACAACCATGCAGGAAAGACTGGTCTACACATTTTTGGAGTCAATCTGCTTCTGAGATAAAAGTGGCTAAATCTCATTTATATTGATAAGATGAACTGAAAATCATTTGATAACTGTGCTGGTTAGCTAATGTATTCAAGATATTTAATGATATTGTTTTACATCAAAATCGCATCTGTTTATACAATAGGCATTTTGTATAAAGGCATTTTTGGCATTTTTGCTTCTTTATCCTTGCTTCCTTCTTTATTCGTCAAGAAATAAACAAGAAATATCTTAAAGGGACAGTGTGTAAGATTTTTACCCGTTAATTACCGAAATTGAAGATACCCATTCAAAAATACATTGTTTTCTAAGCCTTTTCACTTCCATCATGAAATCAATGTATTCTGTTGGACTTAGATATAGTCGCATAAAAGGGGGATCTTCCCCATACAGAGGCAGGCATTTTGATTACGAGAGCCGCAGAAGGACATTTGGGCTCCGCCTTCGCCTTCGGCAAGGCTCGTGGTTTTGGGTAAACAACGACAAGCATGTCCCGGATCACACGTCGTAATGGATCTAACACGTGTTTTGGACTAAATTGTTTTACTGGATTTTATTCGATGGATCCTTACAGACAGATTGAGACCAAGCTTATGGTGAAATACAGAGTTTGACCTGTGCAGAGCCTTCAAAGGTAAGCTAAGTAACAAACCTCGTTTTGTGCTTTTCCGTATAAAAGCCCCATGTGCTCGGGGAGTGATTGTTGTGCCGGGAAATGAATTGCATAGTCAAAAAGAGGAGACTATAAGGCTTCATTTGATGTGTAGATTGTCATGGTACACGATCGGGAATGTGTGCTCTCATGCGAAAAGAAAAAAAAAACAGTGAACGGGACCGCGTTTTATTTATACCGTAGTTGTCGGCGAGAGCTCGCACAGCGCCGGGTGAGCGCTGGTACGCGAGCTGTCCGCGTTACGCCGCGCCCGGGTGACCCTCGAGGTCTGCCGTAGCCAAAAGAGGAAGTGCATGGTACCTACACCACCTATGCGCCACGAATCTTACAGACTGTACCTTTAAGACATCAGGTGCACACAATTTCGAGGCATCTCTCTGATGTGAAATCAAAAAATATTTCATGTTAAAACGCTAGACATCTTAAAATGAATGTATTGGAATGTGCAGACAGGCTTTCAGATAGAACTGGTTGCTTGTAGACACACTGTACCTTCTGGTAAACTACCGTTTTTGCCTTATTTGCATATATTTCCTATTTTGACCCCATACTATATCTTGCAAACTATAGGCAATCAGCACTTCTGAATGACTTTTTCTTTATTAGTGACCTAAACCAAGAAAAATGTCACTACTTTTGTTCCGGAAGCATTTTGCTTGTACAACAGTGGAATCAGAGCATCGTTTTTTGTTTGTTTTTGTGCTGGAGAGAAGCTTGGGTCATTTTCAAGTAGCCTACTAGCCGGAACAATAACTAAATAACCTACGCAATTAATCATAATTAAATTGCCAACTAAGATTGTTATTTCAATTAGCAAATTAGAAAATAAAACAAACAAAGAACAAAATATCCTGTCTTTTTATAGAAAAATCTTGCTTTACCTGTAGTTTACACCTTTTCAAACATGTTCTGAAATGCATGAGATTTTTGTATTAGTCTGTCAGGTCATATTTCAGTGTGTATTTTATTGTGTCCAAGTTTCACACACAAAAAATATTGGTTGACATTACAGTAAACACAATATTTATGTTTTGTTTCTATTTTTTTTATCCCCTTTTCCCCCTGCCCTTATGCTAAAACAAACAACTTAATTTCGCCAACAAATATAACTGAATTCTACATTTTAAACGTTGCAAATCTAATCACATTACTTTACCATTCTATTTCTTTTCCAAACTCATGCAGCAACACATATAATAAGAAACTAAAATAATTACACTATAGGACTTGGTTTAGTCCTGCTTTGGCGCTTTCATAACGCCTGTCCCTAACTACAATGTAGCTCAGCTTGTTTTAATCAATTAGCCAGTAATTTCCCTTTATAATGTGATTAGGCAGACAGTGGATGGACTGCGCACTTAAGAGATGATTAGCAAAGACATGACCAGACAGTGTACAGTCACATGGACAAATGGGTGAGTTCTACTGTTTTCAGAGAGGATGTGACTTTTAAATCCATTTCACAACAGAATTCTACTTCTTCTCGTTGGAAAATTAACTTAATGGTCCTATATTACACAAAACGGACTCTTGTCTGCTTTAAGTCACGTTATAATTGTGTTACCTTCTCAAAAACATACCTGGAGTTTGGTTTAATTCCCACCCCTTTATTATTAGTTTATCCTTAGATCCTTCATCCCCAGCGCTATCAGACTGTTTAACTCCACTATATAGTCTAAATGTGCAATGTTTCGACTATTTTCTTATTTACTTATTATTTTTATTATTACTACTTATCTCGTCTATATGCACTTTTTTGTTCTTTCTTTTGCACTAAGCTGCCTGGAGCTAATGTGGCAAGTGAATTTCTCCTGTGTGAGATCAATAAAGTCTTATCTTATCTTATCTTATCTTATCTTACCTTGTCTACATCTCCAAAGCTCAAAGTGCTCTGTTCCACCTTGTGATGTCATAAAGCGGAAATTTTCAAGTCAGCAGCTCCTTTTTACCTTTACTTCAGTAGAGATTGGCAATTCCAGGTTTGAAATTATCCAAATTATTTTAGTGAAAGTGTATGGAGTCTAAAAATAGCAGAGCACTTCCTGTATTATCACATCACAAGTTGGAACAGAGCGTTTTCAAATATACATGATTTGTGTGTTAAACGTGTGAATGAAACGAAACACAACCCCAGCAATATTACGTCTGAGATCAGAGAATAGTGTCAAATGGGCCCTTTAACTGTGATCTAATGTATCTAATTATTTTGATCAAATTTATGAATGGTGCCACTTACTTGACATTTTAATATGTGACATCATTACGAGTTGGCACCTTAGCAAATGATTGTGCTCTGGATAAGACCCAAACAGACAATTAAAAACTATACCTACATTACAAGTTGTAAGTTTTAACTTAATAGAAATTGTATTTATAAGAAACCACATCTACTGGTGTTCCTATTTTTGTTTCCAATAAAATAGTATATATATTCATAGCATTTATATAGCGCCTTTCATGGCACCCAAAGCGCTTTACAGTTCATTGTTCATTCACTCCACACTTGGTGGTCGTAAGCTACTTTTTGTAGCCACAGCTGCCCTGGGGCAGACTGATGGAAGCGAGGCTGCCAATCTGCGCCATCGGCCCCTCCGACCACCTCCAACACTCACGCACACTCCACTTTCATACTAGGCAATGTGGGTGAAGTGTCTTGCCTAAGGACACGATGACAGTTTTTGCGACTGGCACTCCACTGTGGCACCTGGAATTCCCAGCGGTCTCCCATCCATCTACTAACCAGGCCCAGCCTTGCTTAGCTTCTGAGATGAGATGAGATCAGGCTTTGACAAGCAGGTATGGCCACAATATACAGAGGGATTATCAGACTATGTCACTCGGTGCTCTACTGCGCATGTCTCCTGCAGAAAAACCCGCTGTTCTTTCTTGTATCATGTCAATTTTTGTCATTTTAATTGTGTTGTAATTGTCTTTTTTGCTGTCTTTTGTCCAGAGCTCCCTTGAAAAAGAGGTTTTTAATCTCAATGGGATTTCCCTGGTTAAATAAATAATAATAATAATGTCAGTGTCTGCGATCATGTCAGTGTGTTGTAGGATTTCAGCAGATTTCAGGCTCTCCTGGGGGCGAGGCTAGGCGTATCGCTCAGGTATGAGTGGATGTCCGGCTACTGAAGTTTGAAACATTTCTTCTCGTCATTTATGCACCCATCTGCATTTAACACATTTGGGCCATTTAGACGTATCCCACTCACTAATTTTCATTTAGCATCATAACTTATTTTATCACACAACGATATACTGTTTTAGTGCGCTGACACTATAGCAAGCCATTGTTGCAACTTCATGTTAACTGCACAGACAGCGCTGTGTTGATAAGCAAATAATCCGTCTATAGTTTACTAACATGTTTCTTGTTAATGCTAGCTCAAGCACTTTTAATTAATGACCAGTTGATGTGGCAAAACTGGACCAACTTGGCCCATGCAGCCTGCTGGTGTCTAGACTTATGTTTTTCTTACTGTTTTTTCACATTAGCAAATTAACTCAATACTGATTGCAGTGCCTTTTTAAAGCCACTCAGAGAAATTGTTGTCAAATAGATTTTAGTAGCCTGAGAATTGAAAGAAGAGGCATGAGGCTGAGTTCTAATGCACGTTTATTTACCGTAAGTATGGGACCCAGGACTTGAGACACGTGAACCCTCACATAGACATTATGATAGTATTGTCCATTTCACTCTAATACAGCCCAATCTGGCTATAACAAGGACAAAATTTGCATTGTTGCCTAGTTGTTCCACATAAAAACTGAACATTTTACACAAATTAACCTACTATATAATACTTTAGCTGTCTCTACTTCTCCATTGAAGTAACTGGAATTCCTGCTTAACTGGAAATCACAGCAAACGTGTGGGTCAGTTGCAGTCACAAGTAAAAGTATATATCTACAGCTCTGGAAAAAAATAAGAGACCACTGCAAAATTATCAGTTTTTCTGATTTTTCTACTTATAGGTATGTGTTTGGGCAAAAGGAACATTTTTGTTTGAGTCTATAAACTACTGACAACATTTCCCCCAAATTCCAAATAAAAATATTATCATTTAGAGCATTTATTTGCAGAAAATGACAAAATAACAAAAAAGATACAATGTTTTCAGACCTCAAACAATGCGAAGAAACAAGATCAAATTAATTTTAAAATAACATAATACTAATGTTTACACTTCAGTTCAGAAATCAATATTTGGTGCAATAACCCTTATTTTTAATCACAGCTTTCATGCGTCTTGCCATGCTCTCCACAAGTCTTTCACATTGTTCTTGGGTGACTTTATTCCACTCCTGGTGCAAGAACTGAAGTAGCTCAGCTTTGTGTTTGTGTTGGAATTCAGCACTGGAATGGTGATTTCAAAAAAAAATGCAGTGGTCTCTTATTTTTTTTCCAGAGCTGTATATTTATATATGGTACAGAATTGAATAAAAAAAACAATTCAATCACAATTATACATAAATGAGCATTATGTGGTGTGAGTTCTGCCTGTGCCCTTTCTCTTTCTCATGTTTGGGCTCTTGGACGACGCAGCAAGTGGAAGATTGGGTTTCAGCTCTGGCTTTTCCACGCTGTGACTACAGATGTCCGCTGGCTGTAGAGGGCCCACTGGTGCCTGCCTCTGCATGTCTGAGCAGGGCTGCGGCTGCTTGATCACTACCAGAACTGGCCCCTATATATGCACACTGTATACGTTCTTTCCAATTGAATTAATACTAGAAAGTACGAATGAACACACCCATGCTATTGAATCACAAAAGGCTATTCATCAGCTTTCTGGTTATATGCATCAATTTGAGGACTTTTTCCACTGCAAAAAAGCTTGGCCAAAATTTAAGATATAAACACTTAAATCTACCAGCAAATGACTTAAATGTAGTGAAATTATCTGTCTATGCAGCAAGATAATTTTACTCGACAAGTTCTCTTAAAATAAACTACCTCTACACTAGAATGAAGCAGTCTCAGAACTAGTAAGTAGATAATAAATCTGAAAACAAGATGAATAACCTGAAGTTTTAAAATCTTGGCCAGATCAGAGAAATTTGCGGTGTCCAATTCAAAACCTATAATATTTTGTTTTAAATTGTTTATTGCTATGGCAACTGTCCAAATTTTCCATCATTCTTAAAGCCACGAATAATGACAAAACACAAGTCGTGTCTGAATTCTCAGAGTGCACCTTTCGGAGCGTGGTTTTAAGGGGGCTCAGACTGCAGTCAAGTCTGTGCATACTTACTCAGCCCTGAGTGCACTCCACGGACCGCATGGGCGTCAGCGAAATGTGACAGGTCTCGCTACTATGGGAAGCAGCCGCCGACTCCATTTTCTCCCGTAGAAGAAGTAGCGCACGGTGCATGCTGGGATATATGAGTGCGTGAAGCGTGCTTTTTCACACTCTTGGTCCACACCCCGATTTCCATGGAAACAACTGCGGTCTCTGGATCGCGTGTTAACTGTGCATGGGACAAAAGAGAAGTGGGACAGCAGTCGTCGCGCCAGATGTGACGCACATGCCCTTAAAACCACGCTCCGAACTGTGCACTCTGAGAATTGAGACACGGCTACCATCTTTGGTTATACAGTGCTAGAAGAACTTTTGGCTTCATCAGTGGCTCAGTTGGTATTTGATCTTTGATATGACGGTTGGTCGGTAGTTTGATCCCCGCTCCCGTAGTTCAGTACTGTTGTTGTGTCCTTGGGCAAGACACTTCCCTGGTGTCGGTGTGTGCTTTTGGATGAATGTCTCTGTGTGTGAATGGGTGAGTGGTTAAGTGCTTTGCGTGCCTTGAAAGTAAAATCCATTTACCCTCATAATGGACTACACCAGAGGTCTTCAACAGGGGGGTCGCGGAGGTACTGCAGGGGGGTCGCGAAATCTTTTGATTTCACTTTAAAATAATATAATTTTATATTTTATAGTGTAAAATACAGTATTAACCTGTGTATTATTTCCTTGTATTGGATGTACCATAACAGAGTAGCAATGTTTATACATGACACTAAGCTCAATTTAATATAAAACACAATTCTATGCCGTATACATAGTAGGGGGTCCCTGGCCCAGTTCGCCATCTGTTTGGGGGTCCCTGGCCTGAAAAACGTTGAAGACCCCTGGACTACACCATAAACCAATCAAACACACAAAATGGTTACACAGAAAATGGTTATCTCCACATTATTTCCTTCCACAGAAGAGGCTTAGATCAAATATAATACAGTTGAACAAAAACATTTAATATTTTTTGCAGCTCAAACCATTAGTAAGTTCCTTGAGCTCTTTCTTTTTCTCTTTTTGTGCGGACTTCTACATACTTAAAAAAAAAACCTGACTGTTACCAACTGATTTGCATTCTCGATACTCAAAATTGTCACTTCTTTCTTTGTTCTTGAGTTTCTCTTGCTGGACTGGCTGGACTTTCCCGCTGAATAGTCCCTCCGCTCTGTTCCCCTTCTGTGGTGGATTGTGAGCCTCTTTCTCCAAACCAGGCATGTTTTTTGGAGGCTTAGAGAAAATCTGTACCAGGTGGGCTGTGTTTGAGAGCGATGTCTTTTCTAATCATGTATCTGCTGAAGGATTTGTGGCTGATGGACCGGCACTACCTCCAGTCTCACACACCGAGTTGAGTCTTGCGGCGCACAGTACAAGGAAAAGTTTCAATTTCAGTTTTAAATTTAGAGGGTCCATACTACTGTTTTCTGATCTATGTTATAATGTTTCCTCATCAAAAACACACCTGGAGTTGTGTTTTGTTTCATTTACACATGTTTAACACACAAATTCTGCATATAGGTTGAGTTATTCTCTCAAACAAAAGTTGTTGTTTTTTTAAATCCATGCATTTCACTAGAATCATTTTGATGATTTCAGCCCTGGAACTGCCAAGTTCTACTGAACTAAAGGGTAATAAAGCATTAATCAAACATGTGCGAATGAAATAAAACACAAAAGAAACTCCAAGCATGTTTTTTATTTGACAACAACATTATAACATGGCTTCACAAGAGTCGGTTTTGTGTATTATGGGACCTTTAAGATTTAATGCTAGAAATGTATAAAAGTCATGGAAGTGTTAATTTACTTCTATGATCAAATTGGCAGTACTGGTATAGACAGGAAGTTACCATGGGAACCCCAGATCATTCGACTTGACTTTTTGCAACTGCTGATCTTAACAACTAAGATGTTTTCAAGCCATGCAGAGAACGGGTGCATTGTTGACTTGTCAGTAAGATATAAGCATGTTTTTTTTCATTTATTGCACTGATAAACTTAGAAAAACTTACTTATTTGGCTTCCTCCTGCTTGGTCCCTTGACAGTCTTGTTGCTTTGGCTATGATCTTCCACAATTTGGCATAAAAAGTATTATGCTTGTTTTAACTTTCTATTTCCATGAAATCATGCAGGTGATCTACTAGAAGCAGTAGCAGCAGCAAAATTAAATTCTCTCAGTATTTTTTTTTTTTTTTTGAAATATTTTAAGAGCATTCCTAAGAACCTACATACATTTTGTTTACTAGGCCACAACAACCCAATTTTTCCCTAACCGTACTGCATTTTTCCCCCACCAACAAACAGCTCAACAGTCTTTACCAGATAGACCACAGATGTTAATTTGAGTGCATCTTATTATCTGTAGCTCCTATTATAATTAGTCCCATTACAGCATAAGGGAGCTGTGGTTAATGGGCTTATAGTGTGACTGGATGGACAGACGGGCTTACTTAAAAGCTTAAGCTGAGGTAAGTCATGATCCACTTGATCTCCCAGGCATTGTCAGATTACTGTTAGAGCATTCACACAATATTGACCCCCCTGATCAAATATTCATACAGGCATCTGGCTCATGGCTGATTGAACAGCACTTTACAGTTGTGGTAATGTGGTAGCAGTATAGTTGCAATAAATATGTACATTTTAGTTCTCTTTTGCTCTTTATTTTCTAGCTAGATTTCAAATCCCTCCAGCCATTTTCTTCCACTTAATCAGGTTCAAGAACACTTCCTCCAGTTCTTCCGGGGGGGATCCCGAGGCATTCCCAGGCTAGCCGACAGACATAGTTGCTCCAGCGTGTCGTGAGTCTTCCCTGGGGTCTCCTTGCGGTGGGACATACAGGGAGGCGTTCAGAACAGATGCTCGCACCACCTCTGCTGGGCCCTCTGGGCGTGGAGGAGCAGTGGCTCTACTCTGTGCTCCTCCCATGTGGCTGAACTTTACATAGGTTTTTTTGGAGTATAGCTTAAATGGAAATAACAAATGTTTGCTTTGAAAATTGTCACAATTATTTTTTTTATTTACTTATGTATTATATCTTAGATAGTCCTTGATTATTTAAACAATCTTGCCGTTTTTGAACCATTCCTAATTTAACCAGGTTTATGGCTGTAACTCTGTATTGTTTGCGAACCATCAAGGCATTTGTTGATTTGCAAAAGCTCATATTGTATTTTAGCAAGTGTTTGCAGTGTTTAGTCCATATTTCCATGTACTGTCTGGTAATTGGTCTGTATACAAAGATATTTGAGGCTACAAGGCTCCATTTTTGGCTGGAGTTTGAGCCTGTGACCTGTTGTGAGGATTACAACACAACTACAAGTCCAGATGGGCCCGGGCCAGAACCCAAATCTTAGACTGTGAGACAAAAACAGGTGTGAAGTCTGCCTCTGAAAGGTGTCTGCAGCTGAGTTTATGAGGTTACCAGTGGTATGATATCTGCCAAATATGAAAACTAAATTGTACAATAGTTTTTTTTTGGACTATAACTTGTATCTCGAGGAGGACATTAAAAAAAAAAAAAAAATCACCTAGCATTAAAAAAAATATATTTATTTATATATTTATTTTATTAATTTTTTTATTGGGGGTCCACCACTCTTGCCTACATGTAGAGTGATTTTGGAATGAGTCACTGCATGGCATTAAACCTATCTTACAACTGTTCAATTTCAAAAATATCTTGAAAATCATGCATTCTTATGCCGGGTGGCCTCTCCACAGATCTGACTTCTTACTTGACCTGGTGTTGTCACTGCTTGTCTCCTGACATTAAACCTGTCTTTAAGTTTAATGCCATATTATGGAACATTTGACGCAAACATTTTCTTAACCAGATTTTTTTTTTTTTTTTCCCCGTTACTTTGAAATGCTTTGGCCCTCAGCATTGCTGTTTAAAAATAGCAATACTATCAAATAAAGAAATTCAATATTATTTAATTTTGGAGTAAGGTGTTAGATTAATGTGTTGCCATGTGAACCAGATATGGAACAACTAAAGATTTGAGGCATAAGATGTATTCTTTATAATGCCTGTAAATCTGATATTGCAGATATAGCTGAAGTCAGTG
This sequence comes from Paratrypauchen microcephalus, assembly GCA_036785185.1. Taxonomy (NCBI): domain Eukaryota; kingdom Metazoa; phylum Chordata; class Actinopteri; order Gobiiformes; family Gobiidae; genus Paratrypauchen; species Paratrypauchen microcephalus. The sequence continues at coordinate 6,547,298 of JAVJIX010000005.1, read as the reverse complement.
CAAGTCATGGTCTAGAATGTTCTGAAACATGGCCTGGTTAACATGGCAGTGGGGTGTGCCTGTTGTGCTTGCCTTTGTGAGAATGTACAATCCAAACGATTCCATACTAACCGTCTCAATCATCTTATTAAACACACACACATCTTTCCAAACGTGCATACACACAGTTTCCATGGAAACAGGATCTGGGGCCTTTTATGACTAGTCGTTTGCTGGAGACAACCAAATGCTTCCAGCTTACCTTTCAACGATATTGGGTAAATTATGTGTTGCAACAAATGAAAGACCGTTGGGTCAGTGGCTGTGTTTACAACACTAAAAATCATATCATCATCTGACTTTTGGAGTTACCAGAGTACTGATATATCATGTAAACAAACACAGAAGATCAGAAACCCGAAGAGGAAGATTAAATGTTAAATACTGAGTTTTTGTTTTATTTTATTGTATTTTATCTTTCAAATACAACTGTTAAACAGTTAAACCCACTAATTAATGTCTTCAGCTGTTTTTTGTGATCAGATTTCTTTTATGCATGTAAACATGCACTAAATAGAAGATTTAATTCTTGGTCATCTGATTTTTACTGGCCATGTACACTAACAAAAATAATATACAAGTTTATATACATACAGAAGACATCAACTACATGAAGCAACCTGTATGGGATTATGTAGCATAGAAAAAAAGTTCAATAATTCCACTTTTTATATTTTAGAAAAGTAGCCACTCTTAGCTTTCTTGACTTCACTGCAAACCCTTGCCCTTCTCTCAATGAGCTTCTTGATGAAGTTACCTGAAATGGTTTTCACTTCACAAATGTGCTTTGTCAGGGACAAGAAATCCCAAGTGCCCAAAGCAGTGCTCAAAGCAACGAGTGGCTATATTGTGTTTTGAGTTATTTGAGTTTGTTTTTTTGTTTACTACATTGCATATATGCCAATTCATAGTTTGTCGTCTTCAGTGAGAATCTACAATGCAAATAATCAGGGAAATGAAGAAACAGTGTGTCAAAACGTTTGGTGGTGTACTTGGTTTAGTTTTTCTTTCTCACGTTCATATCTAGTTGGTGGTGGTTATGTAGTGGTTTGCAATTTTCCAAACACATTTACTAGCAGACACTTTCCAGCCTCTCTGCCCTTCAGTGCCCTAATGTGTGTCTGAGGTCCAGATGGTTTAGCAGTAGGAGGCTTGCTTCCCTGTAGAAACCATGGCGCGAGCAGTTTGGGAAGTTATGGTGGGAGAGCACGCAGCCAGCCTCCAGCCAAGTGACAATGGCAAATGCACAATTCATGGTTACACACACAGCATCAAGCTTTGTGTTTTTTTTTTTTTTTTTGTCTTTGTGGAACCACAATAATGTTGCTGTTTCACACTGTGTAACATGGTTAGCAATTAAGTCATTTTGGTTGTGTGAAGGGGCTCACCGAATGTTTCTTGTCTTTGTCTGTGTTCATAGGAAATAAGCTAAACAAAGACCTCAAACACTACCTAAGTTTGCGCTTCCAGAAGTCTTCGCCGGACCACGAACTGCAGCAAACCATCCGAGACAACCTCTACCGCCACGCTGTGCCTTGTGAGTATTTAAGACTCTGATTGGGACAGTATTTAAGACATGTCCTCAACTCGAAAGTCTAAAGTCAGTCTAAAGGGGGGCGAACGTAGCTCAGTGTAGTGGTAGTGTGTTAGTAGTTTTATTTGAAGGTTTGTGGTTCATAAACATCATTGGTAGAGTGGTCCGGTTAATTGTGACCAATTACAAATAAAGACCCTTTCACATATGTCACCTGACCTGGGAATTTACCTAGAATTTAGCCAGAAAAGGGACATGTGTGAACAAAGCCAAAACTGATTTCCCTGCATTTTCGATTGGCAATTTTCTAGTAAATTACCAGGAAAATGCAGGGAGGGCTTGTGTGTAAAATAGCCAGAAAATTGCCAATTACTACCACTTGGTTTTTTAATACGAGCTTAGTTTCCATGGTTTTGCTATGCGAAGTGAGTAGAATACTAGCATCTCAGGAGGGGGTGAGCGATATTCCATGAATTTCATATGACGATTGTTAGCCTGAATTTTATAATGTAATGTTGTCTGTCAGATGATAGTGGATAGCCATCTTCTGCTTCTGAGAGTCCGCACTGTGATTGGTTAAATCTGCCTGTCAATCACTCTATGCTCAGGCAAATACTCTGATGCGCAAGTTTGGCTCTTGTAGAAACGATGTAAAGTTGTTTAAATCATACTGTACACCACTTTACACAGCCCACCTCTGGATTAATTACAAAAAAAAACAGTTTGCAAAGTCTGCAGGTGGCCTACAATGACGCTTTGCGGGTGCTTTTGAGGAGGTCACGATGGACAAGTGCGACTGACATGTTACTGCACGAGTGAACACTCTGCAAGCTGTACTAAGAACTTGTACAGTTTTATCTGCAGACTGAACGAATCAGACAATGAAATAATAATGGCACTCACAAATTTGAGGCTCAGTGCAATACGATGTCAGTCCAATATGTGGAGAGACTGGTATGGCTTTTAAAAACATGTTTAGTGTTTTGTATTGTTGATGTCCTTGTCTGTTTTAAGAAATGGACCATGAGTCCGATTAATTGAATTGAATCCCAAGAGGCTGACCACCATATTGCCTCATTTTTGTCTGTGTACCCCCAAAACGACTAATTTGTCCACTCTGCTTTAATACTTGTGATAGTTCGATGTTGTTTTTGTTGAAATATCATTATTGTTTAACCTTGAGGTGCTTCTTGAATTACCAGTGTCTCATACTTCTAGACTTCCTGAATTCTGGACTGAATTTTAAACTATTTGAATTCGAGACTTTCAATGCTGCAGTACCCGTTGAACCACGAGTACGAGACTCTGAATAACTGTCAATGAACAGAGAATGTGCTAAATTTAAGATGCACGTTTTACACTAAACAGTTGCACATTTTTGTCTTCACCCCTTTAATTGTAGCGTTGCTAAGGTGACCTAATGCCAACTGTTCAAGGTGACGTCTTGCAGTTTTGTCGTTTTAAAATGACGATTGTTGAGGATCGTTGCTCTCTGCTAGTAATGGCACCATTCCAATACTTAGTTTTTTAGGCTTTATTTTTTCTTCCTTCTTTTTTTCACTTGTTTTGCTTTCTTTTCTGCATGTTTGGCATTCCCAATTTTCTTTACACTCCCAAAACCTCAACCTCCCCAAAAATAGCTGAAGATTTGGTATTTTTTGATACGTAGGTCTATGTAAAAGGCAGATAAACTCATGATTCTTTAGTTTAATCTGTATTTTTTCCCTAGTTAATCTTCAAATTTCTAATTTTTAGACTCTTATTTCTCCCTTCTTTTTCCTCTTACTTCAGACCAGACATTTTTCATCTTGTTTTTCTGCATGTTCAGCATTCCCAATTTTTCTTTATGCTCCCAAACCCTCAACCTCTCCAAAATTAGCTGAAGATGAGGTATTTTCTTAAATTGAATCTGTATTTTTTTTTTTTCTAGCTAATCTTCAAACTTGTAATTTTTAGGCTTTCTTATCCTCCCTTTTTTCCCTCTATCTTCAGACCAGGAATTTGTCATCTTCTTTTTCTGCTTGTTCAGCATACCCAATCTTTACACTCCCAAACTCCCAACCTCCCCAAAATCCAGCTTTCATTTCTGATTGCTTCAATTCATGACATCCTTGCTGCTCCTACGTTGCCTCACTACTACCACTGCTGCCGTCGTAATCCTCGCCTCTTCCCACCACACAAGAGAAGGCGGGACTGCTCTGTCTGTTTGCCATCCACCTGATCACAAAGCTGCTTTCTCTGATCGGCCGTTCATTGTCTAGGCAAGTAGCACCATTCTTTGTTTTTCTAACACTGTGCTTGTTGGAACGAGCGACGCTAGCCGGAGCCTTCTGATGAATCGCGAGCTAGCTGCACAGACCATTGGGTGAGTCGTATATAGGCTAAGAGGACGACCGGTGGGGTAACGGCGAGGTGGGGGCAGAAAATGGGGGTGGGGTGGACTTCGGGGTGCGAGAGGGGGCAAGAAGGGGGATGGGTAAAGGCAGAGGCACGGATGGAGTGATGCTAAACTCATTGGCACCAGGAGCAACCACGGCAGCTAGGCGGTGAAGCTAACATAAACAATACTGGTCTGACACATGTGCGTATGCTCATAGACGGTGAAAGGATACTCCCTCTGGCATTTGTAAATACCACAACCATTGGATTTGTAGCCAGGTTGGTGATGTTTTGGTGACGTCTTGCATTGCACCCCGAGATGCAACTTGTTTTTACCTTATCAGCATCACAGGTAGTATGTTATTTCAACAAAAGAGCAACCACATTTGGAAATACACAATGGTGGAAGTGTAGAGATGAGAGAAAAGAAGGTGTTTTTCAATGACTCTGCTGTCAGTCATGCACGCAGGATTATGACGGTAATCTCCTGCTCTACCTGTTTTTGTAACGTATGCTAGAATTAATACAAAGTTAAATAATAGGTTGAACTTTGCATGCGACCAACAATTCCCATTTGAAGTGCTCATTTACAGATATACTAACGAGGGCTGTATTCCTTTAGTAGTTTAGTCATTATTCTGTCAATAGTGAATTAGTCAATCAAAATTTGTGTTACTCGATTATAGGTTATAAGGATTTGTATGAGACAACAGCAGAAAGGGGATGTTAGTGAGTGAGTTAGCTGAAGATTTTATATTTTTTTGGTATTTATAGGCCTATGTAAAAAGGCAAATTAAGCCCATGATTCACTACTTTAATCTGTATTGTTTTCTTGTAGATTTTTCTGAAGAAAAAGTTGTTTTCTCCCATGCAGTTGTAGTCTTATGGATGCAGTTTAAGTCAGATAGAAAATAGTCTTGAGAGCCTGTGCCACGTCCCTTTTTTGTGCCATTATAGCTAAATCATTACATAGTTTCAAGTATTTATGTTGAGTTGAATTTAACAACAAAACGATAATCATAATCATGGAGCTGACCACCAGGCACCATCTGCATGTTTATGATTTCATGGACATTTAACAAGATTGTTTATATCCACTTTGCTTTACTAATAGATTCGGACACCTGCCTAATCTATACAAGCTGGAGGGGGCGTACTGAAAGGTTACGGGCAGAGAAGGGGTCACAGCCTTTGACCCCTGACTCTCCCCATGACCTCGCTGCAGTTCCCACCAAAACCCCCTCATTTTTGGCCGCAAGACAGAATGAATGCTATATGCAAAGCTATACACACAGTGCTTTAAAGGGCTAATTTGCACTTGTGTTTGAATGAGTAGTTGGTTGGCAATGGTTTCCTCACAGCAAGAAGGTCCCTGGGTTGATTTTTTTAGCTGGGTGGGGCCATTCTGTGTGGAATTTGCTTGTTCTCACCATGTCAGGGTGTTTTTTCCTCTGGGTTCTCTGGTTTACCCCTTCAACCAAAAATATGCACAAAAGCTAAAAGGTGGTCCGGCCCAAGTAACAAAAGATTTGAATTCCCTGGCCACTGTAGAGTTGTTGCCATCTACTCTTGTCCATAGTGAAGTGAAGGCTGTGTCAATGCAAAGTACATGTTTATACACTTGAAAATTGCTTTAACCTTTAACTGGGTTTCTTGTGAACTTAATGGTAGGTAGTTCATATCCATAGTAAAAGTAGAGCAAATTGGTAGCACTGCTTAAACCTACTTTTTCTGCAAGACTGCCCATTCCACTCTTTTTCCATTTTCCTGCCGGCACGCTGTCCAAGAACGAAACACAAAGAACATGTGTATGGACTTTGTAATTAAATCAGCGGCCAGTGAACGTGAGGTGTTGGTTAGAGGGCTGGACGGGCAGAAGAGGGGGAGCAAGGGGGGGGGGGGACTAGAGAGAGGAGAGCAGAAGAGGAGAGGTGGGCGGGGGCATGTAGGCGCGTGCGAGACAGCGAGACGGACGCACCAAGTCACTCAGCAAAGATGCACAGACCTAGACAAGCTTAGTATTGGTATGAGACGTGCAGATGCTGCTTTTAGCCTAGCTCCCTGTTAGCTTAGCATCACAAAGCCAAGCGCTGGACAGAGGACAGACGCACGGGAGAGGAGGATAAGAAGGGGAGGGTGGATCGGACAGAGGACTGCACCGCTTCTCCTAGCACCCGTCCACACCTGGTTGGAATTGTATCCCCTTTTGTTTTGTTTTTTGTTTGTATCCCCCATACCGCTACTGCTTTGTTGACTGCATCAGGAGGCACGAATAGGAAGAGGAGGAGGAGGAGAAGAAGGAAGGAAAAGCCCTAGCTTCTCTGGCTCCGAGGTACGATGTCGGGGTGGCTGTGATTTGATGGTTGGGGGTTGGGATGGAGAAGCAGTTGGAAGCGTCAGGCAGAAATGGAGGGTGTTTGTCTCAGGTGTTTCCAGACCGCTGTATTGTAAAATGAAAAAAATAAACTAAAATAAATAAAATAGCATGCAAACCTGAATGATATCTTGGAACACATAAGCACTATGGCCATTCCGCTACCTTTCTACACGTCTGTCTGCAGCTGGAGGATGCTAGCTTTTCCAATACACCCCTTTCTCACTGTGCCATCTCGTCTAGCCCCTTTTTCTTGACTGCTAAATTTGCCAGTCTGCTAGCTTTGGCGTATCCACCTCCCAGGCTAAACAGTTTCTCTACCATTTATATATTGGTGCTGTAGGTAGTGGCTCACACATGATGCATTTTCTGGATGGAATAAAAAGACAAAGGCTGTCTGTTTGCATGTGTGCACGGAAGGGGCAATTTGGAGCAGGTTTATGCCTGATTTAACTTCACGCTGCCCCTGAGGTTTTTTTTTTTTTCTCTTGTCCTTTTTTACATTCTGATCTGGCTTTTGGTTGTCAGCATGTGTCTCGTGCACTGACAAGGACCCCTGCCATGTGCCCAATATTGGCATGTTAAGGAAAAGGGGGGATTGTAGCATATCATTAAACAGGCCTGTTTTGGTGTCATTGTAGTGCTAAAATCTCCACCTTGCTTTGCTTAGACAGGAGCAGACCCAAAACAACTGTCATATTCACATTAAGGGTGAAATGGGGTTTAAATGTATCGTACTGTAAGAAGGCAAAAATAAGAACTGTATCAAGAAAATTTGGGGACTGGAAATTGCTGGAATTTGCGGCCTGTGCTTTTGGTGGGATTAACCCTTTACTGGGACAGATGGCTTCATCCCCCTGCCGTGCTAACATACCCCCCTCTGTATGTGTGTGTGTGCTTGTGTGCATGTGCGTGCATGTCCATGCTTGTGGTACTACACTACCCCCAAAAATCAGCACTGGCAAGCCTACCCAGCCAAGATGGTGGACAGATCTGTTTGGGTTTTGGAATCTGATGACAGTCTGCTAGTCTCCCCTTTTGTGTGTGTGTGTTGAGAATGAATCAGGAAGTATCTTGTTGGAAAATGTGGAGTTGCTGGCTAGCATACCACCAGAGCATGTTTATTGTGGAGACTGAGGAAAATGCTTCTGTAATAGCTTGTGCACAACAGTGAGTATGCCAATAGTGGCCAGAATACCAGACAAAGCGTCTTTGCTATGTTTTTTCTTTGTCTCTTTTTGTCACTTTTTTGGAAAGGCGTTTAATATATTTTTATATTAACCATATATCCATACATTTTCTTCCGCTTATCCGGGGCCGGGTCGCGGGGGCAACAGTCTAAGCAGGGACTCCCAGACTTCCTTCACCCCGGACACTTCCTCCAGCTCCTCCGGGGGGACCCCAAGGCGTTCCCAGGCCAGCCGGGACACATAGTCCCTCCAGCGTGTCCTGGGTCTTCCCCGGGGCCTCCTCCTGGTGGGACATGCCCGGAACATCTCCTGAGGGAGGCGACCAGGAGGCATCCGGAACAGATGCCCGACCCACCTCAGTTGGCTCCTCTCAACGTTGAGAAGCAGCGGCTCTACTCCGAGCCCCTCCCGTGTGACTGAGCTCCTCACCATATCTCTAAGGGTGCGCCCAGCCACTCTGCGGAGGAAACTCATTTTGGCCACTTGTATCCGCGATCTCGTCCTTTCGGTCATTACCCAGAGCTCATGACCATAGGTGAGGGTAGGAACGTAGATTGACCGGTAAATTGAGAGCTTCGCCTTTTGGCTCAGCTCCCTCTTCACCACAATGGTCCGGTACAACGACCGCATCACTGCCGACGCTGCACCGATCCGCCTGTCAATCTCACGCTTCATCCTCCCCTCACTCGTGAACAAGACCCCGAGATACTTGAACTCCTCCACTTGAGGCAATGACTCCCCAACCACCTGGAGAGGGCAAGCCACCTTTTTCCGGTCAAGAACCATGGCCTCGGATTTGGAAGAGCTGATTCTCATCAGGAGGTCCCGGTTCGATGAAGCCATCAGGACAACATCGTCTGCAAACAGCAGAGATGAGATCCTGTGGTTCCCAAACCAGATCCCCTCCGGCCACTGACTGCGCCTACAAATTCTGTCCATAAATATAATGAACAGAACCGGTGACAAAGGGCAGCCCTGGCGGAGTCCAACATGCACCGGGAACAGGTCCGACTTACTACCGGCAATGCGAACACAGCTCCTGCTCCAGTCATAAAGGGACCCAACAGCCCTTAACAAAGGGCCCCGAACCCCCGTACTCCCAGAGCACTCTCCACAGGACCCCACGAGGGACACGGTCGAATGCCTTCTCCAGATCCACAAAGCACATGTGGACTGGTTGGGCAAACTCCCATGCACCCTCGAGCACCCGATGGAGAGTATAGAGCTGGTCCAGTGTTCCCCGGCCGGGACGAAAACCACACTGCTCCTCCTGAATCCGAGGTTCGACTATCGGTCGAATTCTCCTCTCCAGCACCCTGGAATAGACCTTACCGGGAAGGCTGAGGAGTGTGATTCCCCGATAGTTGGAACACACCCTCCGGTCCCCCTTCTTAAACAGAGGGACCACATACCATATATATTAACTATATATTATGCTTATTTGTAGTCATAAGAAGGTCAATGAATGGTAGTTCAAGAAGATGGCAGTTCAAGAATGCACAACCTTACCATGACTTAAAAAGTTACAAGATCAATGTAGGCTTTTGTACACATGTGCACTTATATATTATTTGCTTTATTGTTTGCTCTTTCATCCATAAATACTAAAAATCTAATGAAACATTGATCACTGTAGGCTCTATATTGTTATTCTACCTTATGGGCTGGGCGATAAATCCAGTTGTGATAAGATCCCTGCGATAATCTGCTTTTTTTGTTGAAATAGTCACATTGTCATTCAGTGCTTCTCTTTCATCCACCTCTATGCTCAAAAACGCACACTCACCCACTCCTCCTATTGGTCAGCCTCCATCCTGCTCTGAGTGAGTGACAGGTGGGTTTAACCGATCACATGAAACGTGATCACTCAGAAGTGGCAAATAGCTTTTATTGTCTCTTAATTGCAATATAAAAAACACAATCATGATAACATTAAACATATAACAGTGCACTTACTCTAAGACTTGTGATCTAGGCTTTGTAAAAGTCATGATATCATTCTCATGCTGCATACCTCACCCCTAACATAAGAGTGCTCTACAGTAACACTCAGCTTTTAGCACTGTAGTGAATTCACTTGAGCTAAATATCATTATAATTTCTATTAAAGGCAGTTGGATTGACTAGCTCACAAAGGGCCATGATCAAGACATATTGAATTGGTGTTATGGATCATGGTTGGATTAGTTTGAGAAATTTCCAGGAGTCTTCTGGAAAGCTGGATATCCATAATACTTGGTAATACTCAGAAACACATTGGCACAATTATTCTCAGGTTTGACAATAGTTTGGCCATGTAATTCTTCCATACTTTAATAAATTCTTTGAAACTGAAAAGACATTGTCGCTCCTCACGCTTGCTCAGTTATGTTCAGTATTACTTTTCACTTCCCAAACTCGACATTCGTGTGTGTTAAATATGCTGTCACTGCTGATTTGAGTGAGTTCACATCGAGGCGGCAGTGGCGTCGTACTCTCAGATAACACAAGGCGGTGGGAGCTTTTGGATTCAAGTTTTGCTCATTGGATTGTGAAGAAAGCAGGAGCTGTTATATGCAGGGCCACACAGGCAGTTGTCACAAATGCCAAAAGCAGTGGAGACCAAAGAAACGTGAATGAGCAGATCAGAGGCTGGGCAGAGAGACTGTTAAATGTCTTCAAATCCAAAAAGGGATGAGGGATAATGACTCTAGATAAAAAGAGTTGCATTACAGAATGCAAGTTGAGCCTTAAGAAATTTGGCGAGGAAAAAATGTGACATTTAAGACGGTATAGCCCACCCTAGAATTAATTTAAGCCTCAAATACCAGATTTTTACTGCCTTAAAAGCATGAAAAACAGAATCACTGTAATTCATTTTCAACTAGTTCCACGGGTCAAAGTTATTTCTCATTTACCATATGCATTCTAAGCATCCTGATTATTCACTGCAATGAGTTTATAAGCGTTTATAACCATGTACTCCCAGATTCTCGGGCAATAAAATGCTTTCTAATTGAAGGCAACACAGCTGACTTGTTTTGACCTCAAGAGCTGAAAAATTGTCGAATAGTCTCATTATGATGTGCTAATTGTGAAAGAAATGGCCTTCATCAGTTTTAAAACTGGGGTACGTCACTCCTCTTCTGTTAGGACATTTATTCTTTTGTAGTTCAAATATTTGCTGAATTTAAAGTTAATTTATTCCTCATTTTAGTCCTCCTTTCAGTTAGTCCTTGCGTAGAAATAGCAATTGTGTAGACCTTTTCAGCTCTATATTTTAAATAGATTCTTAAGTGGTAGTTTGTGTGAAAATTCGAGAAACACTGGCCACTATATTATGGAAGACTAGCATTTTCTGCGGGCACTGCTGTTGTTTCTCAGTCAGCCTATAATTCACTTTTTCAATTGACTTTTCTCCCCACTGACCTCATGTGTTCTCGCAAGCCGATTTAAAATTCTATTAATAGCGCAATTATGAAAATTACCTCCACTAAACACATTCCCCCGTCCTATTTTTCACTCACACTATAGTCAGCAATTAAAAGTGAACAATATGAGCATGCCCTAAGGCACTCATCACAGGTATTGGGTGAGAGGTAGAGGAAAAACTAACTTTATTTACAATCTTGGCAGCAAGGTTTTATTTACAAACTACACACTTTTTGGTCTTGAGTTGACCTTTTTAGAATAACCTAGGTCATGCTCATATGCCTCCAACACAAGGCGATATGTTGTTTTTGTGCAGAGTGACCACTTGAAATTAAATAGATGAAGCGTTCTTTGTAGGGCTGAATTTTTTTTTTCTTTTTTTTCCCATGTGTAAAAGAATTTGAAAATACACTGAAATATGAACTGAGTAATACAGATTGCAGATTTATGCAGAATACAGACGGATATTTTGTTGTTTGCGGTATTTAAAAAATGACAGCCTTATTTTCCTAATCGCATCCATTCAAATTGCGATTTAATTTACGATTAATCTTGCGGACCTACTTCTTTGAACACTTTGGTCCATTAGAAGAAAGCACTGGGCTGTCCATTGTCCCATTTTTTGGATTTGTAAGGAAACTAATAATCATTGCTACAGATAATGACAGGAGAAGTTCAATTTGTCAACTGGACCAAGTTTGTTTGGTTGGAAACGTTTCGCCGCTCATCCGAGAGGCTTCGTCAGCTCTTCACATTGCTACAGATACTTTTCATATACTGTTCTAATGTGAAGCAGTGCTGTACTGACAGTGGGTACAATAGGTAAACATTTTGTAGCACAATTATCATGGCAACAATACCTAGCTTAAAAAGTTATAAAGTTATTAATAATGTCCTATAATGATTAACCATTATACAATTGTACTATATTTTACGTGAAAACAACAATGATCTTGAAGATAAGACAATCGATAGTCAGCTTTTTCTGTACAGTCTGGTGACATAAAGGCATTTTAATTTGGATTCTGCTGAGAAGAGATTTTATTGTTGGGGACCAGAGTCAAATACTCCATTAACTATATGTGTATAGACTTATTTATACAGTGGTACCTCACCTTACGAAAGACCCTACATACGAAAAATCCAAGTTACGAAACGCCTTCATGTTAAATTTTGGTCTCTAGATACGAAAGAAAATTCAAGTTACGAAACACAAAATCTCAAAAATTCGAATAATGCGCGCTCAGATGCACGCCCCGCTGTTATCCCCGCTCAAAGAGCACCTTTCTCGGCCTCTTAGCTCACAGTGTCAGACCCCCGGCTCTGGCATTGGATAGAACCAGAGCCAGCCTCGGGGAAAACCCCGCGGTCATGCCCGCTCAAAGAGCACCTTTCTCGGCCTATTAGCTCACAGTGTCAACCCCCCGGCTCTTGAATCGCATAGAACCAGAGCCAGCCCCAGGGAAAACCCCGCGGTCGTGCCCGCACAAAGAGCACCTTTCTCGGCCTCTTAGCTCTAGTACCGAACACGCAAGGAGCGCGGAGACAGGAGCACCGCGAGCACGAGATAGAACCGCGGCGAACACGCAGCCCGAGCCACAAACCGAACACGCACAAACGAACGCAAAAGCCGCACGAAACCAGCAAAGAGCCACACAAGGTGATTTAATCCTGGTCTAGTCCCGGTTTAGTCCAGGTCTAGACCTGGTCCAGTCCTGGTTTAGTCCAGGTCCAGTCCAGGTTTAGACCTGGTCTAGACCTGGTTTAGTTCTGGTCTAGACCTGGTTTAATCCACGTTTAGTCCTGGCTCTACAGTCTCTTAGCCAATCAGGACGCAGAACACAAAGTTACACTATAAAAAAAAAAGTTACACTATAAAAAAAACAACCTTGGAACGGATCAGGCCTTTTCCATTGAAATAGCTACTCAACTTACGAAAAATTCATGTTACGAAACCACTTCTGGAACAAATTAATTTCGTAAGGTGAGGTACCACTGTACTATGACTATTTGGGGAGTTCTGTTCAGTTATCAAGTAATCCATCTGAGCATAACCTTTGCAAACATAGCATCAGTGTGCCTGTTTGCTGTGGAACCGGACTAGCTGGTCGGTCCACTATTACAAATAACAGGCCAAACTGCTTTTTTATAACTGTAGAAAACTATTTTTGGTAGTAATTTTATATAAAGCAGAGTTGTCTAGTCACATTGTTTTTCTCGCACAGCAAAAATAAAAATAATTTGGAGAGAAGCACATGGAATAGGTGTGCACTATATAACTTTGTGGTGCTGGTGCAGGATACACCATCTGTTTGTCTCCATGGCCATGTAATTGTCTGCCTGAAATGTTCCACAGTCTAGTATTAAACATACATCTTCATGGAGGTAAGCAGATGACACCACCAGGCCAAGTTACAGGTTAGATCTGTGGAGTGACAGTTCCGCGCACGCAGTAAGAATTAGAGATCGCCCGTTACGTGTTTTTCATGGCCGATGCTAAAACCGATCTTTTAAAGGGATAGTGCGTTTTTTTAAAAATGTTAATCTGTATGGGTTTCCTTCTAAAAGTTATGTGTGTTGACACCGGCTTACCAGTCTCAGCGGTATTTCATGTTCACTTTCCTGGAACATGAAATAAAGCTTGTTTTTCTTCTCAAAACAAAACATTTGTTAGAAAGGTGATATATTTGCGTCCGAAACAGTTGTCCACCAAACATCCAGCAGCGTATTTGCGTATTGTCTCTCTCCACTCGTATCACCACGCCCATGTTAACTCTATCAGCCTTCAGCGGATGTCTATGCCGAAGTTTACAAGTGCACTGTAGTGTTCAAATACAACTTTATGTGGATTCTGTAGGAAGCTGGTTGGCCCAAACAAAACATGTTGGAGATTTAAAGCTGATACGCAAACAAAAAATAAAATGCAAATATCGTCTACCTCGAGTAAGAAGGGAAAGTATTAAAAACACCAAAATGTAAGAAAGATCAAGTCAAATACTGTGGAACAGTCCAGCTGAGGTGGCTCCAGAAAACTTGCATACTCGTACTAGCACCTGTAAGTGATTTGAGTTGTTGGTTTTTCTCACTCCATTGTAGTGTAGCTTGATTTTTGTATACTAGTCAAACAACATTATTAAATAATACTATTTTGCAGTAATTGTCTTTTGGCATGCTCTTTTTGTATCTTCAGTTTAAGGAGCCTCAGGCCAAGAAAGGGACTCTCCTTCTCAAATACTGGAAGTCACTGTAATCAGCCGCTGTGCTACTGTCAACTTAGACACTTGGACAACATTTATTGATCCACAAGGGAAATGACTCAAAACCATGCACACTTCAATTGATCATGCTTTAAAAAAAAGTTTGAAAGACTATCTTGGATTTGCTTTATCCCTGCTTATTAATATTGTACAAGAATGCCCTCAACAACATTGGAAAACATTTTGAATTTTGTCATACACGATTTTCCCACCTGAACTTTGGTCTTGTTTTGGAGAATGCAAGAAGCAAAGAAGTCCCTCCAATAATATGAAGAAGTATTTCCATCTGGCTCATTGGACGTGTTTTTCACTCAAGACAAATACACTCAACAAAAATATGAACGCAACACGTTTGTTTTTGCTCCCATTTTTCCTGAGATGGACCCAAAAATCCAAAATTCACTCCAGATACACAACACTACCATTTCTTTCAAACATTGTTCACAAATCTCTCCAAATTTGTGACAGCGAGCACCTCTGCCCCGCCGAGACAATCCACCCCACCTCACAGGTGCGCCACATCAAGATGCCGATCTGACATCATGACCAGTGCACAGGTGCGCCCCAGACTGCCCACAATAAAAGGCCACCCCGAAATGTGATTTTTTTTTTGCTTTATTGGGGGTCTGGGGACTCAGAACCAGTCAGTATCTGGTGTGACCACCATTTGCCTCATGCAGTGCAACACATCTTCTTCGCATAGAGTTTATCAGATTGTCAGTTGTGGCCTGTGGAATGTTGGTCAACTCCTCTTCAAAGGCTGTTATGGACGAAGAACACAGGTGCATTTTATTGATGGCATTTTGAATGCACAGAGATACCGTGATGAGATCCTGAGGCCCATGGTTGTGCCATACATCCATGATCTGGAGTGAATCTGGAGTGAATTTTAGATCTTTAAGTCCATCTCATGAAAAATGGGAGCAAAAACAAAAGTGTTGCATTTATATTTTTGTTGAGTATATAAGGACAACTACATCTGCTGAAGATTCCAGGCTGCCAGCTTGTGTCCGTGGAGGAGGACCCTGCGTTGGCTCAGTGAAAGGAGTTAAATGTAAGTCAGCTCAAATACAGGGGCAGCCTGGGAGAAGATGTGGGCCTTGGGCGCTTCATTGCTTTAGGGGAATGCAAGCTTAAAATATGGTCAGACTCAGTGTTTTCATTGCAAATAATGTATAGGTTAGAGATGGCTTTTTCATAGATGATGCAGATTGTTTAAAATCCAGAGAAACAAATGGCTTATAAGCTCTGCTGTCATTTTTGGATTGATTTGTAGGACAGATTTTGATTATTTTTGCCAAATTATGTAATTTTAATATTGCTCTATTTATAATAATAATAATTCATAGCATTTATATAGTGCCTTTCATGACACCCAAAGCGCTTTACAGTTCATTGTTCATTCACTCCACACTTGGTGGTGGTAAGCTACTTTTTGTAGCCACAGCTGCCCTGGGGCAGATTGACGGACATTACAAACATACCTGGAGCTGTTTTGTGTTTTTTTACATTTACACATGTTTAACACACAAACTGTACATACCATATTTAGGCTGAGTTCTTCTCTCAAACAAAAAAACACATTGTGATGTCTTGTGGTAATACGGGAAGTGCTCCATTATGTTTTTACACTCCATACAGCTTCACTAGAATAATTTGAATGATTTTAGCCCTGGAATTAATAGATGTACAACTAATATTGCAGGAACATGTATGAATGAACTTTGGATGTGTTTTTGATGAGGTGACAGCATTCTAACATGGCTTAAAGCTCAGAATTTTGCATAATATAGTACCTTTCAATTTACTACAAACTCACCTACAGCCCTTTTTCACTGCAAACCTTTTAGAGAACCGTGTAGTTGTGTTTTATGCAATTATCTTTTTGCATTAAAGTGGTAAAATAAAGATTTGTGTGTATTCTTCAGGCAGCAAGTCAGCTAAAACTAAATATTTGCCAGTACTGGAGATTTAAGGCTGATAGGCCAATGTGTATTTTAGTATATGATCCATCTCTGAAAGGTCTGCCACCTGATTGTCTCCATGGAGATGTTGCGCTCCCTGGAGATGCTTTCCCTGGAATGTTCCACAATGAAGGATTAAACTTGTAAATCTTGTCTTTTTTTACCCCAGTACTGGTATTTATTTACCTTGATAGACATGCATTTCCCTTATGAACAGGGTCACCTCTCCACAGAGCTAATCTGTAACTTGTGGAATATTCCAGGCAAAGCATTAAAATCCCCATGAAGACAAGCTTGTGGCAGACTCTCCACCAGAAATGTTAGATAGTGCAGCTTTAATTTCATTGATTCCTATCTGCAGTCTGTAGAGCTTTATACTTCTAAAAGGGCTCATCACTGCCAAGATAAATTACCTTTTCCTTTCTCTCTTTTTTCTTTTTCTTTTTTCGATTAGAGCTCTGGTAGCTTGAGAAATGCTTATCCTGGTGTCTTGAGTTATGAAACTTACTTTTGAATTGTGACTGTAATTTAAGATTTTCTCATTTCAGATTATGAGAAAATAATAATTTGACAAATCTAGGGTAAGATCTAGTTTTGGAGACACATCTTCAGCCTTGTCTTGGCCATGGAAGGCTGGAAAAACCAATTCTTGATGCGTATCTTGCAACCAGTTCTGTTCATCCGTCATTTTTATTGTCTTTGTTTGTCGTCATGATACTAAAATTTCAAACTCTATTTCAATACTGTACTATGGAATAGACTTGATACTCAGTACTCAACTACAGTGACAATAAAAACACTCTCTCTTTTAGAGAATAATATTTGATTTTCAACATCAAATCATTGTACTTTCTTTTGTATTACCATGTGGCCTTATCAGAGAGTCAGCTTTATTGTATACTAGTCTATGTGATGTTATACTTGCTCTGATTCAGCTCCAGATCATTCTAAAGCTATTCAGGATATGTTAATTTCTGTTGTGAGAATGTGATTTTTTTAGTGTGGATACCTGCTCAAATGCGTATCTAGTTTTGGTATCGAATAGGATCTGATTTTCGATACTTTTGACTTTAACCAGCCTGCAGACTTCAAGCAAACTAAGATTTATTTTAAATGTGTAGCTGTTTTGCATCCAGAGTTGTTTTTTTGCCACTTTTTGTCACAGATACAATAATTTAGGGGCAACAGTTAATGTCATTTTGTGTAAGCATGTTGTTATTTTTTTGTGCTGGCAGAGATGTTAGCAACAATCTGAGGACTGACACGGTCTCAAACTCCAAATACAGATTTCTATTTTTAAAATAACTGTAAAATACTGTATTATTAAAATGGTGTTTACTCAGATGGGATGATGTTGTTGACGTGACAGTTCATTGCGTTCAGTGGAGTGACAGACATTTACTATTGATTCTGTCTATGAGTGAGTGACGATGTGGATGGGCGAGGAAGGCCAAGGTCACATGGAGGGTTGGGACTGGCTGCTAGTGCTATCAGATATTGATTTTGGTGTAACGTCATGCTGTCAGTCACAGGCTTGGTGTTTGGGTAATCTGTTTGTTTAAAGCTGTGGTATCCGAGTTTTATGTTGTAGGAGGAAGTGGGTTTTTAACACTGTCTATATTGTCCCAAGCTTTGGCAAATCCTTTTGGACATTTGTGTGCATTCATTTTTGGGCACATGCTTTTCTTAGACAGCAAAAGTGACACTGGGGTGGATCCATAGGCTTTATATTTAAATAGACATAGCTCACCCGGTAGCTGTCACTTTTCAAATAGGAAGTGAGCATGGGGCTGCTGCCATCTCCATCGACTCCAATTGACTTTACATTGAAAAATGGTTACCCCCTCTGTCTGTAACTGCTGCAGTGAGCCTTGTCATTTTGAGCTTAAAATGTCCATAGAAATCCGCTCTGCATGATCCTAGTGTTTTTATTTGCTGTTTTGTCCATAAATCAAGATACTGTGTGGACATTAATTAAAAGACAAAGGTGTCTTTTTCCCGTGGCTGCTTCCTCTAGTGTTAGCAACAGGTTTGATTGCATCATTGCTAAGCGCTCTCTCCCTGCTAAACCAGCTGTGAAGGGGTGTTACTTTTAACAGCCTAGCTCCAGATTGGCTCTTTGGTTGGTATGATACTCGCGGTCGGAATTCCAAATATGAATCTTGGCTCCAAATTCGTTGAGAGGAGCCAGCTCCTGCCTCCTGAACACTTGTTCTGGGCATGTCCCACCGGGAGGAGGCCCAGGACACGCTGGAGGGACTATGTCTCTCGGCTGGCCTGGGAATGCCTTGGGGTCTTCCCGGAGGAGCTGGAGGAAATGTCCAGGGTGAAGGAAGTCTGGGAGTCCCCTCTTAGACTGTTGCCCCCGCAACCTGGCCCTGGATAAGCGAAAGAAAATGGATGGATGGCTCTAAATTCGCTCCTATAACTGCTAGCCTCGGTTGAGCTTAAGTGGCCATTTAGACGAGGACGATTGCGACTGAAAACGACAAAATATTCTATCGGAAGTGTCTTTCGTTTACACGGCGGCGGCGCCGTCGGGCTCTGAAACCGCAAAAATCTGAAGACTCCTTCCAGAGTGTGGAGTTCTGAAGACGGCCTGGGTCGCGTCTCCGTCTAAAAGGCAAGAAGCGCAAAACATGTTCACGCCGCATACACCTGACGCGCTAAGCCGGTAAAAACAATAACAATACGTCGCAGGCGACAGAGGCGAGTTTGGACAACACTGGGCAGAACCAGGTCAGTGGTGGGACAATTTTGAGAATGGATTAGTTGATGACAGTGCTTGGGTGGAAAACTTCAGAATGACTAAACAAGCTCTTGTTGCATTAAAGGTCCCATGGCATGAAATTTTCACTTTCTGAGGTTTTTGAATGTTAATGTGAGCTCCCCTACCCTGTTTAGGCCCCCCCCCCCCCCCCCCCCATGGTTAAAAGTTGCGAAATGTCTAAACTGAGCATTTGCGATCCTTCTGCGTTACAAAAAATCGGAGCTCAAACGGGCGATTTTGAACAAGGCACCTTATTGACGTCAGATCGAAAAAAGAAATGCAAATGCAGTTCCACCCCCGTCTGTCTGTACTCAGCGTCTCTGTAAATCACGCCCAGAGAGTTTGGACTGCGAATGCGCTAGGCAATGCGAAATGCGTTTTTTTATTTGCCTGGAGGCACGTCCGAGTGTTTCTAGGCTCGGAAGTCCTTTATCTGAGCCTCTGGACCTTTGAACAGCAGTGGTTTGATTTTATTTTCTGTGGAAATGTGTTTATTTTTCAATGGAACGCTTCAAATCTCTCCCCCCGTGCAAAAACAAGGAAATGGATCAGCTGAGGGCTGACAGCGGAGAGCGGAGCGTTTGGCCACGCCCCCACCCTCTACTATTGGCCAGCTCTTTTCTCCTCATTTGCATTCAAGCAACAACGCCCATTATGACCTGTTCTGAGGGAGAAAAAATACTCTTTCTCATCTTATCTCTGTTTCTCATGTACTGAGTGTTGATTTTGAAGAAGGATTCATTTACAGTATTAGGGAACCATTAAGGAGCCATATAAAAGCATCAAGAAGTACCATGTCATGGGATCTTTAAGTGAAGAGCTCCGACCCTACATCGAGGGCGAAACAACCGTAATGAGAGCCCCTGTCGGTGTCCTGAAAAAGGTAGCTCTGACATTATATTAGCGGCCTGGCATGCATATTCAATCGAATTCGCCCACTTTTGCCTTCTTTGTATAAACAAGCATTTCCTGTTGAGAACGCTCGTCTAAACGGGGATAAAAAATTGAAGACGAGACGCCACTTTTGCGTCTTCTGTTTTGATCGTCGCCATATAAACGTAGCCTCATTTGACTGGAGGCGAATGTTATGGGTGACGTCACACTCAGTTAGTTCACTACTTCATACAGTCTATGGGTGGTCCGCCCAAGCACAGCCAATCAAAACACTGCTTTCAGCGCTAATGTCTGAGTTGATGGCAAATGAAAATATTTTATTAGCTACAGACAGACCACAGCAGACTCTTATATATAATAATTTATACAACAGTCATCATCAACATCAGACGCTCTTGTGGACCAATTCTTTCGGCTACTCATTCATAAGAAATTTGGTGCCATTAGCAGTACATTCTTCGACATATCATTGAATTGATCATTCTTGATCAGCAGTTTCCCTTGGCGTTAATCCGCTTTTCTGGTTGTACTTTGACTGATTTGAATCTGGTTCTTATTATGTATAGAGCTGCATGATTATGGCAAGAAACAGTTCTATTTTTTCTGACTAGTAATGCGATTTGTGAAATATTTATAACGTATAATTCTTTTATTTTGGCCAAAGTAATTATGATTTGAGATTGCGATGAGATTTGCAATATATGTTTGAAAAGTAGCATTCTGTTCTGAGCACATATTTCAAACCACTCCAGGGGCATTGGCATTTGAGACATTTGGGACTGAAATATGAACTCATAAACTAATAAGAATCCTTCACATTTGAGGACATTGTAGAAGTCCAAACTACAGCTACATCAAGATTTATCTAGAAAAAGACCAAATATTTAGTTATTTGTATTTTATAATCTAAATAACTGCAGCAGATGCAATTCTAATTATGATTTTGATTGCGATACATTTTGTGTTGCCCTACTATATAGTGTGCATTGTCCAAAGACACAGCTACTGTATGCTCTAATGGCATATTTAGTGAGTCCTAATCTGGTCACAGTGGGGGGGGGGGGGGGTGCCTGGTGGCTGTTGTAATAAAATGGGTGCTCAGTGGTGTGCTCCATTAATGTTATTAACCTTCAGTATTTTCCATTTTGCCCCAAACCAGCACCACTGACCTCCCCTCGCCTGTCCATTGTCGTTTAATCAATCAATATGTGTTCATTTACTGTCAGAACCTGGCAACGCATATTAACACATTAAGAGCTATGACAGCACTGGTGGGACATAATCTGCATTTTAAAACATAGGGAGTTACATAGATCATATGCACTTGAAAAACAACTGAATGGCTTATTTTGATGTTGACCATGTGTCATTTAGTGTCATTTAGCACACAGTTTTTTTCCTCCAAAGTCTAGTCTTCGTTCCATAGCTCATGTTTTTACTGTTACATAACGCCATACCCCAAGCTGATCAGTGTGGTCTGCAGACTTTTTCACAGTTTTATTTAAATTTGATTAATTGCATAGTCTTATTTGAAAGACGACTTTGAAATGTATCATTTGTTTTTCAACAGCTTTCTATATTTCCCTCCATTGTTTGTTCTGAAATGGAAGAAAATCAAATCACAAAAGACATTTGTTCTATTGAAGCCTGTTTCTCTTTCACCGTGTAGATTCAATTGCTTTTCATACCTTTTCTATATTGCCCATGTATGCAGTAAAGGATTTCTTCTTTAGAATCAACTTTTTATGTCATTTATTTGCTTTGTCTTCTTTGCTTGGTGCCCATATTTTTTTTTGGTTTGTTTATTGTATTCATAAAGTATAACAAGACATCAACAGTGTGATAACAATACCAAAAAATTGAATGAAAATGAGCAGAAAGAAGAGTAATCCTATGTTATCTGTCCCCTTCTTCCCTTTTCCAGACATTAACACCGATAGTGACTATAAAACATTTTATCAATACGTTCCATTTCAGTCACAATTATTAATCAGTTGTAAACAGAAAGTTTCATTTTTATGCGCAACAGCTTTGTTTTCTTTTTCTTACATACACATTACACTGGATTTTATGTATTTGTTTAAATGCCATTATTGCACTTGATTCTTTGATTTCTTTGTCAAAACTGTTCCATAAGTGAACTCTTTTCACAGCACTCGATAATCTTGGTTCTGAATCTAGTTTTTTTTTTAAACATGTAGTTTCCTTTTAAATTGTAGTAGCTTGTTCTTATCTCAAATAGTAGTCCATATGTACAACTGATGGAGAGGTGGGTGGCACTGGGCGAAGGAGACGGGGCTCGGCTAATATCTGCCAAAAGGTGGATTATGTGAACACATTGTAGGTCTGTTATGTCTTTTTCACTGTGTGGCAACTGGCAAGATCAAAACTGTTGGAGCTGTGAAAAAAATGCATTTGGCTCTATCATTCTGATCTTTGTTTATGTGCACAAAAGAAACATCTAGTGACGTCAGTTAGACAATGGATTATTAGTACAATACAATACAATATACAAGTACAATACATCTTAAATTTTGTCTTGCATAAATGTCCTTGTCAAATTCTGAACAGGTGTGAACAATCAGAAGGACATCAGATTACTTTATCAGATGTTTCAGTGACATTTTATTAAACTGGTCACTCATTGGATAATTATCAGATTTTTGGTATGCATGTAAACATTTGGCACGTCTTACTAACCTGCTTATAGGCCGTAATTATTTTGGTTGCTGCCCACCACAGTACAGCCCAGTCCCACATCCTGTGCCTGCCTTTGCTTTGGTCTCTCCTCCCTCACTTCTCACTAAAAGGAGCTTTTGTTACAAGGATATTGGATAAATAAACGCTTTAGTGATTAATTCTACTTACCACCGGATCCAAGGCAAGTAAAGGTTCTGGCTTTGTGAGCTTTCAGAAACACTGGTCATGATTCCACTTCTTTTTGATTTTGTTTTAGTTGTGCTAGGAATGTATAGGAAGAGAGCAGTTACCAATTCAGCACAATACTATTATTATATATATTATTGGAGTAATTATGGACAGTAAATTATCATGGAAAGCCCACATCAGGCACATAAAAATAAAAATAGCCAAAAGCCTCTCAATTGTAAATAAAGCTAAGCATAACCTTGATCACAATGCACTTCGAATTCTATATTGTTCTTTGATTCTTCCCTATTTTATATATTGTGTTGAAGTATGGGGTAATAATTACCAATGTTCAATTAATCCACTATTTCTTCTGCAAAAAAGGGCCGTGCGGATCATTCACAAGGTCGGCTTCTTAGAACACACTCATGATCTTTTTACTCAGTCAAAGTTATTAAAATTTTAAGGACCTTGTAAAATATTATACAGTGATTATGCTTTTTAAAGCATTTAATAAACAATTTCCAAAAAATTTGCAAAAGTGTTTTGCTCTTAAAGAGACCATTTATAATTTGAGAGGTTATGGAAACGCCATTTTGCCTAATGTTAGAACCACTCGTGAACGTTTCTGTGTGACTGTATGTGGGGTAAAAATGTGGAATGCTCTGGATTTACAGCAAAAGCTCTGCCAAAATATTCACAAATTTAAGTTCTTGTATAAAGACATGGTCTGGTCTGAATACAGAGAGAGAGACGAGTTTGAATGAATCGTCAAATGGCACCTTTCTTTATCAGTTTTTTTTATTTTTTTATTTTTTTACTTTTTTTTAACAAGAATGGAATTTGCCTTTTTTTTGCTTTTGTGTTTCTTTCAACTGAGCTGATAAGGAAGCTAATTGATAATTTAAGTTATGTTTGGGAAGACAGGGTGGGATTTTAAAAGTTCTTCTCTTCTTCCCACTCCTTTTCGAGCAAAAAGAAAAGACAAATGTATTTGACTGTATATTGGTTACCTGTATTTATTTCCTTGTGTTGACCTGCTCGAAATGAATAAATAAATGAATTACTATTAAACCGATAGGAATGCATTTTTTTTTTTTTTTTTCAAGTTGTAATTGGAGCTGTTTGTAAATTCTGATCTAACTTCGATCCCTCATACATGTCATCAGAAGTGATTCTTTTCTGATTTAGTAACCTCAATCTAACTAGCTAATTAGAATACTTGAATCAAACTTTTTGGTGTGGTGTATTTTTGTGTTTCCTATTGACTATAGCAGAAATAGAAACTTTGGATTGCTCTCTATACAAAGTATATAAAGTATATAATCAGTATAATGTGCAACCTTCCCAACAAATAATTTTATAAACTACAGAATTATATACCCAAAAAATATATTAGAATCCTCATCACAAACATAACTGGAGTCAAACAGAAAACATTGTGTTCCACCTTGTGATGTTATGTGGTAATACAGGAAGTCCTCCACTGTGTTTTTATATTCCATACACCTTCACTGGAATTATGTGGACAATTTCAAAAAATAGCCAATTTCTCCTGAACTAAATTGACAAAATTGTCAATTTCTCCTGAACTAAAGGTAAAATACAACTGTTAACTTGAAAACTACGGCTTCATGACATCACAAGATGGAAAAGAGCATTTTCAGCTTTCAAGATGTATACATCCCAATAATGCAGGGTTACTCAAACATGTGTGAATAAAACAAAACATAACTCCAGCTGTGTTTTTGATGAAGTAACAACATTCTTACATGGATAAAAGCTCACTTGAGTCAATTATGCGTAATATAGGACCTTTAAACCCACCCCAAAAGAAACATATCCTCTATTATTAGATCAGCATGAATAATACTAATAAAACACACACACATACGCAGATTCTGCGTGTTTTTGTGCGTGTACTACATGCTAACTTGAATGGGGTTTTCACACACGTTTGATTTATCTCCTCTGTCACCACACATGGCTGCAGCAGGACTTCCCCCTGCTCTTATCCTCCATACATGCTTCTTTTTTTACCCTCTCACTCCCACCTCCAGAGGTTCACTGATTGGGACATGGGCAGATTAAAGAAAGAAAGGAAAGCCCTCTCATATTACTATAGAAATATGTACAATATGAAGTAGTGAATCATGGATTCTACCTGGACGACTGAGGGACTTTTCACTCACAAATATGAAGTAGTGTTTTGTTCTGAAATGAGCTGTAATTGTGTAACTCAGGTTTAACATGATAATTACTATATCATAATATGATATAGTAATTACACACATGATAAAAATTTATAAATATTATCAATTTTTATCATGTGTGTAATTTCTTTGCAATAATATGGGAAGTTATTTCTGCTATTTTTTACGTAATAAGGTAAGATTTGAACTGTAGAAGTTTGAATAAATAAATATCCATGACTAAATTATTGGTTAATTCTGCTATTTATTTGTTGCAGTTCATGTTTCTTTAATGATACTTAAATTTAGAAATGTTTATGGATAGTCCTGCTTATTGTTATTAGGGATTCACCGATACTAATACTGGTATTGAATATCAATGCAGATCCAGGAAAAATTGCAGTATCGGTTATTAGTTCTATGTCGGTTCAGTCCATATCCTGGTACTCTTTTTACTTTATTTACTTGTAACAAGTTAACTGTATTTTGAGAGAGAAAAAAAAAAAAAACAATTCCAAACTGGTATTAGTTAATCTGATATCGGCAAATACTTAATGCCATAGTATCAATATTGGTATCGGAACTGAAAATTTCAAGCGGTGCATCCCTCATTGTTATTGTATAGGTGGCATAAATTAGGTTCAGTATTATCATTTATCGTCTATATTTTCTTCAGCAATATATCATGTTTCGAATTTTGTTTTCATGACAGGCCAAACTAAGGCTGCAGGTTTGATGAAGTTTGATCTCACGTTACAGTGGACACCTGTAATGTTAAAGTTAAAATGTCTATACAACAAGGCCTATCACAATAACAATTTCTGAAACACGATCTATTGCTACTGAGGTGTACTGTGATAAATTATGTTGAAACTACTACTACTTCATCAACAGACTCAATAACAATAATGCAAGATGTCAGTAAACCATTTTTAAATAGTATAATTAAAAGGCTTGAGCTGCTACAAATAAATGGCAGAAATAAACAAGAATTGGCCATAAAAGTGACTTATTCAACCCTCTACAGCTCAAATCGTATTGTAATACAATCCAGAAATACCCCAAATCTCACCACCTTTACAAAGAAATTGAACACACGATAAATGCTGAGCCTCAAAATATATCGTTCTAGTTTTCAAATATTGAACGATGAGTCGATATAGTAATTACTGTGATAGGCCTATATACAAACTAATTGGTTTTGCAGTTCAGGTTACAATATTGGATTCACATATTGCGTTGAGGAAAAATTATGAAGACTAGAGACGGCATTTGGTACAAAATATATTCTATTACCATGTGTGTACTTTTTTTTGCGTATTTATCAGGTCAGTATAAATACATGTTTTTAGTAATCTTAGTTTTGTTGTTTATGATGTTGTTTTCAGATGTACAAATGTATGATAACTACTAGAGGAGGTGTGTTTATTAGAGCAGGTCAAAATGTGCTTAAAGGTGCACTGTGTAACTTTTCTGGTAGATGGCCTTGTCTCCATGGAGATGTTATTGCTTTACCTCCAGTATTCCAAAGTAGGGCATTAAACTTTTCAGTCTCCACAGAAACGAGGAGATGCCACTAGGGCAGTTTACAGGTGAGATCAGACTGTACGTTTTTAAAAGTATTTTTGAGCAATAAAAAACACATAATTTCATAAATCCGTCTTATACAAGTTTAATACCATATTGTTAATACCATATAGTCGAACATTACAGGTGAAGGAATACCGTCTTCATGGTAGTGGACCCCTAACCTGAAAAGTTACAAGATTTACTGCAATTAAATCATAGTTTTAATTTAAATAGTCACAGTTAACAAAATTAAATTAATAAATAAGTAACATGACCATTTGTATAGCACAGTGTCTCCAAATATTTTTCACTCTTCCTTCAATCGTCAATATTCTGCCGCATTCTGAAAGTAATCCTGACTCTTATTAGGATCAGATCAATACTACAATGGTGGTCAGAAAAGCTTTGCAAAGATACAATATGTTTTTCCAAATTCTCTCCCGCCCAACGCCCAAACATGTTTTATTAACCACCTCGGAATACTGAGAACTATGACACCGTGAGGTCACAAGGGCCAGGCTGCATAAAGTGTTTTCTGTTTTGAGTTTTCTTGTATTCTGTACTCGGGATTTATATAACAAGCTACTTTATGCTAATTTCCTGTGTTTAATATCATACAGTCTTTGCTACTAATTTTGATGGAGGACTATTCAAATCAGTTTACTTCCCCTTAGGGATGGGCAGTAAATATAATGGGTTGCAATATCGATATTGGCTGATATCAGGGGGAAAAAGTATAAAATATTGTTCCAGGACTGCCCCAGTCTGTGTGTCCCATGTGTCGTTCCGAGTTTGTCCTCTGAACATATTACTTGACTTTTCGAACAGAATAATGCTTAAAAATTTAAATAACAGTGTAATTAGACTATAATATGGCTGTACACACATATGTAAGAAATAATTTTATATCCCAGACAAAATATTTTTATTATTTTTACAAAAGTGAAAAGTTAATTGTTATCTTTACGTCAACTTAAGATACATTTGTGGGTCTTGTTATGAATTTTAAAAGCTAAATATCAATATAGATAAATATTGTTATTGGCCACAGCAGCAAACCAAATATCTGATACTGACTCAAAAAAAATCATATTGGACCATCCCTACTTCAACTCGCAGATTCACAATTGCCTCTGCCGTGAGCTATTTACCACTGCGACCAACTGTTAAGTCACTAAAGACACCATGCCGAGCCATACACGCATTCGCACACATTTGTAGCCAAACATATGGTAGGACCCACCAAGGTGCTACTCTGACACCTCACACTCTACCCTTGTGTGAAATCCCATCTTAGACTCAAATGCCAGCAATGGAATATGCTGCTGTGTCGCTCTGAATGAATCCTCTCTTCTGATTGGCTGCCCAGGTACAACCCGCCCCCCTCGTGACGGAGAAGTTCCTGGCGTGGACTACAACTTCTTGTCTGTGGAGGAGTTCTTGAAGCTAGAGAAGAGTGGGACCCTGCTGGAGACAGGCACATACGAAGGTGAGAGGAGATTCTAGTGGTGCTGCTGTTCATGTACTCTGGGATAATCAACATAATCAGAGGCTCTCTGCAGTAAGAATCTGCATCTTTAATGTTTTTTATGCTCAACACTTGTACATTTCTTAGCTAAACAAGTTAGAAATTCTAATGAATGAATACTGCCGGAGTCAATATCAGTCATCCCTTCAAACTGATGACCCAGCCAGAGGAGAGCTAAGAAAGAATACAACCAAAAGAACTAAAATGATATGGCCTAAAATGATATGGACAGGCCATACCTCGTATGAAAGCTCAGAACCTCCAGAATTCATTCACCGTGATGCAGAGGCTGCACTAGCACTGATACATGACTGGCTGCAGGTGCTGGGGTTTAGGCAGTGATGATTCAAATCAGACAGAGTCCTTTTAGATTTCAGCATTGAAGCTGGCAACCCAAATCAAAGACTCATGCTCATTCTGCTTGTGATTGGATAATTGTTTTTTGGAACCAAAACACCAAATTATAGCATAAACAACATGGCCGTCCTGCCCAATGTTTTTGTAATTAAGAATAAATCAATAATAAATCACCATTACAATTCTTACCAGACTTGAACATATTTATCCTTTGGAGATACAGATGTATCCAGAAATACATCTTGAGATACAAATAGGTCATGTTTATGGAATTTAAAATCTAAATCTTACATACATTTATTTTATTTTTGTATGTAAATGTTTTTGCCAAGTTAAACTACAGTGTTTCCTCACTTATGTTATTGTTGTTGAGGTTGTTACTAATCTGGTATGGAAGTTTAATTCCCTGACATCAGTCCAAAATAGTTAATCATATTGTTTTATGAGTCATCATTATGGTTCTCTGGTAGCACACACTTTAATTAGCATACAATAGCATACCCACCCCCATGCACACCCAAACTATCTGACCTCCTTTCAGACCCTCCCACTTTTATCCAATCACTCTCCTCCGTTGCCTAGGTAACTATTATGGGACGCCCAAGCCGCCGGTGCAGCCCCCCAGTGGGACAGTGATCAGCACGAGCAGCGGTGGTGGTGATGCCCCTGTGTCAGACGGGCTCAGTGGAAGCTCACAGTACTCCTCTTCTCTGCGCTCCAAGTCCTACCATGACATGCACAATGCTGGACTAGTGCCCGGAGAGACGCTGCCGGAGGACGAAGACGACCTCCCTGACATGAACAATAGCTTTACAGGTAAGCAGGGGCAGAGGGGGATACGGAGGGGGCTGGAATAATGAATGACCGTTTTTATACTACAAGCATGGTCACCTTCACTGTCTGTTAATGAATGACACTGTTTACTTTGACTTAGGCTGTGTCCCATTTCTCTGTCTTACCCCTTTGTCTTACCCCTACCCCTTGGTTCATGTGAGGACAAGGGGTGTCCCGATTCTAATTTTGATCAAGGGCTAGGGCCCTTGAAACGAAGTAGGCTCTCGACCAGACTTGAAACGAAGGGGTACGCCTACAAGGCAGGTTTTGGGATCAGGATGGCAGCGTCACATCCACCAGCCAAGGAGTCTCATAAATGTATTTTCAGCAGTTGTAATTATCGATTAACAGTTTAGCATGGTTTACAATTATGACACTTCTACGTTACTACGTTACTTTTAATGAACTGTTGTTGCGGTTTAAATTGTAGTGTTGTCTGTTTAGCTGTCGTTATCGTTTTCATCGATAAACAAGATAGTTTTTTTGTCAAGCTGAGGTACCCGTTAATCCTTGACATTTGTTTACGTTTGTTTGCGTCAATTGTTGTCGCCTCTGTAGACATAGCAGCCAGGTAGAGGCAAGGGATGATGACGCAAACGGTAATCGAGTGGTGTCCCATTTCATAGGGGAACATTAGTACCCCTGGCCCTCTCAGCTGGTTACCAAGGGCCAGACAAAGATGTAGATAAAGGGGTAGGGGAAGGGGTAAGACAGAGAAATGGGACGCACCCCTAGACTTAGACAAACTTAACCGATCCATCAGGGAAATTATTTGGACACAGTAGCTCACACATCACAATATACAAAAATAACAAGAGACTGGTGTCAGATAAGGCATAATTACATAAATGCACTGTATATGTACAAGTAAAATATATATTTATAAATCTCAGCTATATTACAAGAGGTTGTAAGGAAAAAAGTGCACAGACGTAATGGAGATTGACATGACAGGTTATCTAATACATAATGGTGAGCACTGTATCGTTCACTGTTTGAGCTGATCTATAGGAGCCTTGAAACTTACACAGCTGTTTAGTTATATAAAACAGGATTATTTTAGTATGTAAATCTTCTCTAAGAACAGCTATAGTGATAACCTTCCCTGATGTTAGTGGTGTCAGAATCCATTTTGTTAAACTTTACCATAGTTGAGCTTTTGTATACATAGATTGTTGATGAATAGAATAAGTTGAGTTCATGTGACCTGTAACATTCTAAAATGCCTATAGTTTAATACTGAATGGGAGTAAGAATTGCATGGTATAGTTTTGTGTCTTTTAACTGTCAAAATGTTTTAGGTCAAATGCCTATACAAGAAGCACAGACTGGCAGTGAAACGATTTTTTGCTCTATGATTTATTTTGTTTTATTGTAAGAAGAAATAAACAAAACTAATTACAGTTATGTGCTTTTGTGATGTAGATAAGTCAGCGACATGAAGCCAAGACAATTCCATGTAATACACATAAAAAGTAAAAATAGTAAAAAGTGGCCACAAAGGTGATCTCAGGTGGAATTGAAAGAACTTTAAAAATTACTAGATTAATTAGGACCGTTTGTGAGACGAGGTACACGATTGAAGAAATAAGCAAAAAAAAAAAAAAAAAAAAAAGAGCAAAGACATTAAGAATTAAGCTGTATTAACGCCTTAAAGTTAAATAAGTTACCCACTACTTGGTGTTACAAGGCCATTGAGGCTTCTACAACATCATTCTTTTAAAATGTGACCCTCTGTTAAACTACATTATTTCTGCGCTCATTCATTCATCAAGAGATTAATTTTTTATTAAAATAAGAATTTCTCTGATTTATATCGCGCTTTACAACCTTGACAAGCTTCTCAAAGCATCTGAAACTTGAAACTTTTTCTTTACAGATTTTAAGACCTCTACCATCCCTTAACATAGCCATAGGTATAACTGACCACATATGTCTTTGTGTTAGTGAAAGCGGTCATTGTGATTTGAAGCAGTTTTGTAGGCCTCAGCACTTCCATACCTGTTTGAAAAAGTCCAGATGTAAGAATTTGAGCCAGGTTCAAATAAAGCGCACTGCCTTTATATGAGAAGATGTATAAAAGAACTTTAATAATCAACCATCTTTCACTCAATTTGCCTACTTTCCCATTTAAAATTACTCCCATGATTCTTTTGGATTCCTGTATTGTTGCATACTGTAGATTCCTTTTTTTAAATACAGAATAGATCTCTTTTATGCTTTCTCATTCCTTATTTGGCCCAGCTGGAGAGCAGAAAAAGTGGGTGCGATGGGAGGGAGCAGCAGTAACACAAGGTGGAAGGAAATGAAAGGGAGACGAGAAGGAGGAGGAGGAGGAGGTGCAGTCTGGGAAGGAGCGTGAGTTTCAATGAGACTGGTCAGAGAGCAGAGAGGAAGAAAGGCCAGCTGGTCAAAGACGATAGATACAATAAATAGGACAAACAGCTGGAAAGAGAGGATTTTTTTTCTTCCTTTTTGCTTTGTTTTGAGTGTCTGCTAAGGCTGGCTGGATTGGTGAGTAAGTTGTGTCTGGGTTTGATTAAACGTCTATACCAACACATAGAAAACATGTAAAATAGTGCCACCTGGCTGTTAACATGAAAGCCTAACCTCCCATAGTCCCATAAAATAATGCTATCTTTGTTTGCTTAAAGAGCATTTTTACGTTAAATCATTTTAATAATTAATAAATGGTAATATAGAGCAATGCAGGAAGATTTTTCAGAACACAAAGAAAGAACATATGCCTGAAACTGATTTTAAGATCTTCTAGTTTTGAGGAGTTTTGTTGTCGTTATTATTACAAGAAGAAACCACACAATTTAACATTGTCTAATAATGTGTTTACTCAGCTTTATTAAATCAAACTTTCTGAATGATCAAGTAAAAATAATTGAAATTCATGTTTACTTTTAAGTGTATGAACTGATTTTTTTAAATTTTTTATTTTGAGTTTCTCAAGTTGTCATTATTTTTTATTTCTTTCAATTATATCATGTTCTGCATAATCACAGTCATCAATTAACCAAAGAATCGGATCAGAATTACTGCGTCTGACCAGCAGAAGAAATTCAGTTATTAAAAATTAAGTTGGAGAACTGCCAGAACTAAACAAATAATGTCTATTTGCCACTAGTAAGAACCATGCTTGTCATTGTAATTCTCATCATTCGTTCTCTTTTTTTTTTTTTTGTACTAATGGGTATGTTTTTAATATTTTTCCATGAGATTTAAGGTTTAGAGGGTTGAATAAATTACTTCTATGACTCACTATGTTGATGCAAACCAACTATTCAAGTGTTTCATTCTGCAATTAATAGTGCTGGTAATGTTTTTATAATGTTTATTTCGTGGGATGATTCAGCTTTATGGCTATAGTGTCAGCAGGATCATTTATTTTCATTTATCAGGTATATTTTCATCAGAAATGTATCGCGCATCAAAACTACCGGTAGTTATCAGGACAGGCTTAATAAGAAGCAGTTGCTCAGTTGAAATGTACTCCGTTTTAAGTTGCCATGTGTTTGTCATTGGCCCAAAAGTACTTTATTTGTAGTTGGAGGTGCCAGTCATGTGAGAGTGGAAACGACACTTGTGGGCTGGAGGAGGTGGAGGTGTGAACAGACATCTTGGTAAACGCAGCCAAATGGTTCAAAGGCAAGCCAGGATGTCTGTGGATTAGTCAAACATTGCTTTAATCAACATTTCTACAAACTGAAGAGTAATTTGGTAATTTAATTATCAAGTTTCAAATTTCAAAGTGCTGTGTAAGACTATGAATACTGAACAAAACTGACCAGTATCAAATCAGATGTTGTGTAAATGTACTTTTGAATTAATGTTACTAGTATCATTGATGTAGAAGTACTCAGAGTGTGTACTGTACACTGTTTTATTACAGTGATCTACAAGCAAAATGCTTCTGGAACAAAAGTAGTGAAATTTTTCTTGGTTTAGGTCACTAATAAAGAAAAAGTAAGTCAGAAGTGCTGATTGGCTATAGTTTCCAAGATATAGTATTGGGTCAAAATAGGAAATTTATGCAAAATAAGGTAAAAACGGTAGTTTATCAGAAGGTACAGTGTGTCTACAAGCAACCAGTTCTATCTGAAAGCCTGTCTGCACATTCCAATACATTCATTTTAATATGTCTAGAGTTTTAACATCAAATATTTTTTGGTTTCACATCAGAGAGATGCCTCGAAATTGTGTGCACCTGATGTCTTAAGATATTTCTTGTTTACTTCTTGACGGATAAAGAAGTGCAAGTTAAATATTTTCAAAATATAAATATTATTTTTAAGCAAAAATGCCTCAATCTATTGATGAACAGAAGCGATTTTGATGTAAAACAATATTAGATATCTTGAATACATTAGCTAACCAGCACAGTTATCAATTGATTTTCAGTTCATCTTATCAATATAAATGAGATTTAGCCACTTTTATCTCGAAGCAGATCGAGTCCAAAAATTTGTAGACTAGTGTTACTTGCAGTTTTTTGACTATTATTTTTTATTACAAGACCACTTATAATATAATTGTATTTCAGATCAAGATAGGACTAAAGATGGCTCAAAATGACTTGAAACGGTTCCAAATTAACTTGAATAATACAATGATTAAATGCTCAACTTAATCGCATAAAGAGTAATAGAGACAGTGAAGGATGGGTCCAAGGCAGATTTCCCTATGAGGTCAGTAAAGTGTACCTTAATCTTAACTTGTGTATTTTTTCATGTAACACTACTACTGCCTGATTACAGTATTTGCATTCATATCTTTTTTATTTTAAATTGAAAAATATATTGTGAAGTTGTTTCTAACTGCATCTTCCACTTGTATTTGTGCAGGAGACTCTAGTGAATTTGACGAGCTTCATCACTCGGTGCGCCCCTTTCCCCCAGGGAAAAATCAGAGTGCCCCGTCCTATCTGGGGACGACCCCCTCACCAGCGGTCACCACGGAGAGCACACAGCAGCCCCACCCTCCCCTGAGCCAGCCTCCCCCAGAGGACCCCCTGGGACCTCTGCCGGACAACTGGGAGATGGCCTACACAGAGAATGGAGAGGTCTACTTTATAGAGTAAGTTGTATTCTTCAGGCTATTTTTATGACAGAGCTGATTTACACTGCTTTACTCAAGAAGTGAATGTATGAATGAATATCAGCAGCTTTGGTACTACAGGGATTTAAACATACAACAACAGGTCAACATCAAAAGAAAATATTTATTACGTTGTGTATGCAGTGTGTGCAAGAGCCTCTTGTTCACAGATGTTTTATGTTTTGATGCTCTACACTCAAACTTCTTTAAATCCAAAGGCATTCATGCTGTTTTAAACCTGGTGAAATTATATTTAGAGTTTTCTATGAAATCTCTTAACACCAGATGGCTTCTGCCTCATCTTTCATTGCACTGAGCAGTATAATGTAGAAATTAATTTCCTTATAATAGAAGGCTATATCTACTCAAAATATTGGTTGGCCAGGTATTCATAATAAAGTGACTACATCTGTAAAATGACTGTGTGCATTTTGCAAAACTTATAATTACAGTGTTGTTTTATAGCCACAACACAAAGACCACTTCGTGGATAGACCCTCGGTGCCTGGACAAGCCTCAGAAACCCCTGGAAGAAAGTGAAGATGATGGTCTGTTTTTTTTTTTTGTATTTCTCTAGAAGTTCATATGTATGAGATTACGATGTTTTAGTAATATGGCCTGTTGTTTTTTTAATCGGTGGTCTATGATGGTTATAGTAGTGAACTGGCATACATCAGGTAATAGGTAGAACGATCCTATAATACTCATTGTGACACATAGGTGTCAGTGTTGAGCTAGTTGGTGCTGGTCATGTTGCTGTTCAGTAACTCACTTCAAACAGAGATGACATCATTTAGTTTGCAGTACACTGTCTAAACATATGTTTTCTGTTATAAGTAATAAAAAAGGCAGTGTATAAAACACATACTTTTATGGCCACATTGACTGACTTGTGTTCTCTCGGTCTATTCGTCTTCCTCCTGGATTTGTGAGCAGAAGGGGTGCATACAGAGGAGCTGGACAATGACCTCGGTGAGTATTAGATTAAAGCATTTGTCTTATAAGCACCATATTTGGTACAAACACATGATGCACTGTGTATGGATGAACCTTTAATTTAGTTGATTGCACATAAGAATATAATTACATAATAGAGGTCTATTATAATGTCAGAAGACATTCTGAATACATATTACTTTGATTTTGATTTATGTTTTAAATACTGCTCTATCAGAACAATTAGTTTGCCAAATGCAGCTGTGTCACAATTGTGTCACAATTTGCTGGACTTTGCACATTATTTTCATGGCCTAAAATCCATTTATAGCACTTGCACTGGTTATACGTAGACTTCCCTCTAACCACAATTTTCTGTCTTGCTTACACTCGCTTAGTTTCATTTTCATGTGTTTATCTTTGGCTTGAAATGTCAGTGTGCCTTTGGTGTTTCCAGTACAAATGTTGTGATAATTATGCGGCGTGCAGCCTGGAGTCTAGTTAACACTTCCCATAGCTGAGCATCTGAATGAGCTGCTCATGTGAGAGTTAAGGTTAGGCACACGACCAGATTCGAGATCAGTGTCCTTGGGTTATTCATTAGCAAAGACAATGTAAGTACTTAATACATATTTCTTTCAGCAGTTCCTTGATTAAAAAATAATAATATTTAAAAATCTGCAGTGTAATCTTACAAGCAAGGGTATACAGTGATCATTCTACAATTTGTTACAATTTAAAGTACACATATTATACATTATTTGTATTGTTTTTGACCTTTAAACATACCTTTAATTTGGCACTTCATGTTTTAGAACTGAAAATAATAATAATCTTAAAGGTCCCATGACATGGTACTTCTTGATGCTTTTATATGGTGCCTTAATGGTTCCCTAATACTGTAAATGAATCCTGCTTCAAAATCAACACTCAGTGCATGAGAAAGACACAGTCTACACAGTCAGAGTCAGAATCTCTCTCTCTGAACGACTCATTCTGGGCCTTGTTGCTTGAATGCAAATGAGAAGGACACAGATAGGTGTAGGAGCGGGTGGGGGGCAAATGCTCCGCTGGTTCCGCTGCGCTGTGCGCTGTCTCCCACTTCCGCGTTTTAAGCGCGGGGGAAGAAAGGAGAGGAATTTCAATGAAAAAAACACATTTTCACAGAAAATAAAATTAAACCACTGCTGTTTCAGAGGGTCGGGTAAAGGACTTCCGAGCCTAGAAACACTCGCACGTGCCTCCAGGCAAATAAAAAAACGCATTTCGCATTGCGTAGCTCCTTCGCGGTCCAAACTCTCTGGGCGTGATTTCCAGAGACAGGGGGTGGACATCCAGACGGTGGTGGAACTGCATTTGCATTTCTTTTTCCGATGTTGCGTAACAAAGTTGCCTTGTTCAGAATCGCCCGTTTGAGCTGTGTTTTTTTTCAAACGCAGAAAAGGATCGCAAATGCTCAGTTTAGACATTTCGCTACTTTTAGCCATTGGGGGGGGGGCCTAAACAGGGTAGGGAAGCTCACATTAGCGTTCAAAAACCTCAGAAAGTGAAAATTTCATGCCATGGGACCTTTAAATAAACACCTTATTTCAGCAATATTTCTGCAGTATTCTGAGCATTTGATAAATCACACAATTGGGTTAGCAACTTTTTCCGACATTCTAACAAAATCGTGCAGCTATAATGAACCCAATTTGGTGTCACAAATGCCCAGAGCCCTTCAGACTTTTACTTCTGACGTTACAAAACTGGGAAATTCAAAATCAGACTTTTTTTTATGAGGCTTAGAAAGAGCATGCTTACTAAACCAAGCCAGCCAAATATAACTCCTGGTATGTTTTTGATGAAGGAACTTAAAAAATCAATTGGCTTAAAAATCTATTTAGCATAATACGTTTGTTAAATTTTAGGGTCCATTCACATTTGTACTAGATTGCTACAAAGTGGTCTGATTATTGTCATTGAGATAATGAAAACAAATGTGGCGATAGATTATTGGATTTTTTCTTGCCCACCCTTTGTCCTTGGTGATCGCAGACTAAAGACGTATTGTGAAAGAGCAATGTCAAATAGAAAACAGAGATGACTCACATTCTTGCCCTTGTCTCATCCTCCTGCTGCTGTAAATCCCATACAACCCTGAAGCAAAACTCCACAAGAGTACTGTCAAATTAACCCAAATCTATTTTTATTTTTATTTTTATTGAAGGTGAGAATTAGTTGTATTTAGGGCACAGATTACGCATAATTGACTCTGGGGGAAAAAAATAAGAGACCACTGCAAAATTATCAGTTTTTTTTATTTTACTACGTATAGGCATGTGTTTGGGCAAAAGGAATATTTTTGTTTGAGTCTGTAAACTACTGACAACATTTCCCCCAAATTCCAAATTAAAATATTATCGTTTAGGTTGCCTGGAAGAATCCATGACTCATCGCTGTACCAGCAGTGAGTCTGGTAACGCTTGGTCCAGAATACGCTGCGGTTGCGCGTAGACAGACAGCTAAGTGAACCAATCAGAGATTGCGCAATCTTGATTCAAAACTGACGAGAAACATCCGCTGTCTAAGAGTGACGTTGCGGGCAAAGGCGGGTGCAGTGACGTCACCATCTTTGAACGAATCAGAATCGCGGAGTCCGTTTTTAACCGGAGGAGCGAGGGTGGAGCGAGGGTGTCCAAATGGTATCGCGGTGTATAGGAAATACAGAGAGATATCATTTGGCTGGCCAGGTAATCGTTTAGGGCATTTATTTGCAAAAAATGACAAATGGTCAAAATAACAAAAAAGATCCATGTTTTCAGACCTCAAACAATGGAAAGAAGCAAGATCAAATTCATTTTAAAACAACATAATACTAATGTTTACACTTAAGAAGAGTTCAGAAATCAATATTTGATGCAATAACCCTTATTTTTAATCACAGCTTTCATGTGTCTTGGCATGCTCTCCACAAGTCTTTCACATTGTTCTTGGGTGACTTTATTCCACTCCTGGTGCAAGAACTGAAGTAGCTCAGCTTTGTGTTTGTGTTGGAATTCAACAGACGCTGGAATGGAATGGCTGTAATACATGTAGAGATGCTGATTTCAGAAAAAAAATGCAGTGGTCTCTTATTTTTTTCCAGAGCTGTACAGTTCTATTTTGTTTCATTCACGCTTTTTTCAGAAATACATGAATCCATTTGTAATCTCTCAGCACTCAAACATGCTCAGTTTATATTCTTCCCGAATTGTTGCTTCATAGGCAAAAATACAGACTTTTCCTGCCTGTTTTTAAGTCCATAGGAAGTCAAAGTCACTGGTCTTGTACTGCGGCTAACACAACAATAAACCCATGGCTTTAGCGTAACATTAGCATTGCCCAACCCCTTCATTTATTGTCTTTTTGTGCATGCCCAGTACAGTAGAGGGAGCACCAATGCCTAAATGCCTCATTGGAAACTGAGACATAGTGTTTTCCAAATTTAGAAATACTTAGAAAATGTGAAATACTTATCTCATGGTGACCAAAAGCATGTTTAAAATGGAATTAAAGCCACAAAAATGCATAATATGTGTCTAACTAGTGATGGGAAGAATACTTTGAAAATGTATTTAGTACAGAATACTGAATAGCTACATTTTTATAACAAATTCAGATACATGGTCCAATCAGAGTACTGTATTCTGAGTACGTAGAATACTTTCACGCAGGGTTGCATTTAATTTATTGTGTAAACATTCAATAAAGGGTTAAAAACAGCTTCATATCTGTAGATACAGTTAAACATTTAATCATTACATTTGGACATGCAGTATAATTTGATGTAATAAGACTATTTACTGGTCGTATTTGGTCCAGAAAGTCTCATAAATTTTGAGCTTTTATTTACACAAAGCTGTTCTGTGGTTACTTGGGAGATAAATAACAGCTCTATAACACATTTGGATCAGTTTTGCCTTATTTTATTTTTGTTTAAAGAAAAATAAATGGTGTTTTCAGTCTCTGCACTGTACTGGCTGATATCGGGTATCAGCAGATCCTTAAAGCTGTAGTATCTTAAAGCTGGATCAGTGCATCCGTAGTCAGAATATATTTTCTCTGTATATGTATTCAGTTACTTCCCAGCATTGTATGTAACATTCCAACCAGCAATATTTGAATAAAACTCACCGTGTCAGCTTTGTGCATTTACACACTACGATGAACTCCTGCCACCTTGACCAGGCTGACAGATATAATTGTGAATCGGGCATCTCCGTTGGTTATAGAGCTTTATTGGGCGTCTCTCTGCAAACCCGTGCGCCTGAATCCACTCTAAGGCGTCTCATTAGGAAGCAGAGAGAGATTCTTGAGCTGGATGACGATAATTGCTGTCTCCTCACACAGGGCTAACCATAATTGGCTGAGGGTAATAATATGTAAAACTGATACATTTCACTAAAGGACTATTGACAATCTTTACATGGAGCTAATTAGACAGCCCTGACACAGCCAGTAATATAAATAACATGCTTCAAGTTTCTAATTCTAATTTCTAATACCACAGACATACATTGCCTTTTAGCCCTTGAGCACTATTAATATTTAATTCTTATTATGTATTATTTATTATGTTTCTTTTGACCTCTAAGTTTAAAGGAGACATATTATGCTAAATCAACTGTTAAAGGGCCCATATTACGCTATATTCTAATCTATTATTAATGTTGTTTCCTCATCACATACCTGGAGTTTGGTTTTCTTCCATTCACACATGTTTAACACACAAAAGGCTTTTTCTTCTCTCAAAGAGAAAACAAGCTGTTACACCGTGTGATGTCATGTGGTAATACACTGTCCTCCACTGTGTTTTTAAACTCCATACACCTAGGATAATTTGAATGATTTCAACCCTGGAATTTCATCTCTCTACTGAACAATAGTTATGTCGAAGTTAAAGGGATATGCCACCCCCAGGTCAAATTTGGGCATCTCCCCACAGTCCAGAGACTAAAATAAGTGCACCACGCTGTGCAACAGGGGAACTCCCTTCCTGGTGCGTAACAGGGATTCCCCTGGCAGCGTGCTGCGTGATTCGGCTTTATTCTTCCGCACTGGAAAATAGTTCCCACCCAAAATGACCAAGGCAAGCTCTCCATGTTGATTTGCACATTTATTTGCACTCGATATGAATGCGCACTACACAGAAAGTAATTGGGAAACGCATCGAGCAAATTAATTCCTTTTGGCCGAAATCTTTCTCTGGCGACGTTAGACTCCAGTCTAACGCGGAGGAGCAGCAGGTACCGCGGCGGTCAGTGGCGACAGACTCGGACAATGGCTGGGTGAGCAGGAAAACGCTTTCTACCACTTATTTTAGTCTCTGGACTGTGGGGAGATGCCCAAATTTGACCTGAGGGTGGCATATCCCTTTAAAGTGTACTTTATTGTCAATTCACTATGTAACAGGCATTACACAGAGGACTGAAATTGCGTTTCACCAGACACCAAATGTGCAATTTAAACTAAAAACATGCAAACACACGCACACAAACGCACAGCTACACTCATAAACAATAAATAGACATAAGACATACAGGTAAATATACGCTTCAACAAGAGGAAAGTTCGAGGTAGAATGAAATGTGCAATATGTAAGGTGCAATAAGTAAAGGTGCAATTTGTAAAATGCAAGAGTGCAAGCAGCATGGACATCAGGTGGTCAAAAGGTGGCTGGTAACTTGAAAACTATTGTTCATGATATCACAAGATGGAAAAGAGCATTTTGAGCTTTGGAGATGTAGACAGAATAATAATAAAGGATTACTCAAACGTGTGAATGAAAACACAACTCCAGCTATGTTTTTGGAGTTGTCTTTTAGCCATTATAAAATGGCTAAAAGCTCACAAGAGTCAATTTTGCGTAATATAAGACCTCTAAGAGCTTTTAACCATGTTGTAATTGTTTTTAGCCCCATTTAGCCTCTCTAAGTTGTATTTAGAGTGATTCATGCATGCCTGAGTAATATTTATTCTCTCGCAATCAGAATGCCATGGCTGTGAAAATTCCCCATTTCACCAACCCCCCCATACACACCCACTGCTCTCTGTTAATTAATTTCCTTAACTGGTGATACACGTAGGAATCAGAAGTGTTTTGAGAGCCATTTTAGTTCAAATTAAGGAAAATAAATCTGCTGCTTGCAACTGTGAACTGTAGCTATTCATAGGCGGGCTGTGAGCATGGCACTTTGTCGTTGACATTTATTGTAAAGAAGCAAGAAATCAGGGCTGTAATTTTCAACCAGAGTAACTTCAACAGAATAACTGTCCCTACCTGGAGCTACTGTGACAAGTAAATTTCTCCTGCCTGAGACCAATAAAGTCTTATCTTATCTTTTATAATGTTGTGTCCTCATCAAAAACATACTTGGAGTTGTGTTTTGTTTCATTCACACAGGTTTAACACACAAAGCCTCTGCATATTTAGCCTGAGTTCCTCTCTTAAAGAAAACACTCCATCTTGTGATATCATAATGGTAATTCAGGAAGTTTTCCACTGTGTTTTTAAACTCCATACACCTCCACTAGAATCATTCAGATAATTTCAGATGTGGGATTGCCGATCTCTACTGAATTAAAGGTAAAAGAAGGGGATAACTTGAAAATTACCGCTTCATGACATCACAAGGTCAAACATACCATTTGGTAACCTGGGAAATCCCAGGCTGCTTTCGTTCATTCCGATCTGAAAGACAGCTTGGCAACTAGGCTAAGCGAGCTCTCCTGATTTTGGGAGCCAATCAGAGAGCGGGGAGGGGTGGCAAGACGGTGACGCGTACTACGTGACAAACAGAAGCTTGTAGTTTGAACTGACAGCTGACATGATTGGTTATGGGCTACGTATACGCCAAATGATAGACATTTGTAACGCCCAATAAACGGCCGTTGGCAATCATAAAGCACACCTCCGCTACGAAATATTTAGTAGGTAGCTCCCAGACCATTTATCATTTGTGATATGGTCTGGTGTAAACCAGGCAAACCGTTTGGAGCTTTAGAGATGTAGATAGACTAATAATAAAAGGTTACTGAAACATGTGAGAATGAAACAAAACACATCTCCAGGTATGTTTTTGAGAAGGTAACAACATTATAGCATGGCTTAAAGCTCACAAGATCCAGTTTGGTGTAATATAGAAGCTTTAATAATATGACTTTAAAATGTCAAAAATACGACAGAATTCCCCATGGACATCTTAGATCATAACAGACAAAAGCACATGTCTTAACTCTTTATTCCTCACATACGACACTATCCTCTCATGTTGTTATTTTTACCCTGTTTCCTCTCTCTATCTGTTAATCCATCCTTGTATCCATCCGTTCGTGCCTGCGGGGGTCTACCTCAGTTCTTATCTGACACTGGGAAATGTCAGGCGAAGAGGGGGCTGTGTGAGGCGTGTGAGTCATGGCTGCCCTGGAGAGGCTCTCACAATACAGCGTCTTGTGGCCTTCCCTTGAACCACTATCCCCAGGCCCTTGTATTTCCCCTGTCACATCTCCCCTTTCGTATCTCCCCTGTCGTATCACTCTTGGCTTATGTCTCTCTCCCTCTTTAGAACTTCCTCCAGGATGGGAAAAGATAGACGATCCAGTGTACGGGGTCTACTATGTTGAGTAAGTAGTAATTGTACTATTTTTAATGCTTATTTTCTTCTTTGGGTTGCATTCCAGATCAGCATAGATTAGCTACAATTTTAGAACAATAGGCAAAAATACTAAAACATTACCTTTTATAAAAAGCAAAATGTATGCATGGTTAAAAATACACTACTGGAAGAGGGTCAGCCACTATCTTATATAATTTTCCACTGTATATTAGTAGGTTTAAACAAATTTATCTTCAAGACTAGTAAGCGTATAGTGATGCAATCAGGCCTACTTACAGTTCAGACCTGTGGAGAGGCGACCCTACACAGTAAGAATGCATGTTTTTGCATTCTTTTATTTTTTTTAAATCTTGAGCATTCAAGATTCAAAGATTCAAAGCTTTTATTGTCATATGCACAGTAAAGAAACACGTTTCCCTGTACAATGAAATTCTTACTTTGCTGCCCACTCTGGATGCCAAGAGTATACAAAAAATAAATGTATAAATAAGATCAAGAGAAGCATGTAAAAAATATAATCAAATAAAACAATCTTTATAGAATATACACTATGAAAAATATAGGCTATGTGCTATGTACATATTTGCAGATAACATACAGATTAACATCCAGGCAACTAATATAATTACCATGGAGACAAGAGGCTGGCAGAACTCCCTCCAGAAAAGTTACATTGTGCATCTTTAAGTGTAATAAGTGCAACTTACATGTAACCCTTTCTCCACATCTCCGCTTGTGGAACTGTACCAGCGTCCTGCGTTTCTTTTGTAAAGCTAACATTTATGTTTCCTGTGAAGTTAGTCCTGCGCGCCAACAAGAATGAAGTGTCCTTGCGTGTACATCTTGGTGTTATTTTGCATA
This sequence comes from Paratrypauchen microcephalus, assembly GCA_036785185.1. NCBI lineage: Eukaryota > Metazoa > Chordata > Actinopteri > Gobiiformes > Gobiidae > Paratrypauchen > Paratrypauchen microcephalus. The sequence goes on along the minus strand of JAVJIX010000005.1, from coordinate 6,503,598 downwards.
CAATAGTACAGAGTGCAGATGTATACATATCTCACAATACAGTGTCAGCCTTATTGCACCACGTACACAGTTCAGTTTAAAGACGTTATCAAATTTCTCTCATTATCATGTAAATAACAGTGACAGTTCTCTTTTTATTTTCCCTGCAGGGTTTCTACAGAAATCCTTTATTCACTGTATAAATAACTTGGCATTCAATAAAACAGGAGGGCTTAGATTAAACATGGACAAAGAAATGTTTAAAAAAAAGAGTTATTTGCCCAAGTCATGCTTCATGAAAAAAGATATTTCAATTATCTATTCAAAGCTGGTAATTTTGGTTCCTCATCCACTGAACTTTAAAGGGTGTGAATTTTAAAAGATATTTTTTCAATCCTTTTAAATGGCAGGAGGAAAAGTGGAGAAAAAGTGAATGGCATTCTCAATGCCTAATGAAGAGCTGCAAAAGGCTTTCATAACATTTGATTTTTGTTTGAATACTTTGAATTTAGTTTAAATCTATCACTATTTTGTTTTGTTGGTTTGTATAAAAAGTAGAAATAACAAAGAATCATAAATACATAAATATAAATAAATATATCTTATCAATTATTTTTCCAGAACACACAGCACCAGTTTTTATAGTATAATACAACTGGAGCTGTTGAAGGTTGAAGTAACTACAACTAAACGAAATAGTGTTTCATTCTTCTTTGTTGCAACCTGTGTTTTTAAACAATATTTTACATTTAAAGTTATTGTGTCAGTGGCATAAATTAGTTTCAATATTATTGTTTATCTGTATTTTCTTCAGCAATATATCATACTTCAAAATGTGTTATTGTGAGAGGCTTTTTATTTATTCTAACGCCAACAGAAAAACCCAGTATGGAAAAAAAATCATAACAAATAAATACATAAATATAAATGAATATCCTCCTGAGACCCGCCCATTCATTTGTGTCCTTTATAGTGGACATCTTTTAAGTTTTGAGATAGACTCTAGTTTGTGGCTGCACTATGATAAAAAAAAAAAGAATAAAATAAATTATTAATAATAATAATGCATAAATCAAATCAAAAATCAAAAATATATAAATAAAATACATAAATAAGTAAATACATAAATAATACATACAAAATTAAATAAAACATAAAAAATAATAAATAAATAAATAAATTAATTAATTAATTAAAAAGGAGTCTAAAAACTTTTTGAGGTGACTGTAAAACTGAGCGAAAAAATGTTTTTGTTAGGTTTAGGTTAGGTTAACTTGACATGGATTTAACACTATTACAGTCCATTACAGAGGACATGTTACAAAAATATGAATACAAATAAAATTAACAAAATGTAAATGCTAAGGTGTGCATTTACCTCCAAATAGAAAATTTAAATAATAATAATAATAATTTAGACACTTTTTTTCTTCGGGTCCCAGGAGGATATATCGCTTATTGGATTTTTTTCCAGAACAAATATTCAGATTTTATTGTCATAGAAAAACAACAAAATGATATCTAGAGCATCAAACACTGCATAGTTTTGATATAACATGCAATACCAAAGGTGCAAGATCTCATAAATAGCATAGGGTTATGTTTTGGTTAGTGTCATTGTTTTGGCCTTTATGGGCCTGTAATTTCTTCCTGAGAGATGCAGGTTTTACTTAAGTCAGATTTCTCCAAAGTTGCCCTCTCACTTGTGTCTCTTATCCTTTTTGCCCTTTCCACAGTCACATCAATAGAAAGACCCAGTATGAGAACCCAGTGCTGGAGGCTAAGCGACGCAGACAGCAGGAGCAGCCCCAGCAGCCCCAGCAGCCCCAGCCCCAGAGCCAGCAGCCCGCCGAAGGTGAGCGCTACATCCGAGGTTCGTCATTAGCCCCTAACCAGGGCGTCATTTTTCTTTTCTTCTGCCCATGTGAGCAACTGATCTGTCTGTCTGTCTGTCTGTGAGAGGTGGGAGATATATCCGAAAATGTTACAATATTCCAATTGTTGTTTTAGAGATATGCATTATAGAGTATATATTGTCTAAAAAATTTAAATGGTTAAAAATTACCTTAAAGTTGCTGTAGCTGATTTTTACAGTCTTAAAAACAAAAAAACAAAACTAGTTATTTTTTCCCCTTAATCTTATCTAATCCTCTAATCTAATCCTTATTTACTTTATGCATTCCAAGCATCCTAATTATTCACCACTATGAGTTTATAAGCTCTTTTCACAACTCTGAGCCGTGATGGCAAACCTAACAACAAATAGCATGCCAATGCATACTTCCTGATTATCTGATATCTTCATAATTAGATGCACAGTTTCACAGCTGATTTATTTTGACCTCAAGACCTGCTTATACAATATATTTGACAAATTTTGCTCAAATACATCTAAAAAAATGAAGTACTGGACCTTTAAAATGAGATTTGTAGTGTAGTAATGGCCCAAACAAGTGCTATTTCTTCACCATTCTGGTTAATTTCATGGTCCATTCATAATTTGTGCAAGACCTTAAACCCAACCAAGACATTTACAGATGCATTTCAGCACATTCTAGATAAGTGAAAAGTCCCTCAGTCGTCCAGGTAGAATCCATGATAACAGGAGAAGTTCAATTTGTCAACTGGACAAAGTTTGTTTGGTTGAAAACGTTTCGCAGCTGACGAAGCCTCTCGGATGAGCGGCGAAACGTTTTCAACCAAACAAACTTTGTCCAGTTGACAAATTGAACATTCAACATTCTAGATAAATTATTAAAATATTGTCTGAATATTGTTACCGAGACTACACAAAAGAAAAAAGAAAAAATTCTCCCACTCCAGTGTTTGTCTGTATACAGTATGGATGTGTGTTTTCCCAGCTACTACTACAACTACTGCTGTTGCTTGCTACTTTCTTATCATTTGCTAAGCTAAAACCCATTAAACCATAACTATGATTTGGCTATATAATTCAGTCTTTACCAACTTAATTTCTGCATATTATGATGACGGCCTTGGTGCTGTATCAATAATTTAGAAGCTTTAAAAGGTAAGTTTGAAGTTGAATGTGCTCCCTATATTGCTTTTAATCAGCAGACTATCGCTGTATACTAGTATTGATGTTGTATTTTGATGTTGACTAGTTGCTCTTTAATGTTAGCTGTCCTTGTACACATGCATACGTATGAGAAAGATGGATTGTATATGCACACTTGGGAACCCTGCACCCCCTGCTCACTCAGCAGAAAGGCTTTGATTTCCCTCGATTACCTGCCGACTCCTCCAGCTAGCGGCTCAATCCTGCTAAAAAACTCAATACCTTCAAGCATGTTCTTCACCTGCTTCTGCACTTTGGAATAAAAATTAGGAGACCATTATGTAGCTTTAGCTCCAGTTTCAGCACACGGGCTCATTTATTTTTGCTATGAGCTAGGGCAGCAGGTTTAATTGAGATCAAATTAAGATCGCAGTTGGAATGGGCACAATTAGCAATTCGAATACAGTTTAAGTATCATAATGCATCTTCTGCATGAAAGACGCTAACCCTGTAGTTTAGATCTGTACAAACCATAGACTGTTCGCATGCGGACTCTTCTCTTCCAGGCTCTTTTGTTCCTCCAAAAAATCCTATTCATAATATTGAGCCTGGCATAATATTGAGCCTGGGGGGGGGGGGGCCTAAACAGGGTAGGGGAGCTCACATTAACGTTCAAAAACCTCAGAAAGTGAAAATTTCATGCCATGGGACCTTAAAAACATTTCAAATCTAACCATAAAAAAATTGTCCAGCCTTAATATGTACACAGTACGAACACAAGTAAACAGTAACACACAAGACCTAATTTTGCAGAGATGCACTATGAAACTTTTCTTAGATGAGTGGTCAGATCTACAGTTGTATGAAAATGTTTTGGCACCCCTCTGAGGTTGCATAATAATTGACTCTGTCTTCACAGAAAATGATCACAGTGGCATGTCATTCATTTTCCCATAAAAGATGAGGACTGGGTGATTTTTCAGACAGATTTTAAGTGTAGTAATATTCATTTGTATGAAATTAAATCAAATGTGAAAAATAACCTGCAAAAATGTGGGCACCCTTGTCATTTTGTTGCTTTGAATACCTGTAACTAATCAACACAGAGTAATTGGAACACAAAATTGGTTTGATGAGCTCATTAAGCCTTGAACTTCATAGACAGGGGCATCCAATCATGACAAAAGGTTTTTAAGGCGGCCAAATGCAAGTTGTTCTTCTTCTCTTTGACTCTCCTCTGAAGAGTGGCAATATGGGGGCTTCAAAACAACTCTCAAATGATCTGAAAACAAAGATTGTTCAGCATTATGGTTTAGGGGAAGGCTACAGAAAGTTATCTCAAAGAGTTCAGCTGTCAGTCTCCACTGTGACAAACATAGTGAGGAAATGGAAGGCCACAGGCAGTTCTTGTTAAGGCCAGAAGTGGCAGGCCAAGAAAAATATCAGAGGCAAAGATGAAGAATGGTCAAAAGCAACTCACGGACCACCTCCAAAGACCTGCAAGGTCATCTTGCTGTACAGGAGAGTGATGTGGAAGAAGTTTTTCTTCGCAGAAACTGAGTCGCTTGAGGTTTGCAAAAGCACATTTAGATAAGCCAGCTTCATTTTGGAATAAGGTTCTGTGGACTGATGAAACAAAAATTGAGTTATTTGGTCATAACAAGAGGCGATATGCATGGCGGCAAAAGAACACAACATTCCAAGAAAAACACTTGCTACCCACAGTAAAATTTGGTGGAGGTTCATCATGCTGTGGGGCTGTGTGGCCAGTGCCGGTACTGGAAATCTTGTTAAAGTTGAGGGTCGCATGAATTCCACTCCATATCAGCGGATTCTTGAGAATAATGTTCAACAATCTGTCACAAAGTTGAAGTTACACGGGGCTGGATATTTCAACAAGACAACGGCCCAAAACACTGCTCAAAATCTACTCAGGCGTTCATGCAGAGGAACAAGTACAATGTTCTGGAACGGCCATCCCAGTCCCCAGACTTGAATATCATTGAAAATCTGTGGGATTATTTGAAGCAAGCTGTTCATGCTCAGCAACCATCAAACCTCACTGAACTAGAGAGGTTTTCTAAGGAGGAAGGGTCCAATAATAATAATAATAATAATAATACATTTTATTTATAAAGCGCTTTTCAAGACACTCAAAGACGCTGTACAAGAGGTAAAATCAGTAATAAAACAAGTAACAAAACAATAAACAATCAGAAAAACATTAAACATTAAGAAACATTAAAAGCAGTTTTAAAAAGGTGGGTCTTGAGCAATTTTTTGAAGGTGGGGAGGTCAGAGCAGTCACGGATAGGTTGTGGGAGTGAGTTCCAGAGGGTGGGGGCAGCAATGGAGAAGGCTCTGTCACCCCAGGTTCGGAGCTTGGTCCTGTAGGGGAGGGACAGGAGGTTGGTGTCGGAGGAACGGAGGGAGCGGGATGGGGTGTGGCGGTGCAGAAGGTCAGAGAGGTATGATGGATTCATCCAGGATCCAGACACTCATTAGTGCCTATAGGAAGTGTCTTGAGGCTGTTATTTTTGCAAAAGCAGACTCTACTAGATATTTTTCTGTTAAATTTATGCACCAGTTTAATTTTTCAAATTTTGTTTTAATGCATATTGCACATTTTCTGTTAAACCTACTGCTGAAATATTACTGTGTCCATTAGTTATTTGACAGATCAAAATGACATTGTGCACCCAAACACCCAATGATTTATAAATGAAAATAATGGCAATTGTCAAGGGTGCCCAAACTTTTTCATACATCTGTATGTAGAGGTGACCCCACTCACCGTAACAATGCATGTTTTTCAGTGTATTTTCAAGTAATAAAAACAGCTGCAACTGACTAAACACTAGATAAATACAATCAAAGCCATGCTGTGGAACATTTCAGACACAGCAATAACATATCCATCAAGACAAGCAAGTGCCATAACCCCCAGGTAGTGCATATTTAAATAGCACTAATTAAGTAAGTACTCAGTAGCAGACCATCTTCCCCCATAGCCAAAAAACTGCTTTGTCGGAACGTCTGATATGAAACAACATTTCTTGGTCCAGCATACCAATTTTATCATGGAGGACTTGCTTGAAGTTTGTTTAGCACTTAGCAACTAGATTTTGAATTACATCTTTGGGCTATGTTTTCTAACTCAAATCTCCACCCAAACACTTCACATCTGAAGGTGAATTAAAATGATAAAAAGTATGTCAAATTTATCTCAATCATCAAACAGTTTCTACATTAATTTGCATATTAATTGCTATTCCCCTGGATATGTGAAAAGGCCAAATAATTAACACATTTTCTAGTACATCGTTCTTTCGAGGTGGCCCGGCTGATTCTGTCCATGCATTCCTTCACGTTCAGTGCCTCTACTCTTGTAGAGAAAATGTGCAAATTGCTTTTACAGAATGGATTGAAGATTCCACAATGGCCGGAGTACCGCTGGCCAGTTATGCTGCCAACCACCAAGAGACCTACAGGGACCCGCAGACTACCCCCGCGGTGCCTAATGCCATGGGACAGAAACGTAAGGGTGACTTATTCCCAAATGGTCTTATTATGGCTTCAACAATGGGGCCTGGCTGTTTGTTTGTATTGTGTACATGCTTAGTGCTATAGCTAGGTTTAAATGAAATGTCACTACAAGGCTGCTGTCTATCCTATCTTAGCTATTATATTAGATTAGATGTCAGATTTTCATTGAAGGAACAGGGGACTATATGTGAACTACCTGCATTGTTTAATACCAAAATGTAAATGTATTGTCTTAATATATTAACACTTTACATTTCATATACTGGAGTAATTATATCAAATGAAATGTAAGGTATTTATTTTTATCAACGTCTGTTTTCCTTTGTTGACTGTGCGTAATACTTGGCTTTATTGGTCAACTCTAGACCTGTTGTGATGATGACTATCTACTTATCGTTCTTATAGTTCAATATATGAAAGTTGGAACAATATTATTTGGGGTGTTGTAATACCTGACTTCTGTGAGACATGGCGCAAAAGCCCAAACACACCACCACTAGCAGTACAATATTATCGGTTATCGCAGTGGATATCACAGGGATATCCTATATTGTTCAATATATATCGTTATATATTGAACGCATATAATATATCTTTCTTAAAAGTTTGTTATTATGACAGGCCTATTCCGCTCACCTCTCATCAGCACATTGTGTAACACTGGTCTACAAGCAAAATGCTTCCGGAACAAAAGTAGTGAAATAGGAAAAAGTAAGTCAGAAGTGCTGATTGGCTATAGTTTCCAAGATATAGTATTGGGTCAAAATAGGAAATTTATGCAAAATAAGGCAAAAACGGTAGTTTATCAGAAGGTACAGTGTGTCTACAAGCAACCAGTTCTATCTGAAAGCCTGTCTGCACATTCCAATACATTCATTTTAATATGTCTAGACTTTTAACATATATATATATATATATACATATATATATATATATATATATATATATATATTTATATATATATATATATATTTATATATAAAATTATTATATCATTACATATCTTGAATACATTAGCTATCCAGCACAGTTATTAATTGATTTTCAGTTCATCTTATCAATATAAATGAGATTTAGCCACTTTTATCTCGGAAGCAGATCGAGTCCAAAAATTTGTAGACCAGTGTAATTGGCATACTTATAGTTGGTATACTGAGCCAACTTCCTGCTTCAGTCAAAGGAATAATTTACAATCTATTCTTTACCTCAATCTTTCTACCCGCTTTCATGTCTTCCTGGCTTCCTGGTTTGTTCTTACATCTCAGAATCTCTGTGGATAAAGCTGCCATACCAGCTTACCATTGTGTTAAATCCCAACACAGACTCCTTTGCAAAGGCCGGGCATAGACAAAGACGTAAATATAATGTATGGACAAAACTAACTGTAGATAGTGGAGATTGTAAACCTATGAATTTGGTACATATAACCAAACGACTCTACACATTTGTTTGGACAGAACAAAACAGCACAAATGATTGTAAATACACTGAGCATTAGATACAGGTTTGTACAGTAGGAGTGGTGTTTCTTTCATCTCCAGTAATTCATCTGCATTTGGAAAATAGAAAACATTATATTGACTTTTTTGTTGAATGGATATCTCATCTGGCTCCTTTCATGGACTCATTGCACATTTAAGAAATCAATATTGCCCCTGCCATGCAGCCGCAGAGTCTACACAAGATCCTGTGCCCCGGATCATATTCAATGAGCCTGTTTTGAGCTAAAGTACTCCTAAACTATGCTGCCTGACACCTGTGAGACATGGCACAAAAGCCCAAACACACCACCTCACAGACTAGTTTTAATTAAAAACACCAGGCTATTCAATTCTCTTGGAGCTGTTTCACGACAGTGTAGTTACAATGTGTATCTGTGTGTACAGGAGGGAAGCCATTCTTTACCCGCAACCGATCTGAGCTCAAGGGCACATTCATCAATACCAAACTGAAGAAGAGCCGCCGAGGCTTTGGCTTCACTGTGGTGGGAGGAGACGAGCCGGACGAGTTTCTGCAGATCAAGAGCCTGGTGTTAGATGGACCTGCTGCCCTGGATGGCAAAATGGAGACGGGTACTTTGCTGCTTTTAAACTCCAAATAATCAAGTACTCCATTTAGAAAGTCCTATTTATGTGTTTGTTCTATTTCTCTCAGGTGACGTGATTGTGAGCGTCAACGACATATGTGTGCTAGGTTACACACATGCCCAAGTAGTAAAAATTTTCCAGTCCATCCCCATTGGCTCCATGGTCGACCTGGAGCTTTGCCGTGGCTACCCACTGCCCTTTGACCCAGATGACCCCAACACCAGCCTAGTTACCTCAGTGGCCATTCTTGATAACAAGGACCCTATTATTGTAAACGGCCAGGAGGTGACTAATAGCTACGACTCGCCAACCAGCCATGGCAGCCAGAACAACAAGACTGTCTCTACCAATGGAGCAGCGCCTCTCAATGGGCTGCCCCGCCCCCACAGCCCCGCTGCAGAGGTGGCATCTGACACCTCATCCCAGCATGGCTATCCCAATGATGTGGTCACCCTGGCCTCCTCCATCGCCACGCAGCCTGAGCTCATCACCGTGCACATGGAGAAAGGAGACAAAGGCTTTGGCTTTACCATAGCAGACAGCCCAGGAGGGGGAGGACAGAGAGTCAAACAGATAGTGGACTACCCTCGCTGCCGCGGCCTCAAGGAGGGAGACATCATTGTAGAAGTGAACAAGAGGAATGTGCAGACCATGTCCCACAACCAAGTGGTGGACCTGCTGAGCAAGTGCCCCAAAGGTAGTGAGGTCACCATGCTGGTGCAGAGAGGTGAGTCCAGCTCTATCAGCTCTATGCATACTGTATTCACTGCTTGTATTAAAACGGATGAGAACAGATGGTGATACGGAAGAGAGGGGAAAACTAGTTCCATCTTTAGCTCCAATTCCTGATTTATGCAGCCATATGTTGAAATTCCCATTCTACACAAAACAAATATATCTCTTGATGGAAAATAATGGGCATCTGTCTCCCAAGCTGTTCTGTTCACTGAGAGCTCATATATTGACATATTTATTTATTCATGTGAATACAGGTTACAGCATCAAAACAAGATTGGTCCAAAGGGATGATGGAGAGATAATCGTATCAGTGAAGGAGAGGGGACGCAGTAGGGATTCACTACATTCATGTATGAGGCCTTTGGGTTAACTCAAGGCCCACTAGGACCTGTGCAATCACTGAAAATAGCAGGTTATCAATAGATTATAAGGTCAAAGATTTCTGCTTTCATGCTCTCATTCAACGTATACTTCTCTGTATACTCCCACTTACTCCCTGTGTAGTTTATTTTGGGGTTTGTGCACTGCTGGACTTCTGGAAGCTGTCACCACCAGTTGCCTTTCATCACCACCCTTGCCTCTGTGAGCTGACAATCTGCGGCTAACATACATCCTATTTGACAGTCTTGGCTACCATTAAACAAAGCAAGTGCAGATGAAGAATGAAACAGAAATGATTGGACTTGGACAGTATTTTCCCCTTCAGTTGCTGGAGACACTTTCTATACCAACCAAGTTCTGAACGCACAGTGATAGGAGTAATTGGACAATTTTCTCCATCGCACTGCCCATAGCCCATACCCTGGGCTGGACATGATTAATCCAAGGCTTTTCTACTGTTCATGTATGCGCACACTTTTTATCTCCTCTCTGGGGTTCACGCACGGGCAGTATCTGTCAGGGGAATTGGTAAAAAACTAGTGACATGTTGGTTGCGTGATAATCTCATCTGGAGTGTTGTTCTGTCTGCTCGCATTAAACATGCAAGTCCATTTGTACATCTTCATCCATTCTCCTTCCTCTTCTCCTCTTCTCTTCTCTCACTCGTTTTCACACACTCACACAGCCACACAAGCCAATGCATTTCACTCCCCCTCGCTGTCTGGGGCTAATGAGCACCAGCTCGTAAAGTGATACAACCTCATCATGGAGCTTAATGCACTGCTGATACAACAGTACAGTTTATACAGCCTGCGTGAAGACGGATAGGATTTGAGCAGAAAAGGTAAACATAATCATAACATATAGTGATGTCTTAAATTGGTCTTCCAAGTGCAGTTTGACATACCAATGCAGGGAAACAAATGCAGGCTATTACACGCACACCTGCCCATCTGGAGATCGGGGTTGAATATTAAAATCCCTTCTGTTCATTGCATTATTTGAACATTCTGGTAGAATAGCGAGCATGCAGCATTAATGTGAGTAATTCGTGAGTAAAGGTCAAAGCTGTTGTGGGATTACTTAAAATTGCACTCAAAAACGGTGCTATGATTAGGTTTGTGCTGCGTGACTGAAGTTTGAATTGGTGTACAGTAGCGAGTCAGTGTAATGACTCATCTGTCCAGGCGTGGTACATAGTAGAAAAGGCAGCCAGAAGCCAGTGCCTTTTAGATTGAAAATGACTTTAGTCTGCAGTCGAACATCTAAAAAAAAAAAACAATGTCCAGACAATTACCTTTTAAACCTACAGAGAGGTAAAACTTGCCTTAAAGAAGTAGTACTGATAGGCAGAAAGATTGAAGGCACTCTACTCTACTCTACTTTAAACCTATTCTACCGTAATGTTATTTATTATCAAAGGGTGCTGAATGCTTGTGATAAATTTGCCATTGCAAGATTGCTCAAAAAATAGGGATAGCTTGAAGACTGGCCCATATACACTATACATTTGTCTGCTGAAACTATGGTATAGTGAACCTCTTATAAATCTATTTAATTATGATAAAATGTAGCAATTAGCAGTTTAAAACCAAACCCATCTTTTCTAATGACCTACCAATGGTGCCCATAGCAGGAAAAAGTCAGTAATTGAAATCCATAAATACAGTAGATAGTGTTACTTCAGTGGCCTCCACATTAACATCTATTCCAGTTATAGATAAACGCATAATGAATGGGCACTCCACCAACTGTTTAATTTCTATTGCATTCATTATTAATTCATAAATATAATTAGTATTACATTATCGGTCCATGTAATAGGGTTGATACCCAGATACTAATCAATGCTAAAACTACACTCAACAAAAATATAAACGCAACACTTTTGTTTTTGCTCCCATTTTTCCTGAGATGGACCCAAAGATCCAAAATTCACTCCAGATACACAACACTACCATTTCTCTCAAACATTGTTCACAAATCTGTCCAAATGTGTGACAGCGAGCACCTCTGCCCCGCCGAGACAATCCACCCCACCTCACAGGTGCGCCACATCAAGATGCCGATCCGACATCATGACCAGTGCACAGGTGCGCCCCAGACTGCCCACAATAAAAGGCCACCCTGAAATGTGCATTTTTTTTTTTTGCTTTATTTGGGGGTCTGGGGACTCAGAACCAGTCAGTATCTGGTGTGACCACCATTTGCCTCATGCAGTGCAACACATCTTCTTCGCATAGAGTTTATCAGATTGTCAATTGTGGCCTGTGGAATGTTCAAATCCAAATCCACGTTATTTCTATAGCACATTTCATAAACATAAACAGTTTCCAAAGTGCTGTACAGACAGAAAAACTAGCTACACAACAAACATCAGGTACTGTATATGATTCACTAGTCCCAAAACAATAAAACCAGTAAAATCAAATCAGAACCATGGAGTAAGTAAAAACAAGATAAAATAAAATCAAATAAATAAATAATAAAGTAAAATAAATAAAATAAAATAAAAACACAGAGGACCACACAACTCATGCGGGATTAAAAGCCAGAGAATAAAAGTCGGTCTTAAGACGAGATTTAAAACACTCCACAGTGGGAGCTGTTTTGATGTGAGGAGGCAGAGCGTTCTACAGCTTTGGTCCAGCCACAGAAAAGGCTCTGTCTCCTCTGGTTTTATGTCTCGTCTTAGGAACCACGAGCTGGAGCTGGCCCTCGGACCTCAGAGTGCGGGCGGGAGTGTAAATCTGGATGAGGTCCGAGATGTAATCCGGGGCCAGTTTATTCAAAGCTTTAAAAACAAACAATAAAATTTTAAAATCATCTCTAAAACGAACGGGGAGCCAGTGCAAAGATGCTAAAATCGGAGTTATGTGCTCTTGTTTTTTGGTACCGGTTAAAAGGCGCGCAGCAGAGTTTTGGACTAGCTGTAGACGAGAAAGTGCATGGTGGCTAATGCCAGAGAAAAGTGCATTATAGTAGTCTAAACGAGAAGAGATAAAAGCGTGCATGACTTGTTCGAAAGATTTAAAAGATAAAAAGGATTTGACTTTGGATAAAAGCCTTAAATGATAAAAGCCAGATTTGACGACCGCATTCACGTGCTTATCAAGCTTAAAATCATTGTCAATAGTGACGCCAAGGTTGGTAACAGAAGATTTAACTTGTTGTTTAAGTGGGCCCAAGTCCAAGAGGGGGTCAATTTTGCCAAACACCACAACCTCAGTTTTACCCAGTTTTATCATTAAGACTTAAAAAATTGTGGGCCAACCAAGCCTTGACGTCACTCAGACAAGCAAGGAGAGGTGTTAGGGGACCGGAAGAACGTTTTTTGAGTGGCAGGTAAATTTGGCAGTCATCTGCATAAAAGTGATATTGAATATTGTGTTTTTTAAAGATTTCACTCAGTGGGAGAAAGTACAAAGCGAACAGAATAGGTGCGAGAATGGAACCCTGGGGGACTCCACAGTTAAGAGGAGCAGTGGACGAGGTGGAGTCCCCCAGTCTGACTGAGCAGCATCTCCCACTGAGGAAGGACCTGAACCACTCAAGTGCAGTCCTCCTGACACCAACACAGTTATCCAACCGATTTAAAAGAGTTGCATGGTCCACTGTGTCAAAGGCAGCAGTCAAGTCTAAAAGCACTAAAATGGCAGAATCACCAGAATCAGTCACTAAAAACAGGTCATTAAAAACCTTTAAAAGTGCAGACTCTGTGCTGTGCAATGCCTTATAGCCTGATTGGAAGATGTCAAAAGTACCATATGCTTCTAGAAAAGACTGGAGCTGCAGGAGGACACATTTCTCCAGAATTTTGGCCACAAAAGGAAGCTTGGAGATAGGTCTATAATTGGAGACCACTGATATGTCAAGACTGTTTTTTTTTAAAGAGGGGAACAACCACAGCTTCTTTGCAGAATGTAGGCACAACACCAGAAACAAGGCTGCTGTTAATATTTTTTAAAACACTGCAGCCAACAGTTGTCCAAGATTCCTTGTAGAGATGTGACGGGATAGGGTCAGTTGGGCAGGAAGAAGGCTTAAGCTTACTGACCACATTCGAAATAGTCCATGGATACAGGCTCAAACTGCAATAACATATTAGAGCAAACCATGTTTGGACATAGGTGAACAGATGTAGTCACAATATTGGCCCTAATGTGAGCAACTTTTTCAGTGAAAAAATTAAGAAATTTTTCACAGACCTCAGATGAGGACTCTACAGCAGTGGACTGGATGGAGTTAAGAACATCCCCAATGGTTTTAAAAAGAGCTCTAGGATTTTTTTAAGTTTCTTGACACCAGGTCAGAAAGATATTTAGTTTTCTCACATTTTACAGCTTTATGATAATTGTGCCAGCTATCCTGAAGAATTTGATAGGAAACATGGAGCCCGTCTTGTTTCCATTTGCGCTCCGCTCTTCTACACACGCGCCTAGCTTCGCGCGTAATGTCATTCAGCCAGGGTTCGAGTTCGGCTCTAGGGCGCACGGCTTTGCGCGGAGCCACACTGTCCAGAGCATGGCACGACGTAACTTTAAAAGTGTTCATTAATTCCTCTGTGTCCAGTGTTGCAGGGGCGCTATCATTGTTCAATGTGGAAAACAGACGAGAACCGAGCTACTGTGTCATGCTTGAAGGAGCGGCAGAAGCGCGCAGGCTGTGGCGCATTCACGGAGTCATTTAGAGTGCAGTTAAACACAATCAGACTGTGGTCAGAGACAACTGCATCACATATGGATACATTGTCGATGTGCAAATTGTAAGATAAAACAAGATCCAGTGTATTACCATGTGAGTGTGTAGCACCAGTTACATGCTGCTCCAAATTAAAACCATCAAGCAATTCTAAACACTCCTTCACAAGGGGCTTTGAAGGGCAATAAATAGACAAGTTAAAATCACCAACAATTAAAAGTCTGTCGTAGTCCGTTAAAACAGAAGCAATAAAATCCGAGAAATCCTTAAGAAAGATTCTGTTATACTTAGGGGCGCGGTAAATCACCGCGCACAGCACAGGATTCCTTGCCTGTAGTGTAAAGCAGCTTAGCTCAAATGAAGAGAAGCGCAACTCAGGGGACAGAGTTGTTGGTCCACTCCTCTTCAAAGGCTGTTATGGACGAAGAACACAGGTGCATTTTATTGATGGCATTTTGAACGCACAGAGATACCGTGATGAGATCCTGAGGCCCATTGTTGTGCCATACATCCATGAACATCACCTCATGTTTCAGCAAGATAATGCACGGCCCCATGTTGCAAGGATCTGTACACAATTCTTGGAAGCTGAAAATGTCCCAGTTCTTGCATGGCCAGCATACTCACCGGACATGTCACCCATTGAGCATGTTTGGGATGTGCTTGACCGGCGTATACGACAGCGTGTACCAGCTCCCACTAATATCCAGCAACTTCGCACAGCCATTGAAGAGGAGTGGACCAACATTCCACAGGCCACAATTGACAATCTGATCAACTCTATGCGAAGAAGATGTGTTGCACTGCATGAGGCAAATGGTGGTCACACCAGATACTGACTGGTTCTGAGTCCCCAGACCCCCAATAAAGCAAAAAAAAATAAAAATGCACATTTCGGGGTGGCCTTTTATTGTGGGCAGTCTGGGGCGCACCTGTGCACTGGTCATGATGTCGGATCGGCATCTTGATGTGGCGCACCTGTGAGGTGGGGTGGATTGTCTCGGCGGGGCAGAGGTGCTCGCTGTCACACATTTGGACAGATTTGTGAACAATGTTTGAGAGAAATGGTAGTGTTGTGTATCTGGAGTGAATTTTGGATCTTTGGGTCCATCTCAGGAAAAATGGGAGCAAAAACAAAAGTGTTGCGTTTATATTTTTGCTGAGTATAAATATGGGATACAGTAGTAATTTTAACATTTTGAACAAAAATGACATAAATGGGATCAAATTAAACCTTTACCATAAACAATATCATATATAACAATCATACAATCATAACTAGTGTACGATGACTTGCTAATAATATGAAAGAAAGTACTAATATTTTATGTTGAAAATTGTATTCTTATCTGAAAGTATTAAACCTTTTCATTGTTCATGATAACAATACAGACTAATCTGCACCATATTACTTTTGGTTCCACAAATTCTATCCATATTTATCTTATCTCATTATATTGATAAGACAATTTATTCAAGATATTTATTTATTTTATTTTTTTTACATCAAAATCGCATCTGTTTTTACAATAGATTTAGGCATTTTTGCTTAAAAATAATAGATATTTTGGAAAATATTTAACTTGCACTTCTTTATCCGCCAAGAAATAAACAAGAAATATCTTAAGACATCAGGTGCACACAATTTCTAGGCATCTCTCTTATGTGAAATCAAAAAATATTTGATGTTAAAACTCTAGAAATATTAAAATGAATGTATTGGAATGTGCAGACAGGCTTTCAGATAGAACTGGTTGCTGGTAGACACACTGTATCTTCTGATAAACTACAGTTTTTTGCCTTATTTTGCATAAATTTCTTATTTTGACCCAATACAATATCTTGGAAACTATAGCCAATCAGCACTTCTGACTTACTTTTTCTTTATTAGTGACCTAAACCAAGTTACCTGGCCAGCCAAATGATATCTCTCTGTATTTCCTATACAGAGCGATACCATCTGGACACCCTCCATCCACTCTCGCTCCTCCGGTTACAAACGGACTCCGCGATTCTGATTCGTTCAAAGATGGTGACGTCAGTGCACCCGCCTTTGCCCGCAAAGTCACTCTTAGGCAGCGGAAGTTCCGCCTCAGTTTTGAATCAAGATGACGCAATCTCTGATTGGTTCACTTAGCTGTCTGTCTACGCGCAACTGCAGCGCATTCTGTGGATCAAGCGTTACCAGACTCACTCGCTGGTACAGCGATGAGTCATGGATTCTTCCAGGCAATAAACCAAGAAAAATTTCACTACTTTTTTCCCGGAAGCATTTTGCTTGTAGACCAGCGTTACCTGTAATTTCCATTCTCAAACCAGCAATGTGACAAACGTGTACTAGTTCTGTGTCTTGCGCCCCCTTATTTGCCATACATTTGTACATGTTAAAAAGCACACTCCGACACTTGGCACTGAGCTACATTCTCCCCCTGACTAACAACAAGGAGCACGCTTCTTCTAATTGGCCTCCCTATGTCAGTTTTGCCTATCATACATCTTCTTCTCTCCCTTGATATTGCTATGTGTGCTTTTCCTCGCCCTGCCATTCATCACAAACATCTCCGGGACGTATAAACTGTCACGGGGAGGCGCCAGCAGTCACGCATACAGTTACAGCAAAGAGCGCTGGCATGGGCAACCTTGTGCTATTTTAATTGGTGGTGATTCCCTTTTCTCGTTCTACAGTCTCTATTCATTCTCCTCTTCCCATTTCCAACGCCCCCACATCAACCTGCGGAGGGAGTTTCCAGAAGGCTAGTATACGCACACAGGCTGATTATGCAGGCCCCACTGTTCATCGCACTCTGGCGTTAGCGTGAGCAAATCTGTTGTGAAGCGCGCTGTGAAGCTGGCAATGCCTTTTCCTACGCGGTGGCGGAGAGTATCCGTGCATTTCAGAATGATGAGGAAAAAATGAGGACCGTTGCCATAGCGATACATAATTCAAAACAAAATATGATATGTTCTGAAGGTGTTGAATCCCTCAGTTATATAAAGGGGCCATATATCTGTTGAATGTTGAAAGTGTTGCATAAAAATTAGAAGTATTAGATGAGTTATTGAAGCTTAAGATGAATTTTATGATTGAATTTTGTAAGTTGTTTGACAGATATTTATGTTATATACTATATTATTAAAGTAGTGACGCATTAATCCAGCACTGATTCAGCTTTTTCGGTTACGATGCCAAGAATGATACTTTAGCTTAAGGTTTGTGCATAATTTATATACTCAATATACCAGAGACAGTAACTACATTTCATTCAAACTATGCTGTAAAACAGTTGGGGGGGGGGATAAACTGCAAACTTCTGCAAAATCTTGATTAGATTTGTAATATGTATAAAAAACTTATCAGCATTCACATTTGAGAGAAGATTGAAATATGAACTGATAAACTGATTTAAAAAAATTCCAATTAATTTCAGAAGCTGTAGAAGTTTAGACTGTAGTTACAAAGAGATTTTTTTTTTTCCTATAAAAAGGTTTATTCTTTGCAGAGGACATTCTATTTTCTAAATAAAGCCTTCAAGATTTGATAATTGCACCAACTGAAATTGGGATTCTGATTTGATCTACAACTACAGAGTAAAATAAAAGCGCAAACATAATGAGATGCTCTGGGCTATATTAATAGATTGTTTTTTGATGGATTGGAGTGGACCAGATACCTACCTAAAACATGCACAGTAAATACTAGAACATGGATGCATTTTTTGTACTTTAAAGTATTCGGTGTAGTATTTGCAGCCACAGGGGGTTCACTGGTCTACACATTTTTGGACTCGATCTGCTTCCGAGATAAAAATGGCTAAATCTCATTTATATCGATAAGATGAACTAAAAATCAATTGATAACTGTGCTGGTTAGCTAATGTATTCAAGATATGTATTGATATTGTTTTACATCAAAATCACATCTGTTTATACAATAGATTTAGGCATTTTTGCTTAAAAATAATATTTATATTTTTAAAATATTTAAATTGCACTTCTTTATCCGTCAAGAAATAAACAAGAAATATCTTAAGACATCAGGTGCACACAATTTCGAGGCGTCTCTCTTTTGTGAAATATTTGATGTTAAAACTCTAGATATATTAAAATGAATGTATTGTAATGTGCAGACAGGCTTTCAGATAGAACTGGTTGCTTGTAGACACTGTACTTTCTGATAAACTACCGTTTTTGCTACCTATTTTGACCCAATACTATATCTTGGAAACTATAGCCAATCAGCACTTCTGACTTACTTTTTCTTTATTAGTGACCTAAACCAAGAAAAATTTCACTACTTTTGTTCCGGAAGCATTTTGTTTGTAGACCAGTGTTATCTAATTCTCTCTTCCTATCCCCAACAAATGAAGACCTTTGCTTTAGAAAGGGCAGCAAATACAAAATGCACATGGCAAATATGCAAATATTGTGGACTGGGTGAAACCATGTGTGCTAGTGAGTGACTGTAATGAAACAATATATTTAAATGATGGGGAAAAAAACACTATTGCTAGTGCGTTAGTGTGCTCCCATGCATGTACATAGCTTGTGTTTTATTCACCCAAACAGCCTGTAGAGACAAATTACACTATATATTCCTTTGCGTTCCTAGCCCAATCACATAGCAATTTCACCCCTATTTTGTACACCATCTTTAAAAGTCTCACGCTTGATTTATGGCTTCAATCGTGTCCCTGTTCCACTAGACACGGTTTGTCTAATTACACCGCTCTAATGCGCTCATTTCCTCCTGTCTATCCTTTCTGCCCTCACGGATACCACCACATGCACTCCTCTTCTTCTCCCGCCTTTAAAATGCACTGCGCCGGATCTACACACCTGCCCTAAAAAGCCTTTGTCAGCAAAAAGTTTCCTCGCCGTTATGTTATCTGAAGCATGGTCCCACAGCAGACGGCCAACCGAGCCATTACTCTATTTTAGAAAAGTTCAGGTTATTTATTTTTTACCAGGATGTGTTTTTGTGCTACACCTTGGCATTTTCGACAATAAATAAAAGTGAAATTGCCGCGTTGGGGTGACAGGACAATTGCTGCACTGCATGGTAGAAAGCGATGAAATACAATGTTCGACAATAGGTTAAAAGTTGTGTACCTTGCTAGCACACAAGCCACACTTCTATTTATGGCCCATCAGTATAGATCTAATAGTGCAACATGTTCATACATATATATTTAAAGAGACAATATTGCACTATTTTCTGATCTGTTTTAACACCGTTTCCTCATCACAAACATACGTGGAGTTGTTTTGTTTCATTCACACATGTTTAACACACAAATCCTGCATATTTAGGTATTTTAGAGTTCTTCTCTCAAACAGAAAACACTCTGCTGTGATGTGGTATTACAGGAAGCGCTCCACTGTGTTTTTAAACTCCATATACCTTCACAAGAATCATTTGGATATTTTCAGCCCTGGAATTGCCAACCTTTACTGAACAATGTAAACGGAGTTGTTGACTTAAACTACCACTTCATGACATGACACTTCATGAGTATGTGAAACTAAATTTTTAGGAGTCGTGATTGATGAAGGTCTAAACTGGAGGTCTCACATAAATTACACTAAAAGCAAAATATCCGAAGCAATTGCTGTGTTGCATAAAGTAAAGTTCTCACTAAACAGTGCAGCTTTATTAACCTTGTATAACTCCATAATCGCACCGTATCTGATGTACTGTGTGGAAATTTGGGGGTCAACATGTAAAACTTACATGTTGTAAAACTACAGCCATTATTTATTTTACAGAAAAGAGTTTTGAGAATTATTATATTAACAGTCAGAGACACCCAACCCATTATTTATTAAACTTAAAGTGTTGAAAAAGTGTGATATTGTTGAATTAAATATCCTCAAAGTCATGTATAAAGCAAAGTGCAGAGTGTTACCTTTTTTTGCTGAGATAATCCATCCCACCTCAAACAATCTTTGAATATTGTTTGAGATGAGCAAGCCACTACAATTTAAAAGGAACCTACATGTTTAAAAAAAAAACTAGATGCAGAACCAAGGTTATGGAGTGAAGCGTCGCTGTGAAAGGAGTTCCATTTATGGAATAATCTTGACCAAGAAATCAAAGAATCAAGTACAGTAATGGCATTTAAAAATACATAAAATCTAGTGTGATGTGTATGTATGAAAAAGAAAACTAAACTGTTGTGCTTAAAATGAAGCTTTCTGTTTAAAATTTATTAATAATTGTGATTGAAATGGAATGTATTGATGAAATGTTTTATAGCCACTATCAGTGTTATTGTCTGGAAAAGGGAAGAAGGAGGCAGATAACATAAGATTACTCTTCTTTCTGCTCCATTTCATTCAATATTTTGTATTGCTATCACACTGATGATGTCTTTTTATACTTTATGAATGAAATAAACAAACAAACAAAAAATTATTTTAAAAAAATGACATCACAAGGTAGAACAGAGCATTTTGAGCTTTGGGGATGTAGAGTAATAATTGTGGGCTCAAACATGTGTGAATGAATCAAAACACAACTGCAGGTATATTTTTAGGGAGGCACAGTACATTATAACATTAAAGCTCTCAAGAGTCAGTTTTGTGTAATGTAAGACCTTTAAATGCAGTTCTTATTGATTTGCATATTCCTGTCAGTGATCATAAGTGCTCTGAGTTCATCTAAGGAAACTTGGCTGTTCAACAAGGAAGTATCTGAAACTGCATACTCATTTGAGCAAGTATCAATACTGAAAAGAATCACATAAACAGGACAATGAACAAGTTTAATGATCTTGAATGATCCACTACACTGGTCTACAAGCAAACAAATTTTTCTTGGTTTAGGTCACTAATAAAGAAAAAGTAAGTCAGAAGTGCTGATTGGCTATAGTTTCCAAGATATAGTATTGGGTCAAAATAGGAAATTTATGCAAAATAAGGCAAACTGTAGTTTATCAGAAGTTACAGTGTGTCTACAAGCAACCAGTTCTATTTGAAAGCCTGTCTGCACATTCCAATACATTCATTTTAATATGTCTAGAGTTTTAACATATATCAGTATATATAAAATATATATATTATTATTATATCATTACATATCTTGAATACATTAGCTAACCAGCACAGTTATTAATTGATTTTCAGGTCATCTTATCAATATAAATGACATTTAGCCACTTTTATCTCGGAAACAGACTGTTGAAAATTAAATTGTGTTATTGAAATTGGTATCGACTATCCTAAGAATTTAAATTGAGTTTGATATTTTAGAATCACCATGACACTAAGAGTTAAACAGTGTGGATAAGTACAGTAAGAGGAATAAAACCCACAAGGAATCCAACCCTCAACCCCCCTCACTGAAAAGCTGTAACACTAATAATTTTAATTGCAGTTGATATTTCATTGAAACTATCTACCGGAATATGAAGGATGACTATGATCTGATTTGCCTCCTGACTTCAAATTATTGTTTTTCATAACCCACAGTGATGATAGAACGCTGTGAGAAAAAGCCTTCCCCTGTAGTCTATAAAGGTACACATAAGCAGTTGTCTTTACGCTTGTTTACCCATGTTTAAGTCTAGCCTCATTGATTCTAAATGCCATTGGTTGGAGATTTATAGCCCCCTTGAAGACAGAGCTGTGTGTGAAATGCTCGCGTGCCTTTTGTCATCTGCTGATAGTGACTTTTAAGAGGCTAAAACACCAGAGTGCATCATTGCCACACTTGATAGCATTTATTGGCATAATGATGGGCAGGCGCTGTACTGGCTTCCAAATTGTCCCTGTCAAAAAACACTGCCCCTGTCAAAAAGCACTCTCACAACGGGGGCCATATAAGGACAGGAGCGCGCTAAACGTCAATAAACGGGAACTTGCTTAACCCTCAGACAAAGTTACAGACATTATAAGACTGGTGAAACTTGTATGCTTATGTACAGAGCTATTATGAGGAGATAAACATCCAGAAGGAACCATATCGATTGACTGAACGGGAAAGGAAGTCTTGTATTTTTGCCCTGCTTGCTCGCATTTAAAATTCTGCTGACTTAAAAACTCCTAGTGGCACCATAATGAACAGCCGGACCTGAAGGGGAATGAGAGCAGAGAAGAGAGGGGTTTGCCAACAAAAGGTGCCAATGTATCACTACTTTTTGTTTTTTTTTATTTTATTTTTGGTGAGTCTGGGTGGAAAATGTGCCTCAAGCCTGTCCTAACATTGGTCGTTACAGGCATAAGTTGGTAGAGTCGTCTGAAATTGCAAAGTTATATGAAAATAATATTATTCACATAGAAGTACAAAATAGTGAGATTGAAAAATAGAAGTAAAATGTAACCTGGGAAACTTCTCAAGTACTAGTAAGAGTAACTATCTGAACATTATCTAGTTAATGTAAGTGAAAGCACAAAACATTAAATAACCTTTGATTTTTTTTGTATATTTTCAAAGGATAAAAAAAATGGCAAAATAATGAATATTTGACCCGCCACGAGAAAACCAGTCACATGTCGGGATTCGTGAACATGAGAAAATCGTATTAGAAGTTTTTTTTTTCTTTTTTTTTCTAAATTTGTGATTTCTGTTTTTTTGCTAGTTGAGATCATGAAGAAGCCTCTCCATGTTTCAGATAACGGCATTGGCTGCTTAAAAAACATACATTTTGTCTGTGAAAATGGCTTGTTTTTCAGAAAGAATCGGGGCGTGTGTAAATTACCATACTGCCGCTGCGGACCAATCGTGTGACATTAGCGCCCTTTTGTTTTCTTTTTCCGCCAATCAGCTGTGAGCAAACCTCATGAATATGTAGCTGCATTTCAAAAGGATAAAGACAATGAAAAAGGAGAAAATCCGTAACTTTGACTGTAATTAATACTTGTAGCTTTATAATCACAGTGGAAAGAATAACAAAAACTTTTACTCAAGAAAGAGTAATGTTACACTGTCTAGTAGCCTATATTATTCAAATAAGAGTAAAAGTATTGTGTTTTAAATTCACTCAGAAGTAGAATTTTAAAAGTATTTAAGAGTACTTTAATAAATATTGGGAAAATCATGCTTCTTGACCAGTGCACCATTTCTTTCTGTATTTCATATAATGTGTTTCCATGTCAATCCTCTACAAAGTGGTCTTTTGTGCGGGGTTGGGCTTTTGTGGTTCTGGATCATTCAGAAATCCTACGCCAACTCCATCGCGTACAATGCAGTAGTAAGCTCACCACAAACACTGTTGCTTGGAGACCGCCTGTCAGATCCTCATGGTCACTGGGCATTGTCGCCACGGTGACAGATGGACCTGCCTGTTGGAAGCTGCGGGCGCTAACTGTGAATTAGCATCACATTCACACAGGAACTGGAAAGGATTGTATCGTCTGCTGTGTAATGGGCATAGTTTATTTAAAGGTGCGGTGCCAACTATGACCTGTTTGTCGAAGAGGCCAAGCACAGCACTTTATCAGCTGTTAATGCATTCAGGGTGTCATATTTGTCAAATTGAGATTGTTTTGGGCAGCCTAATGTTGAAAAAGACCTACTGTGCTTGTGTCTGCCATGTCATTATAATATATGATACCTGTGGATCATTGTTATAATTTGCACAAAAACATTTTTAAAAAACTTACGTAATTGTAAAAATAACTAAAACCAACTTTGGGGCAGTAAATGGTGACGGGAAACAACTATAATATGGTTAAAATATCTAAAAAGTCAATTTTGTATAATAGATCAATTAATGGAGATATAAAGTCGCACATTTTTAAAATTATTATTTATTTTGATTTGGCATTGCATCTCTATGGACATTTTGCTCACCTGGCCAGTAACGCAACATGTTTTATGTTCAATCCTGAGCTTTATCCATGGCAATCAGAATGATGAAAAATTAGAGCTGTTACCATAGCGATTGACAATTTAAAACAAAATATTATATCTTTCAAATGGGAGGGGGGGAAAGACCTCAAATTTTGCAGTAGTAAGCTGAAACTTTTCTAGTCTTTTAGCAGTTTATTTCAAATTTTATGTTATTATTTTTGCTCTTTTCATCTATCAATAGTATTAATAGTGTTCATTGGAATTCAGGGCAAAATGTTGATCATCCATCACAAACAATGCATACAAATAATGTGCCGTTAGCTTGGACAGTCCATCATTACTTACTTTTGAGAATATACAGTGCCGTGAAAAAGTATTTGCCCCCTTCCTGATTTCTGTGTTTTTTGCATATTTATCACTCAAAACATTGTCAGATCATCAAACCAATTTTAATATCACACAGAAACAACCCAAGGAAAGACAAAATTCAGTTTTTGAATGATGATTCCATTTATTAGTGCACAAAAAAAATCTAAACCTATCTGGCCCTATGTGAAAAAGTAATTGCCCCCTTAATCTAATAGCCAGTTGAGCCTCCTTTGACAGCAATAACTGTAACCAAACGTTTGCGATAATTGGTGATGAGTCTTTCACACCGCTGGGGAGGGATTTTGGCCCACTCTTCTATGCAGAATTGTTTCAATTCTGCCATATTGGAGGGTTTTCTTGTATGAACTGCCCGTTTAAGGTCACACCACAGCATCTCAATCGGATTTAAATCCGGACTTTGACTTGGCCACTCCAAAACCTTAATTTTGTTTTCTTTGAGCCATTCAGAGGTGGACTTGCTGGTGTGTTTTGGATCATTGTCCTGTTGCATGATCCAAGAGCGCTTGAGTTTGAGGGCACGAACTGATGGCCGGACATTCTCCTTCAGGATCTTCTGGTAAACAGCAGAATTCATTTTTCCGTCAATCACAGCAAGTTGTCCTGGTCCTGAGGCAGCAAAGCAGGCCCAGACCATCACACTGCCACCACCATGCTTTACTGTGGGCACCATGTTCTTTTTATCAAATGCTGTGCCATTTTTACGCCAGATGAAACGGGCTGCAGACCTTCCAAAAAGTTCAATTTTAGACTCATCGGTCCACAAAATGTTTCTCCAAAAGTCTTGAGGGTCATCAAGGTGCTTTTTGGCAAAGGTGAGACGAGCCTTTGTGTTCTTTTGTGAAAGCAGTGGTTTTCTCCTGGGAACTCTTCCATGGATGCCATTTTTGGCCAGTGTTTTTCTAATGGTGGAGTCATGAACACTGACCTTAACTGAGGCCAACGAGGCCTGTAGTTCTTTCGATGTGCGTCTAGGTTCTTTTGTGACTTCCTGAATGAGCCGTCGTCGCACTCTTGGAGTAATCTTAGTTGGTCGACCACTCCTGGGAAGGGTTGCAACTGTTCCCAGTTTCCTCCATTTTTGAATAATGGCTCTGACAGTGGTTCGCTGGAGCCCCAGAGCTTTGGGAATGGCTTTGTAACCTTTTCCTGAATTATAGACTTCTATCACTTTTTTTCTCATTTGTTCTTGAATTTCTTTGGATCGTGGCATGATGTGTTTGTTCTTGAGATGTTGTAGCCAACTTCACTTTGTTTGACAGGAACTATTTAAGTGATTTCTTGATTCAACACAGGTGGTGACAATCAGGTGTGGGTGTGGCATGTAGAACTGAACTAAGTTTTCTCAAAACTGTGGTTAGTCACAGTTAGTTTGTGATTTAACAAGGGGGGGCAATTACTTTTTCACATAGGGCCAGATAGGTTTAGATTTTTTTTGTGCACTAATAAATGGAATCATCATTCAAAAACTGAATTTTGTCTTTCCTTGGGTTGTTTCTGTGTGATATTAAAATTGGTTTGATGATCTGACAATGTTTTGAGTGATAAATATGCAAAAAACACAGAAATCAGGAAGGGGGCAAATACTTTTTCACGGCACTGTATGTACTGCCAAGTGCTGGAAGATTGAGCAAGCAAAATGAAATGAGCTTCGGGGCTGTGGTAGTTGATTATTTGAGAGAATATGCAAGTTTTAGTAAAAGCCAGAGTGCATACATTACTTGTTGTCCAATATTTGAAAATTCTCATTGACAATTCAACTGAAAAAAAAACAAAAAAACAAAAATGTGATCACAAGGTGGACCAAGCAACTTTTTGACCACATGTTTCCCTCTTAAAAATCTACTTGGACAAACATGTAGCACCACCAGGTCAAGTTACAGTCAGATCTGTGGAGAGGCAAGCTAGTTTATAGTAACAATTTATGGTTTTGAGCAAGAAAACACAAGTAGTGGAATAAATTAAAGACGTACATTTAAAGCCATACCTGGGAACTTTCAAGGCAACGCACTAACATCTCCAAGGAGACCGACACATTGCAGACAGAAAAGTCACATAGTGCACCTTTAATTTGTCAATATAAATTCATCCCAATTAAATGTGGTGTATGAGTATATTAAGACAGAACACATTCGACAGGATTCATTCAGGAGTTTTGACATAGAATTCTTTGCATGCATTGAATCTAAAAGGAGGATTCTCTGTCGGGAATTGATTTTTTTCATGACGTGATACATAGGTGAAAGGGGAAAGAGGGAGAAAGAGAGAAAGGGGAGAGAAAATGTGCAGACAAAACACAGTTGGAGCTGTCAGCTGTGAACAGAGCAGATGTCTGAGATGTGGAAGAAAAAGCGTGTATGATCCATATCTGATCCTCTTCTGTTCCCTCGCGGGGTGACTTGCACAACTCAACCAATTTCTTTATAGTGCTTGTAGTAGCCCCTCATTTAAAGTGGAACCAAACTCTATTAATACTACTTCTACTCCTTTTTTTCTTGCTACTAAACTGCGTGTATGGTGTTTTAATAGCATTATCTATCTGTTCCTAGTCTTTTTTTTTGGCAGCTTTAGTACAGACTATGAAAATTGGTAGATTTCTGGTCAAGAATGTTTAAATCTAGTATGTTTAAATCTAAAGTGGCCTTTGCAGTTTCAAGTAGGTGGTGACGTCACGCAAGACTGCTCATATTATACCTTGGTATTTCTGATTACAAACACCTGGCTGCAAGGGTGAAGTTTTAACCCTTTTCTTTAGTCATCCAGTTTATCAGCTGTAAAATGTGGTTGTAGGTGGAGTTTAGGTGTTTGCTTCCACTTACAATTGTTGTACATTCAGTCTTAATATCATTTCCATAACTTCGTACAGCAGATTATTTCAGCAGACGGAGTAAGAGAGGCAGAGCGCTGTGTGCTTAAAACACATTTTGCGACTAGATCTCCACCGAGTTAGCGTAGCAGCCATCAATCACTCCTCCTTTTGTGTGGCGTAATGATATTTCTCCATGATATTTGTGTGCTTTGCTCGTTCGCGCGCGGCACTGCCTGTCACACCTTAAGCACGCGTGGATTTGTGTGCGCCGCTGCATGGATGCGAGCTTCAAACGGAGGGGAAATGGGAGGAGGGCGAGGGAGCGCGCTTCACTGATGCTGAGGGGAAGAGAGAGTGAGAGGGGAGGGCAGTGTGCAGAGAGGTGAGCGAAAGAAAAAAGGAAAAGCAGCCGGAGAGACGGGAGGACGCGCTAACTGCCTATAGATGCTGGAGCCTTCGACCGAGGAGTGCGGCGCTCAGTGGACACACGAAGATGGTCTCAGTAAGAGGGGAACTGACGGTTGCCTATAATTTAGTGTTCAGTATCTTGGACTCCTTTTCCATGGGTAATGCTACGGCGTGGACTCCAGAGCACAGCTGTATTTCTCTCTTCTCTTTTCTGTGGCATTAGTTGCTCTTTGGGCTCTTGTGAACTCCCCCCCCTCTCCTTTCCCTCTCCTGTCACCACTGCGCCTCGCACTAAACCCAGGCTGGAGCCCCGGGGGTTGTCTCTGGCCAGCCTCTCTCTTCTATCTCTTGCGCTGCACCAGTCAAAGCCAGCGCTGACCGCGGCAGTGATGCAGATAGATCGCGGCGCTGCCTGCCCCCACCCCTCCTCCACCCCCACTCCTCCCCGCCACCGCCACTGCCGCCGCTGAGCGCAGGATCCGAGCAGCGGACGCGGTAGTAGCAGCCACGGCGGCAGAGCAGGGCTTGGCGGCCACTGTTTTGACATGTTTTGTTTTTCTATATTTGCTGGATTAAAACTATTGTGGTAACCTACTTTTGTTTTGTTTTTTTCTGTTTGGCTTCACAGGAGTGGCACCTGCAAAGAAGAGCCCCAAATTGGTGAGTAGTTTTGCTCTGAATATTAATTGGCTTTCTTGCATAGTACAGTATTGCGAACCTGTTACAGTAACTCTGCTTGGAACTTAAAGTGTGCGTGTATGTGTGTGTGTGTGCGCATGTGTGTGTGCATGTGTGTGGGGTACGTGGGTGGATCCTGGTATCCTATCTCCCCTCCTCTTTCTCCCCCCTCTTTTTCATCATCACCCCTCTCTGCTCCGGGGGTGCGGGGGGCTTTGATGGCCACGTGAACTGGGTTGCTAACAGGCTTGTGGAGGCTGGGTGCTCGGCTGCTGTT
Organism: Paratrypauchen microcephalus; assembly: GCA_036785185.1. Classification (NCBI taxonomy): domain Eukaryota; kingdom Metazoa; phylum Chordata; class Actinopteri; order Gobiiformes; family Gobiidae; genus Paratrypauchen; species Paratrypauchen microcephalus. Next base: position 6,474,795 of record JAVJIX010000005.1, on the reverse strand, counting down.
GTTAGGTGCTCCCAGTGTGACGCGAGGTGCTGGGAGAGGGGCTTATGCTGGTGATTTGACTCAAGTCTTTTATCACATGTTGTTTTTTTTGTATTCTTTCAGGATAATTATGGGTTGGCCCCTCCGTACAGAGATTACACTAGGACGGTATGTGATGGTATTGTAGGATTGGTGATGGGTCAGAGTAAGACTGTAGTTTTCAGCTTTTGTATTACTATAGATGCAATATGGTAATACTTCTCTCAAGTGGATATAAAATGCTTTACTTCTATATTGTTTGTGTGGTGCTGTGAGAGTCGGCTGACACTAAGATGTGCGCAGCTTTCATGATAAATGAATTATGACCTTATGGGATGTGGAGAGCTCAGTTATAGGCCAGTGTCTTCTGGAGTAGGAGAAAGTAGCTGTTTAATACATGCATATAGACAGTATAGAGAATACAGACTCCAGTATGCCAGTAAGAGGTTTAAACAAAAGACAACTCTGGGTATGTTTGTAATGAATAAATGTCATTATAACATAGTAGAAATTGAAATTTAATATTGTGCAAAATATACTCTTGTGAGCTTTAAGCCATGTTAGACTGTTGTTACCTCAGCACATACATGCCTGGAGTTGTTTTGTTTCTTTCACACATGTTTGAGTATTATTTGTTTACATATCTGAAACTCAAAATGCTCCATTTTGATGTTATCCACCTTCTGATGTCATGCAGTTGTAGTTTTCAAATTAACAAGTTGCTTTTATACCTTTTGTTCAGTAGTAGGGATGTCAACAATGAATCGATTAATTGTCGATCAAGACGTTGGTCGAACAAAATGCATTAATTGTAATTAATAGCTAATCGCGGACACGCGCACCCGCGCACCCGCGTGGTCACGAAACAAGGCAACCGCGCACCGCGCTGCGCCAAGCTCGACTCGCAGCCGGCCGCAGGCGCCAACGGCACTGCTCAGCCTGCGCTTCCACCGGGGCTGCTGAGCACAAGATCGAACCACGGCGCCCGGAATGCGTAGTCTCAGCCTGAGCCACAAACCAGCCGCACGAAACCAGCAGCGGCACGTGGTGGTTTAATCCTGGTCTAGACCTGGTCCAGTCCTGGTTTAGTCCAGGCCCAGTCCAGGTTTAGACCTGGTTTAGTTCTGGTCTAGACCTGGTTTAGTCCACATTTAGTCCTGGTTTAGTTCTGGTCTAGACCTGGTTTAGTCCACGTTTAGTCCTGGTTTAGTTCTGGTCTAGACCTGGTTTAGTCCACGTTTAGTCCTGGTCTAGTCTCTTAGCCAATCAGGATGCAGAACACAATGTTACACTATAAAAAAAATGTTACACTATTTAAAAAAAAATAAAAAATCTGCGAACTGCGATAGAGTGAGGGATTACTGTATTTTGTTATTCAGCATCAATACATTTGTCTGCTTTTTACTAAGGAATAATTAATTGAGGAATATACAATATAATAATACTATGATATATTTTTGACTCAGTGTTATGTATACTATAGCTTATATTCTTAAAACACTTGAAACACTAAAATTCAGGTGAAAAACGGCGCTTATCAGTTAATCGTTAATCGATCGATAAGGTCAATCAACTATCAATTAATGAATTAATCGATAATTTGCATCCCTATTCAGTAGAGATTGACAATTCCAGGGCTGAAATTATCAAAATTGATTGTAGTGAAGGTACTGCATATGGAATTTAAAAACACAGTCCAGCACTTCCTGTCTTACCACATGACATCGCAAGGTGGAACAGAGAGTTTTATGATTTAGAGATGGACTCAGCCAAAATAATGCATGATTGGTGTGTTAAACATGTGTGAATGAAACAAAGCACAACTCCAGGTATGTTTTTGATGAGGAAACGGCATTATAACATATCTCAGAAAATAACGTAACATAGGCCCTTTAAGGTAGAGAGCAGTTGTTCATTGGTTCATTGATTCCATGAAGCAGTACATTTGTTTGTATTGCCCCCACCCAGTCTGTTGCCTGTCTCTTGCCTCCTTAATAAGTTATCTGACTAGAGCATTGTGGCTGCCCAAGGTCAATTCTAATAGACCCATCCCAGAATTCAGAGTGGGTTTTCTAAATTTTGTGTCTCGTCAAATGGCATAGGCCATTTGCTTTACATCTACGCCTAATTACAAAAGTTCATCGATTTTTCCATATTTCTCCTTTGAAGTGGATCTAAAATAACCTTGTCATTCAGGCTGCTGGACTTAGTCAATATTTACTTAAAGATGCACTGCACAACTTTTCTGGTGGAGGGGTCTGCCACCTGCTTGTCTCCATGGAGATGTTATTGCTTTGTCTAAAATCTTCCACAATGTAGATTAAATTAGAGATTAAAGTGTAGATTAAAAGGAAGACGAGCAGGTTACAGCACTATATTACATTCCAATTCAGATTTGCAGAAGGAATTCTTGTATTTCAGAGCAATAGAAACACTCATAATTTAATACTAGATGAGTATGTTTAATGTCATACCATGGAACCTTCCAGGCAAAGTAGGTAGCGGACTCTCCACCAGGAGAGTTGTGAAGTCAACCTTTAAGGGGAACATATTATGCAAAATTCACATTCTTTAGCGTTTAACCCTTGTCCTTTCATCAAAAACATACCTGGAGTTGTATTTTACGCATGTTTCATTTATCCATTAAAGCCGTCTTCTCTGAGTACTCTAAAATGCTCCTTTTGCATTTTGCCTGGATTGTTGCATCGCAGGTAAAAATTTGGACTTCTCCTTCGCAGTTTTAAAATCTATAAACCATCACGGAACAAATGCATGGCTCGATTGAAGTGTTTTCTCCAAATTATTTTAAGTTAGAACATGTGAAATACTAATCCAAAAGTAATCAAAAGCATGTTTAAAAGGCAATTAAAGCCACAAGAATGCATATTTGTTCTTTAAAGATTTGAATGCCTTAACCAGCGTGAAACTGATTTGAGTAATGAGAAGTACTTCGAAGCCCTTTGAAACAGAAAAGCAGATTAGCGCCTTGCCTCCACCCATTTTCATTGTGTATTTTTATCCCTCACATCCAAAGGACAGGATTATACAGTGCTGCAAAGAGACTGGGTTGGTTTTATACTTTGTTATACCTATTGATGACTTCATTTATAGGCAAGGGTGGGAGAAATGTGATCTGCTATTATACAAAAAAATCTACAAGTTACTACTAATATTGTACAGCTACAATCAGGTTTACATCTTCTTCAAGGTAAACCATATATAGCATTTTTATTTCAAATTTTATAAACATGACCAAGTGGTGGATGTTTTCATTTGCTATTGAGAATGAGGGAAAAACATGCGTTTAGTTATGATTGTACTTTTCTAAACTAGCAAGAATTCAAGCTATATATTGTAACTTTTACATTGCAAATACTCAAACAAAAGTCATTAATGCTTTACTTATTATACAATTAACATGTATTCTCAAGTACAAATAGGAATGTACTTTCTATTAGTTACTTCTATGCTGCCTTTCTTACTACTAATACTGCTACTACAACTACTACTCACTTTTTCATGCTACAACTGTTGCTAGCAGATGGTTCAGTATTTTGTAGTATATAGTGAAGAAAATTATGTGAAGGACTATACAGGGGAGCTTATGGAGTCGAGAGCAGTGAAGGTCACAGTTAAACCAGGCGCTTAAGGGCCCTTGCTACGGGGCACTGCGGTATCTCTGAGGAGGTCTACACTCAGTAGTTGAATCCTTTCTGAACCTGGTGTGTGCATTATTCAAGTCTGTATCAGTCCTTATGTAGTTTTCATATATTGTACAGTATTGAAGAAAAGGAATGAGCTGTCCACTCTCTAAAGCTGAGTTGTAGTTTTTTTCCCCTCTCTTACTTATTCATGAGAAGCCACCCGAGTCTCTTTCCCACTACTGTTTGCTAATCCTCTGTTTAAGTACCTTTATCATTCTTTGTGTTCTATGAAATTCCCACACAAGTGACACTGGATTTTTCAGATATGCTATAGCAAAGAAGTAACCTCTCCTCTACATTGCATAGATTAATCTGTGTCAAAGCTGGGGGCATATTTTATGAACTAAATTCCAGTTCTCATATCTGTAATGACTGATTTGTCCATAACTTATTTATATATTTTAAAAAATCAGTCAAATTGCGATCATTAATCCTAACTGACCAACAGTTCATACCTTAAAATACACTCTTGTTGTTTTTCTCTGAGCAAATGTAGTCACATTGAGAAGCTACAGACCAAAGCCAGAAGATTCATTCATTTTTGATCAAGACATTCACTCGGCTTCTTGAGTTATTTTTAAAGACCGTACAGTAGGAGATGTATTTACCTTGTTGACATGTTTTGTGTTTTTAAAAAGAACCCAAGAAGTTCATGTGCAAAAGAAGACAAAATGAACATTTTTGAATTGCTCAGGATTTGCGCATTATCACCACACAAGATTCCCACTACTGTACCTATTGTCTCATGTCTGTATCTTTTTTAGTGGCTATGCTTACATGCACACCAAAATCTGATCATTATCTGATTTCTGGAGTTATCAGATTACTGAAAGGTCATACACAGTTTCTTATTGTTCACACGTGTACTTGTTTTGGCAAGGAAAATTTTGCAAAAGTGGCGAGGACAAAAATGAAATAGAGAGTGTTAAAGAAGTGTTACAATTCGTTGTACTGTACTTTGTATTCCAAATAAAACAGTTACTCTAAAAATCCCTTCACATGAACATCAAAACTGGTTGATTATCTGATTTCTGGACATTTATCCTAATTTAAATTACCTGTAAACCACAAAATCTGATGTGAGTGATCGGAGTGAAATCAGATAATTTAGCTCCAAAAATATGATGACAGTGTATGTAACCGCAGCCACAGATGACACCATTTGTTTTTGATGATCAGATTTCTTTTGTATATGTAAATACGCATCCGGTCTTACCTTATTATCGGGTTATCTGATTTCTCTAGTTATCTGATTTCTACTGGCCATGTAAAATTACTCACTGACCTCCATTTGCTTTGTTAACAGCAACTCACGAGGAAGGACAGTCAGAACAGCTCCCAGCACAGTGTGTCCAGCCACCGGAGTGCCCACACAGACTCTCCCGTGCACTCGTCTCTGGCCGCCCCCCTCAACGAGACCTCAGCCCCCCCTGCCCCGTCACAACCCCTGCCCGGCCTGCCCCCCCAGGACTCCCCCGCCGACGGGACCATCCAAAGGAAACCGGACCCCGTCAAAATCTGGGTCCAGTCCAGGAGCATGTATGAAAGTAGGCGTAAGTATATTTTATTCTGGTGGCGGTTGGGCGGTTGGAGAGAGGCTGCATGGTGCATGGGGTGAGTTTTATAGGGGAACAATGGTTTGCCTGGTGTCCCATATAGCTGGATAAAAGGTACATTGCGTAACTTTTCTGGTGGAGGGTCCATCAAATGCTTTTCTCGATGGAGATGTTATTGCATTGTCTGGAATGTTTCACAGAAGGTATTAAACCTTTTTATCTTCAAGAAGACCAAATCAGACAAGTTTCAGGTCAGATCAGATAAAACCAGTTTTTAATAAATATAGTAGAGCTGTTTAATGTCATAGTGTGGAGCATTCCAGGCAGAGCAATGACATATCCATAGAAACAAGAACCAAAAAGTTACATAGTGCACTATTAAGTGTTACATTTGGGTTTAGTAGATTAGTTATATTTTATCATGAATGAATGTTAAAGATCCCATGACATGGTACTTCTTGATTCTTTTATATGGCTCCTTAATGGTTCCCTAATACTGTAAATGAATCCATATTCAAAATCAACACTCAGTGCATGAGAAACAGAGATAAGATGAGAAAGAGTATTTTTTTTCTCCCTCAGAACAGGTCATAATGGGCGTTGTTGCTTGAATGCAAATGAGGAGAAAAGAGCTGGCCAATAGTAGAGGGTGGGGGCGTGGCCACACGCTCCGCTCTCACTCTGAGCTGTCCGCTCTGATCCATTTCCTTGTTTTTGCACAGGGGGAGAGATTTGAAGCGTTCCATTGAAAAATAAACACATTTCCACATAAAATAAAACTAAACCACTGCTGCTCAAAGGTCCAGAGGCTCAGATAAAGGAGTTCCGAGCCTAGAAACACTCAGACGTGCCTCCAGGCAAATAAAAAAAACGCATTTCGCATTGCCTAGAGCATTCGCAGTCCAAACTCTCTGGGCGTGATTTACAGAGACGCTGAGTACAGACAGACGGGGGTGGAACTGCATTTGCATTCCTTTTTTTGATCTGACGTCAATAAGGTGCCTTGTTCAAAATCGCCCGTTTGAGCTCCGATTTTCTGTAACGCAGAAAAGGATCGCAAATGCTCAGTTTAGACATTTCACAACTTTTAACCATGAAGGGGGGGGGCCCTAAACAGGGTAGGGGAGCTCACATTAACGTTCAAAAACCTCAGAAAGTGAAAATTTCATGCCATGGGACCAAGGTTGTATGGAGGATTTTTTGTTTATTTAAAATTGTCAATGAGAGGATTACAGAGACGCAGCAGCCTTGTAATTATGATGACCAAAAAAAAATCAACTATGTGGACGTGGTGGGGCCAGATAAACATTAGCCAATAGATAACGAGGCTGTTAGGGTGTCAATCAAACTCCCTACACTTCTAGCGTAACTGACTTGCCGACGCGCTTGGATTACATGGTTCACGTACGCCTCTCATGCATTCCACACATGCAAGATGCTGTTTACTCAACCAACGCAGCGGTTCTTAGCGGCTTTTTCCAACTGTAGCTTCCTCGCAAGAATCTACTACCAGTTAGCCGCAAAATAATGTAAGTTTTTGAGGTCGCTGAAAGAAGAAGACAAGGGGATAAGGAACAAAGCCAAACCAAGGTGATTATCGGAGATTCCTTCCAGCGATGGCGTGCACTGAAGCAGAGGGTCTAAAGACTGACGTGTTGGTCGCTAAATTACTTCTGGACAGGAAACTTCTGCTTATGATTTGAAAATGTACAGTATATTTACAGCAGCAACAGCGATTCTGAACGCGCATCGGCTGTAAACAAACATGATTTCTAGCGTAAGGAGGAGGCGTTTCTGCTTGGGGAGCTGTGGAGGAGGAGGAGGTGGTTTCACGCATGCGCAGCATTTGTAAAAGGACAACCAGTTGCAGGATTTCTGGTTCCTTGGAAAATCCTCTATACAACCTTTAAGCTTGGATGCTTGCTGTAGATTTTAAAGCAGAACTATTATGCAAAATTGACTTTTCAAGGCTTATAGTTTCCCCTTCTCATTTACCCTCTTGAAGTTGTTTTCGGAGTGATTTGTGCATGTTTGAGCAATCTTTTATTGCTTATTTACAAGATGCCTTATTGCAAATCAATCCTTGTTTTCACCACCACCAGCATACGCTTTTACAATTTTATTACGGTTTTAATCGGTAATGCGTGTAAAATTTGGCAGCATCACGTTGTCATTTTAGTACAAACAAAAAAAAATCCACTACTTGCTGCAGCTATCCATCAGACATGCATATGATACTACCAAAAACAAATAACAAAAAATCCCCACTATTGCATAGAAAGAATACAAAGGATAATTATAGTGATCCAAAACATAGTGTTCCATCTACAATTTATTGAACGATAAGCCAATATAGTAATTTTGAGACTAGCCTATTGGTTTGTAGTAAGTAAGGCTATTTCAGTCATAGGGAGAAAATATATTTTGTTACACTCATTTCATTAACACTGTATTTCTAATGTGTTTAATAAGGCCACACAAGTCCAATGCGAGCGACTTTGTTCCTATCGCCAAAAATACTGCCATTGACACACTTTTACTACACCAGACATCCCCGAAGACACTTTGGGCATATTTTTAGCATCTGTAGTAGAATGAATGTCAGTGGATTGCATGCCTCTGTCAAGCCTGCCTCTCTAAAGGGAGGATGCTCCAATTAAATGGAATAACCCTTGCATTCACTGCCAAGTTCAACACAGGAGCCCAAAGCAGAGATAGCATAAAATCGTCCCACTCCTCCTGGATACACTTATTAGAATTTAAGATGCCCATATGGCACAATGTAGACAGAAAGACCCAGGCTAGTAAAACAGGTTTCCATGAATATGTAGCAAAAATAAGGGAGTAGAGAACAGAGTAAAATAAAACCAAGAGGGACACAGCTACATTTCTGCAGTGGGGTTCTGGCTCGACCTCCAATATTGTGCTGCCTCTACACAGTTGTTGGCATTAGATAGAAGATAAATTGACATCTGGGAGAAGAAGGAAATGGCACAAGGTCACTCTTAATGGGAAATTAACCGGAGACTTCAGTTTAAATAACAAGATTAACCACAAGCGCTGCATAAGTACGGGGGTATTGAAAGGTTCTAGCTAGTTGGTTTTAATAGCATGACCATGAGGGGAGCAGGGTGGTTGTGGAGTGACCTGTAACCGCAGGTGTAAATCAGCCCCCTTTTTTCATGCTGCATTGAGCCTTCCTCCTAAAACCTACTGTACTAACCCTCTAGCCTTGGCTGTGGCTAAGAACTTTCTCTACGCAACATTTGGCGTAATGAAAAAGTCTGCAGAGATCAAGGTCCTGTAAGCACACAATGTACCCTGCTCTGAGACTTAAAATTCACCTGCAGAATTTCAGCTTTCACACATCAATATTCCATCTTCAGGTTAAAGGTGCCCTATGTAGCTTTTCTGATAGAGTGTCTGTCACTTGCTTGTCTCCGTGGAAATGTATGTCTGAAATGCATTTTTCTTCTTTTAACATTAACATCTTAGGTTCTTTTTAAGGATGCACTGTGTAACATCTTTAGTGGGGGGTCCACCACCTGCTTGTCTCCATGGAAATGTTATTGCTTTGTCTAGAATGTTCCACAGTATGGCATTAAACATAATTTATCACAAGGCAGACGAGCAGGCTACAGTACTGCACTACATTACAATTCAGATCTGTGGAGAGTCACCCCTATCCACAGAGGGAAACGCCTGTAATGAATAAATGCTAAATGCGCATGTTTAATGTCATGCCATGGAACGTTCCAGGCATAGCAATAGCACCTCCATGAAGACAAGCAGGTCGTGGACCCTCCTCCATAAACGTTGCACAGTGCACCTTTTAAGAGAACACAGTAGGAGATGTGTTTGTTGTTTCGGCTGCTAAAAAAACATGTTTTTCAAGGAATCTTCAGCGATGAAAACACCTGTAATTGAATAACTGAAAGCTAGAAAAGTTTAATGCATTCCAGGTAAAGCAATTACATCTCCATGGAGATGAGCAAAAGGCGGATCGCCAGACAGAAAGGTTACACAGTGCAACTTTACCAAGTTGCTCTCATTGCTAGCCAACAGTTTTTCACTGTAATGCCGTGAACTTAGCATAGGGTCATCTGTCTTTGGAAAATATCGATCCGTCCTCACCCAGATGCCCTGCCATGGACATCACTTATGGATCTATTTATTGACAGCAGTGTAGCCTAACCGCGGCCAAAGTGGAACCACAGATTGCTACAGTTAACCTGGTGACTTTTTCTCTCCGGTCCCTTTCGCAGCTCCATGGTGATAGATTGGACCCGATGGCAGCACTCCGCAGGGATTTTAGCTGTTGATGAAGGGAACAGATTGGTAGCAGCCTGGTTAGGCCTTCTGCCGCTCGGATCGCATCTCCCTGGCTTCCCTGGCCCTGGAGATGGTGCCCTGTGATGGCTCTATGGAAATCTCTGTTTGATAGTTAGTTTTCTTGTACATAAAGACAAGTATAAATATGCAAAACTAGGAGCGAAGAGTCCTCCCACTTATACCAGAGAACACAAACTTAATTCGATATGCGTGCGATCCGTCACTGGCTGTGGGTTCAGATTAAGGACGACAGGCTTGGGCGCACATATCAACTTTGATTTCTCAGTCTAATCAAGTAAATAGATAGAGAGCAATAACAACTCTAGCTTGTATTAATGTCTATGTCAAGCGGTCACACGAGGGGGCAGTGGATGGATGGATTTCTTGCAGTGAGGTAAAACGATCATGAAATCACCCACATACAATAGCAATAGATGGCTGTTGGATGGGAGTTTGAGCGTGAAGGAAAAAAATGCTCGTCCTTTAGACAGAGATAGGACTATCAGTTGAAGTTATTTAAAGATCTATACAAGAATAGCATTTTTGGTAGGACGAGTACTGTTTTTAGCTCTCTCAATATTTTTTGCTGAAAATAGATTCCTTTGAAACTAATAGTTAATCTGCTTGGGATCAAGAAAATGCGCTTCTCCAATACTTTATAAAGATGTCTCAGTCTCCATGAGTTCAGATGTGACATGGTCTGCCCATGTCAATTCTGAAAAACATCATGGGTTTCTGAAACGTCAGTGAACAAAGCTTGCCTAGGATCCAGCGTACACACTTCTTCTGTACCTTACGAAGATGTGAGTCTGGTCACTGGTGAATCTCCTAGTTTTCAAATGGCCATGATTGACAGGTGGATTAGCAAATCAGGGACGCGTGTGGTCCATCCTATTAGGGGAAAAAAAAATAAAGGAAAAAATATCACAGGGGCCTGAAAAACATTGTGAAATTCTGCGGAATCAATGAACAAAGCACTTACATTCTCTTGATCTGAGCTGAGATCAATTTGATCTAGTTTGTAAATGATAGGTGACCAGTGAGCTCCTTCCGTTCACATGCATCACTGAAAAAAACAAATCTGGTTGCACAATCGCATTTGATTGGGCTTGAGATTCATTGGAGCGCCTGGGGATCAAACTGATATTGATCGGTATAAAAAAAGGTGATTCTGGATTTCCAGGCGAGAACAAAAGCACTAAACTAAACTAAATTAAACAATTTCATTCAAAATGATTGATGCGGTTTAGTTTCACGTGCGTCACTGAAATAAACAAATCTGACTGCATGGCTGTGTTTGAGCTTGGCTTGAACCACGATGGAGGGAGTGGTGACCAGTCTGCATAAAATCTCTTATCTCTGTATCTCACTGTGTAAAAATACAGTGAGCTATGTATCTGGGCTTACCTGGCAAATATTTCATACCTTCAAAGCGACAAATCAGAAATAAACGTGCAGATGTTTTTCTTGTATGGTTGTGGACTGAAGTAGAGCCGTGTTCAGTATTTTTGGTATTTGCATCTACTAGTATAACTGTAGATCCTGTACAGTGTTAATGTTCGATTGTTCTCCAGTTCCAGACTTCCAGGAGCAGGACATTTTCCTGTGGAGGAAGGACACAGGCTTCGGCTTTAGGATCCTCGGAGGAAATGAGCCCGGAGAGCCAGTGAGTCAAATATAACCCTTCTCAAGTATCTTTATTATAAGTATCTTATTATACAGACAAATTCATATTAATAGGTATAAGTGCATGGACCAAAGCATCAGTAATAGCCTATGCAACATAATCAATAACAGTGATGTCGTTTCTTTTTGATCAGGCATAGGTCATTCAAAAAGACTTAAAGGCACTGCACCTGATTTTTACTGTCTTAATAATGTGAAAGTTTTGCAGCCATTGTACAGTTAGCAACACCTTGCATACTAACAGTGCACTTCCTGATTATTGAACAGTTTATAATTGGATGCAGACAGTATACAGCTGACATATTTTGATCCTAAGCTTCTTATACAATCAAAAAATCCAGTTTTAAACAACTTGATGTAGTTCAAAGACTCGCTTCATTAACAGCAGTCAATAGAAGTGAAAATGACATCCCTTATCAGTGATGTGTGGACTGCACTTTCTCTGAACATTTTTGTCTCTGGTTTAGTTTATTGATGCACTTATTTATGCATTGTTGACCTATCACATTGTGCTTGTGTTGCAGATTTACATTGGCCACATAGTGAAATATGGCGCTGCAGATGAGGACGGGCGTCTCCGTTCAGGGGATGAGCTCATATGTGTGGATGGTACAGCGGTGGTGGGCAAATCGCACCAACTGGTGGTGCAGCTGATGCAGCAAGCAGCTAAGCAAGGCCACGTCAACCTCACCGTACGACGCAAGACCAACTACGCCGGTAAGAAACACACAGGGAATGAAGTAGCCTACTACATTCTCTGGGGCTCCTGATAAGTACCATGCTGTATATTATATGCATATAGGGAGATTCAAATTATTTGATTCAGATTACTTGATTCAGTCTAGCTATCTTATCCTAGTGGAAACTAATTTAGTTTGAAATAAGAAGCAATTTATTGCTTATCTCCTCACAGAAAGTTCTGGGTTTATCTTCATCTCCTGGGCCTTTCTTTGTGTGCGTTTGCTTGTTTCTTTGTGTCTGTGTGGTTTTCTTTTGGACACTGCAAAACTAAATATATATACTGTACATATATATTGTACATAATAGGTTAAATCCTCCAGCTAGTCCTGACCAAACCTAACTCAAGGTCTGGACACTAAAGGTAAACATAGCTGCAGTCAATGTAACCCAATATATGTTAATCACGTGCAAACTATTTTACATAGTTATAGACTATATTAAATATCATAACCTTCGTATTGCCAGGAATTCCCTTGAGACAAATGTCATCAAATTAAGAAGAATATGCTGAATTCAAGTCATTTGAACTACATCTGGTCTGTTCTGCAGTGTGCTTTTCATTTTATATAGTTTTGTTGATACAAGTGGTTCAGTCACTTTGGGCTTTTAAATCAAGTGGTTGTGTGTTTAAGTACCCAAGTGCTTTTATTGCAGAGTACTGTTATATCATGTGTAGAACTTCAGAAAGCAGCAGCACTGCTTTGCAGACTAACAGTCTCTCTCCCAGTACACGATAAAGAAAGAACCATAAATATGATGGAGAGGCCAGTCAACCTTCGGCCCGATGACAGCAAGCAGACATTAGTGCATTTTCTGCATCTCAGTCTGCCTCGGAGCATTGAGAGTATGAGGCGCCTCCTTTGAGTAGCTGTACAGGAAATTAAATGCCCAAATACATAGCGGCACACAGCGTTTTAGTTCATATTTTGGTCTAAACAGATGAGCAGATAGTTGTGGAACTTCTTTCAGCTGATCTCACTGGACTTGTCTTATCAACGTAACTGGACCAGTGAAATGTGTCGTCACAATCATCTACAATCTCTAGAGATGTTAAAATTACTGAATTAATTGATAATTGTCTTTAGTCTGACCACAATATAAATGAACTTTTAGAAGCACTTCCAATTTTTCTCCAAAAAAGTACAAGGGAATGTATTTTTGTATGTGATTCTTTAAAGGTGCACTATGTAACTTCTTTCTCTGGGGAGATGTAATTGTTTTGCCTCAAATGTTTCACAGTGGCACATTAAAATGATTTATTATTATTATTATTATCCATGGCAATATGTGCACACAGGTTAGATTTTGGGAGAGGCAACCACAGAGTAAGAATACATGTTTTCAAGGTATTTTTAAGCAATTAAAGCACCATACCTCTGAGCATCCTTTGTGGAGATAAATTTAATGATATACAGTGAACATTCTAGGCAAAGAAATGGCATCAACATGGAGACAAGGCTGTGCCAGACTACCCTCCAGAAAGTTGGTGTCCACCTTTAATAACCTTACTTTATCATTCAGAAAGTTTCATAAAGTTGGTCACATACTAGGACAATGGTAATACATTAACGTGTGAATTAGGAAATTACTTAGTTTTATAAATTTAACACCAATATTTGTAACATAAAATCATTGTTTCTTAAAGATTGAATTTGTCTATACAACAATTCATTTTTTTCCACCCTTTTCTAATCTTAAAGGAAAAGTAACGTTATTTTACAATCTGAGCCTTCTTTCGGTAATAAAACAAGTCGTTTGACTCACCCATAGCACGTTCGTGTCATTTGGAGCTGTTTGGTAAAAGTTATGTTGTAGCGTATCCGTTAGCGTGAGTACTCGGGGCATTACTTTGCGGTCTCCAAATAACACAAACTTTAGCACTTTTCAAATCATAGAAGCCCGATGTCTTAATCTACGATTTCGTTTGAAGCAAAAGTGGCCTGTAATCCGAGATTTAGCCATAGTTTCGAGTAGATGAGGACGCCAGTGCGCATGCGCGGACTGTGCTCTCAGCTCCCGGGACCCAAACATGAAACGCAAAGCTGAAAACTATGGATAAATCTCGGATTACAGGCCACTTTTGCTTCAAACGAAATCGTAGATTAAGACATCGGGCTTCTATGATTTGAAAAGTGCTAAAGTTTGTGTTATTTGGAGACCGCAAAGTAATGCCTCGAGTACTCGCGCTAACAGATACGCTACAACATAACTTTTACCAAACAGCTCCAAATGACACCAACGTGCTATGGGTGAGTCAAACGACTTGTTTTAAAAACGTGTTTTGACTCCATAAAGCTTAACTTATTTTATTCACAAAACCCCTGTGAGAAAGTTTAGATAAAAAAACACAAGGATGATAAATCACCATGTCATTCTTAATCTGCATTTCACATGGCTCCCATATCACCACATAACTTCAGGTTTGGGGGCCATTTTGTGTATTGCCAAGAAAAGGAACTGCAACACATGTTGTCAAATTACAATAAACTTAAACATGGACAGATACAAGATAAACACAACGTTTTATAACCAAGATCCCTGTACAGCTTGACCTTATTAAGGACAGCTCCCAGCGCTCTGCCTGAAGTGTGATAGAACTTTTATTTGTTTTTCAAAGCAAGGTATTTATAGTACTGACAAATATCGGTCATTAATATCAGCCCAGTTTTACACATCGGGCCGATACCGATGTTAAAATTTTGGCGATATCGGCCGATACCGATGTTAATGCCGATACATTGTGCATCCCTACTTAAAGGTCCTATATTACACAAAATTGACTCATGTGAGTTTTGAGGCCTGTTATAATGCTGGTACCCCCACAGAAACATACCTGGAATTTTGTTTTGTTTCATTCACACATGTTTGAGTAATCCTTTATCTCCAAAGTTCAAAATCTGTTCCACCTTGTGATTTCATGAAGCGGTAGTTTTCAAGTTAACAAGCTTCCTTTTACCTCAAGTTCAGCAGAGATTGGCATTCCAAGTCTGAAATTATCCAAATGGTTCATATTATTATTATGTATTACCACAAGGTGGGACAAAGTGTTTTCTGTTTGAGAGAAGAACTCTAAAATAAATATCCAGGGTTGTGTGTTAAACATGTGTGAATGAAGCAAAACACAACTCCTGGTATGTTTGTGATGAGGAAATATTATAATAATCAGAAAATAGCGTAAAATGGACTCTTTAAATTCTTGTACCTTGTTAACCATATCGTCTTGTCTGATTTTTAGTGAAAGCTGAGGGAGACGTGCCTCCTTCGCCCGCTTCGTCCCACCACAGCAGTAACCAAGCGCCCAGCCTGACGGAAGAGATCGGCAAACGTACGCCACAGGGCAGCCAGAACTCTCTCAACACGGTCAGCTCGGGCAGCGGCTCGACTTCGGGCATCGGAAGTGGAGGAGGAGGGGGAGGAGAGAGAGGGGCAAACAGCAGCGGGAATACAGTAGTCCCCATCTCAGTCCCTACCACATCGTCCCAGCCCCCCATCGCCGCCTCCACTGCCAACACAAGCTCCGCCCTGCAGCCTTATGACGTAGAGATCCGCCGCGGGGAGAACGAGGGGTTTGGTTTCGTAATAGTCTCTTCCGTGTCTCGACCGGACGCGGGGACTACTTTTGGTAAGATGCTTCCTGCTACACTAACTGCAAAGCCTGTCCAGATACAATACATACCAGTGTTAAAATAGTCGACTACTACTTTTTTGGCAATGTAATATTTGCTGTCAGAAATATAACAAAAATTAATTAATTCATATAAAATCTTTGAATAAAACTATAGCTAAAATTATATGTATTTTTTGTTGACAAATGCTAATGAATACTCAATTAATAGTAGAGAAGTGGAAAATGGATGCAAACCACCTACCATTGAAACAACATGATTTTAATTTTAGGCCATAGTGACCCAAACCAGCAAACTCAACCTCCTTTGTACATGTGGTTGAGGGTCGCTATTGATACTTTGAATCAGATCATCAACATTCCCTCGGGGTGTGTAGCTAACTATAGACACTGCTCTGTCTGAAGCTCTTAAAACTTTTTCGACAGTGTCTCCATGGTAACTCCTGAACATTTGACCATAGGCATGCATATGGAGCACCCCGGGGGTGATATCACTGCAAAATATCAATGCAATTCTAGAAATCTAGCTTTAGGGTTACTAATTACACTGGTCTACAAGCAAAATGCCTCTGAAATTGTTCTTGGTTTAGGTGACTAATAAAGAAAAAGTAAGTCAGAAGTGCTGATTGGCTATAGTTTCCAAGATATAGTATTGGGTCAAAATAGGAAATTTATGCAAAATAAGGCAAAAAACAGTAGTTTATCAGAAGGTACAGTGTGTCTACAAGCAACCAGTTCTATCTGAAAGCCTGTCTGCACATTCCAATACATTTATTTTAATATGTCTAGTTTTAACATCAAATTTTTTTTTATTCCACATAAGAGAGATGCCTCGAAATTGTGCACCTGATGTCTCTTCTTCTTATTTCTTGTTTATTTCTTAACGGATAAAGAAGTGCAAGTTAAATATTTTCAAAATATAAATATTATTTTTAAGCAAAAATGTTTAAATCTATTGTATAAACAGATGCGATTTTGATGTTAAACAATATCATTAAATATCTTGAATACATTAGCTAACCAGCACAGTTATCAATTGATTTTCAGTTCATCTTATCAATATAAATGAGATTTAGCCACTTTTATCTTGGAAGCAGATCGAGTCCAAAAATTTGTAGACCAGTGTTACAATTGTAAATTGTAATTTAACTAAATTTTAAATGAAGATGCATTAAATTGTTTTTCTAAATTACCACTGATAAATATACATAGAATTTAGTCAGTATGTCCCAAGACAAATTCGCCACATTTTCATTAGGTTAGGGCTATTAGCAGATGAGTTTATCTGTTGTTGACTGAAATACTGATAAGGACTGTATTGTGTTGCACTTAGTCAAACATAAAACACATTTTATAGCTCCCTCACTCTCTCTCTCTTATGACTCGGGCCTTTTATCCTTCCAACTGTACAGCCTGACTCCGCCTCCGCTATAAAAACCTCTGCATGCTAAAAACTCTGACAGCCTCCACCGATCCAAGCTATTTACAGTGTCTCAAGATCAATACGGGCGCTCTTCAATCCAGCGTTTCTTCTTTCTCATTTTCATTTTCTGCGCATGTCCAAGTATACGATCCGGAGACCCCTTTCTCTTCTGCTACGGCTGCTGTTCTACGCGCTTTCATAACTGATCACAAGCGGAGTGGGTCTTATATAAGCCACTTGTATTATTCAGCTGTACCTAAATGGCTTCTCCTACCCGCCAGGTTGCCAAAAGGAGCAGAACTGCAATTTAAACAAGCAGCTCTGTGACATTAATAATAGGGATGGGACAAGATCTTATGAGACAAAATTGCCACGAGATTGTGCACACAAACTGAAAACTATCTTGTGAGATGTTTGTTATTATGCTTGGATTGGATAACAAAATAAAATACTGGTGAGTTACATTTTTTGAAAAGCTGTACAGTGAACCATCGCGGTTCACTCTTCGCGGCCTCGCTGTTTCGCGGATTTTTTTTTTTCAATTTTTTTTTTCTTTTTTTTTTTAAATAGTGTAACTTTTTTTTTTTATAGTGTAACAATGTGGTCTGCGTCCTGATTGGCTAAGAGTCTAGACCAGGACTAAACGTGGACTAACGTGGTCTGAACCAGGATTAAATCACTCTGTGCGGCTTTTGCGTTCGTTTGTGCGTGTTCGGTTTGTGGCTCGGGTTGAGAGCACGCGGTCCGGGCGCCGCAGTTCTATCTCCACGGTGTACACACGGCCTTGCGCTGCATTTTCTCACATTTGTCTCTAGTTTAAACACTCAAACTTTCATAGATTTTCAACAAAATGTATTAATAGTGGCGTGGGGGGGGAACACGGCTCCAGGAGCCCCACCAGACGCGCAAGCAGCACTGCCACGTCCCTGGACGAGACACGCACCAACCCCTTGGAGAAGTGCGCGACACGTGCTGCTCTGTCACGGATTTGTCCACGATGAGGGGTTTATCGTGGACAAATCCGTGACATACATTTTGTTGAAAATCTATGAAACTTTGAGTGTTTAAACTAGAGACAAATGTGAGAAAATGTTAATTCCAGTCTGAGAAAAGTGTATAATGTGTGTGGTGAGGCATTTACAGCCTTTAAACATTTAGAATAATTGTAAAATATAAAGTTGTCATACTTCGCGGATTTCACTTATTGCGGGCTATTTCTGGAACCTAACCCCCGCGATAAACGAGAGATTACTGTAGTCCCAAAACGCAGTCTTACAATGGCAGCAGAAATATTAAATAAATTAAATAAAAAAATGGTGAGACCAAAATTGGGAACTGGATTGCGCAGTTTATTTATTATAAAGAATGTCAAAATCTTGTTTTGTCTCGTTCTCGTAGATCTAATCTTGTGTCTCATCTCATTTTGTGGAAATGTTATCTTGTCCCACCCCTAATTAATGAGCAAGGAATTGATTGGCAAGGTTAGTATGTGGTCGTTCAAATCAGAAAGTTCGTTTTAGCGTCCTAGTTTTTAGTTCATGGCTTGATTTCCGGTGCATCTTTGAGTTGACATAGCCATTGAGTTGATTTGTTCAGGCACTCAATGCACATGCCTTGTTTTGAATTGTGCTTTCCTTTATTGTAGAACACGAATAAAATAAATTCTTAGTAAAAAATAAAATAAAAATTGTCCAGCCGCTCTGCACATGCTCTAATCAGGAAACACTGTGTTTGTTATTAGGTTGGTGACCATAGTCAGGTCCAGAGGATGGTCTGTTATATTTGCTCATTAAAAGAAATTAAGTTTAGGAACAGGGTTATAAATATGATTATGGTTAAAGTTAGGATTAGGAAATGGTTAGGATTTGGTTGGTTAAGATTAGCAGCAGTTAGATAGTTGGCATAGTTGGCAGTTGACTCTAATGACACTACAATATATGTGAACATTCACTGCAAAAAAGCCAGAATTTAAGATATAAACACTTAAATCTATCAGAAAATGACTTAAAAGTAGTGAAATTATCTGTCCATGCAGCAAGATGATTTTACTTGCAAGTTCTCTTAAAATAAACTACCTCTAGACTAGAATTAAGCACTCTTGGAACTAGTAAGTAGATAATAAATCTGAAAACAAGATGAATAACCTGATATAAGTTTTAAAATCATGGCCAGATCAGAGAAATTTGCAGTGTTGTAATTCATTCATTGATTATTAGGGATGCACCATTACGATTCTAGTATCGAGTAATGGCACCATTACTAAAACATCTGGTGAACTGCTTCCAAATATCATTTCATACAAACTGATGTAATAAGACTATTTACTGGTCGTAGATGCCCAGAAAGTCTCAGAACATTTGAACTTGAACTTGAATATTTGAACTTGAACTTGAATATTTGAGTTGTTCTGTAGTGACTTAAGAGAGAAATAACAGCTGCATAACACATTTAGATCAGGTCTGTCTTATTTTAGTTTTATTTCAGTCTCTGCACTGGCATCAGTTGATATCTGGTACTGGCAGATACTTGAATCTATAGTATCAGAAATGGTAATCAGAATCAGAAAGACTTTTATTGCCATTGTCAAGTGAACAGTATTCACAAAACTAGGAACTTGTCTCGGTGATAAGGTGCAAACATAAAACGCTAAATAATAATAGTAATAACTAGAATATAGACACTAAATAATAATAACTAAAATATAGCTATAATATAGTAAATAAGCAATCCAAATAACAAAAAGGTTCAGATGAGCAGCATCAGAACAGTAGTGTAGTGTAATGGAACTGAAAAAGCTGGATCAGTGCATCCCTATTCATTATAATGAACAGATGAACAAGAAATATACTGTGTACTAGAGTTGGGCGGTATCCAAATTTTGATACCGTTAAACCGTCTCCACCCGTTCCGATGGAGAGCACAGGTATTTTCGGGCAACCCTCGTTCCACCTTCATCTCCCCACAGCCTCGTGTGGAAGTTGCGTTTGAAATAAGAAACCCGAAAACTTCTCACACTCTCCCTTGTCATTTGGCCGAAATCCGAAATGCTGCCAAATTGCAGACGTTGTGTTTTACTTTGGGACCAACTCAGCGCGGCCTGCCATGTTGTCTTGTTTTTCTCCTCCTCCTTCTGAGCGGTAATGTCACGTGACGACGCAACATCCAGGAACTTCATTGAACGTCATCTCTCCGATAGTAATATTAGTTTTAAACTGTAATAGTATTAAATTAACAAACACAACCACACATACATAAGTGCTGGACAAACACTCTTTATTTAGGCATTAAATTAATTATAGTTAATATTATATTAGGGCAAGATTTTTTTTTTAATGACTGTAATGAATCTGATACCGTTGCTATTTTTAGATACCGCAGTATACCGTATTACCGTATTACCGCCCAACCCTACTGTGTACTTATGTCAATATAGAAATGTCATCTATTGAATTGTTTCAGATAAACACAAGTATCTCTAGTAGCTAGCTGATTGGACGAAAAGGCATACCAACTCAACAGAACACTGGGTTTCAGCTTGACATTGAGTTAAAAGTTACTTAAAAGTTTACTGCAGACCTAAGTTGATCATCTTTTGTGCAGCTTTTACTACATTTCTGCCTTTGCTTTGTAGTGCTGCCTACTGCACTACTTCACTACTACTAACTCTTTCAGTGTGGGTGGAGTGGAAATGTTCATCTTCCCAGGTTGGCTCGCAAAGTGTCCAAGCTTTATTTCAGTAGCCAAAGTAAAAAAGAAAGGCCTTGAGGATGGTTTGCTTATGAGTTAACCCAGCTTTCACATCTAATAGAAAATTCAACATCCGTAAGCCAATAGGTTCCCCATGTCTGTTTCGCAGTAGAAAAATCTCATAATTCTGCCCACGCTGCCTGTGCTGTCAGTATTGAGAGAAGCACATTATTATTGTCTCCTGAACGACAGCAGCATAGCCAGCCTCTGTCCACGTATTTCTGAGTTGTTTACAATCCACAGTGGATGGAACCTGTTTAAAGGTCAAATTTATATTAGAGTGGAATAAGCACAAGAGATAAACAATAGAGATGAACAATTTGGTGTAATCCCTTCCAACAGAGGTCCAATGGAGGAAAAAGTTTCAAAGGTTTCAAAGGTAGTCATCTGGACTATTTTTAAAATCAACGTTTTGACTGCCATCCAGATGTCATTTTAATCTGATGGTAGCGGTCTGGATTTATTTAGCTCAGTGCATTACAAATCATAGTTTCTCAGACCAAGTACCATCAGATAGCAAATGACTTCTGGATGGGAATCTGGATGACCTTTTGAAACCTTTTCTGCCTTGGAGTTAAAGAGTGCATTTAAACCTAATGACTGATATTACTTCAGTGTATAGAGGCAGACATATGATATTTCAAACCCATTTGGTTGATACAGTGAATTTCTAACAGTAGTGAATGTAAAGCACTCATGGATATACTGTATAAGGACATATTTTTCTTTGCCGTCTCTTTACAAATCAGCCTACTTTGCCCTTGCATTGTAACCTGCAGCTCTTCTGGTGCTTTGGCTTGGCTTGCAATTGGTAATTTAACCCCTAATATTCTTCTTCTTCTCTGCTCTTATTCCAATCTTCCCTTTTCCCGCTAATTTCCCTGCAAATGAACACCACACATAATGCTTGAAAATGTGACAATGGTGACCACAGCTGGCAATGCATGTGTGGCCATGCCCCATAAAATAGGGCGCATCATCGAGGGGAGCCCAGCTGACCGCTGCGGGAAGCTGAAGGTGGGGGACCGCATCCTCGCTGTGAACGGCTGCTCCATCACCAACAAGTCCCACTCGGACATCGTCAACCTCATCAAAGAGGCCGGCAACACCGTCACACTGCGCATCATCCCTGGAGATGGTATGTACATGTACAATATCTTGCTAAATAATCCTTCACTAGAAGTTAATTGATCAAATGTTAATTAAAAATGCACTTTGCTGTCTGCTTGTATCCATGGAGATGTTATTTTTTGCATGGAATGTTCCACAGTAAAGCATTAAACTGAAGGAGGTTGAGGAGGCTGATATTTCTGCTACCGAGAAGTCGGAGCATATAAATGACTTGAAACACGACTAGTTAAGACAGTTGTTTCATTAGTGCTCAAGGGCTGTTATTTAAGAAGTTATAAAGTCCTCACATACCACCTCTTTTTTAAATAACTGCATCCCCTCTTTATTTTAAACCCATTTTGTATTTTTTTTGTGTCAAGGGGGGAAAAAAATGCTTTTAAAAATCCTTAAGTTGTCAAGTCAGGAAGATAAAACGCCTGGGTGTGTCCTCGGTGTCAAACGGGCTTAAAGTTTTTCTAAGTCATCCCGGTCTGAGAGCTCTAGCTGCTTTGTGCTGTCAGATCCGCTTTTCAGCCCCTACAAATACTGTTTAATTAAGTGTATGTGTGCGTGTAGAGGAGGCGCTGCTTCCTGTCAACCTGAGCGCCGCTAGAAATTGGAGCTATTTGTCCGCTCCAGCTTGCTTTCCGCCCCACTTCTTATGGATGAAGAAGCTATTTTTTATTTTGTAACTTTCAGTATACAGACGCAGATGATTAGAGTAAGCCAAAATTGCGCCGCTAAGAAAATACACAAAACAGTTCAGAGAAAGGTGAAATTACAAGATGTGATTTGTTGGGATGCATGCTACAAGTAAACAAGAGTTGTATGCCAAGATTATCACTGTTTCAGAGTTGTTGTTGTCAGTCTTTGCCACGGTATAAAAAATGCTGCAGTTTGCTTTGTTAGACTTGTATTGCATAGTAATGTTGTGCCTATAAAACTCCTTCTCCTATAGCTAGATCTTTTGTATAAGGGTTGGAAATAAGGGTTGTTTTGGTTGATGTAGGAAATAGAAGTACAGTACCTCCATAAGAAGCTTGGTGTCTTGGTGCAAATCTTGGTGTAATTGATATTTACATATTGATTTTATTTTTCTCCCCAAAATAGACTTTTTTTCATTATGTTTTTATTCCCCTGAAAAATATGTATTGCTTTTATATCCACAAACCTGGCTCTTATTGGCTTGGAGGAAGGCCTTCTGCTTGTTTCCAATTTTGTTCCTTTGGCTATAATATTCCACAGTATAGCCTAAAACTGATCTATCTCCATCGACAGTGTTCCAAATATGGTTTTAAATTACTGTTTTCATGGAGTCATGCAGTTCACTTTCCATCTTCAGAAAGTTGCATGCTGTCACTTTAAATTTCCATCCAAATACATAGGCCGTTTCCCAATTCAGCGACAGCACGCTCGTGAGTGTGCACTCGGTCTGTCGTCGAGACGGCGCACACTCGCTCTGTCCTTAGTGCACTACGTTTCTCACATGGCCGTCTGCGAAATGGAACAGGTCCCGCCTCAGCTCAATGAGCCGGGTGGTCTGCTCCTTGTTCCCTAAAGACAAAAATATTATACTATTATACTAGTAATACTTGGAATTGGGACATGGCCAATGTTCCCCCTAATTTTTAATGTGTCTGAGCAAACACACACTAACTCCACATCTGAAATGCACTACCCATCCCCCCCCCCGCGCGCAGCTCGCACTTTGCAGATATAAAAAAATGACCCCGCGGCTGAATAAAAAGCGGAGATCCGCTAAAAGCGCTTTCATCCCTGATTTACAGTGCGCTGCATAAGTTTTCTTGAGCGCTGAGAATGTGCGAGCAGTGCGCAGCTTAGAGTAAACGTTGGACATGGCTACACTGTAGAATATCCAGCATTACAACAGCAAAGGAAATATAGAAGTGTAAGGGGAAAAGCATGTGAACGGTAATACAGGTGCTGTGAACTATGCCGTTACGGCTACCGTCACACATGTTTAGCGTAGTTTATGAAGAGTTTCATGTAGCATAGTTGTAGCTGAGGTGAACCAGTACGTATATTTTATAGTGACGTCGCGACTCTCACTTGTGGATGTTGCTGGCGAGTCGGTCTTTGTAGTCATATATCCTCCCGCGCTGTGCATGCTGGGGCTTTTAAGTGTGCGAAGCGTGCATGTTTGCACGCTTGGTCCACGCCCCGATTTCCATGGAAACGACGGCGCCGCTCAGAGCTCATCTTAACGGTGCAGGGGGAAAAAAACGAATGGAACGGCGCTTGTCGCGCCAGATATGATGCTCATCCCCTTCCAAGGACGCTCACAAGTGTGCCGTCGCTGGATTGGGAAACGGCCATAGAGCTCTGGAAAAAATAAGAGACCACTGCAAAATTGTCAGTTTTTCTGATTTTACTACTTATAGGTACGTGTTTGGGCAAAAGGAACATTTTTGTTTGAGTCTATAAACTACTGACAACATTTTCCACAAATTCCAAATAAAAATATTATCGTTTAGAGCATTTATTTGCAGAAATGGTCAAAATAACAAAACAAAAAAAAAACACATGTTTTCAGACCTCAAACAATGCTAAGAAACAAGATCAAATTCATTTTAAAACAACATAATACTAATGTTTATACTAAAGAAGAGTTCAGAAATCAATATTTGGTGCAATAACCCTTATTTTTAATCACAGCTTTCATGCGTCTTGGCATGCTCTCCACAAGTCTTTCACATTGTTCTTGGGTGACTTTATTCCACTCCTGGTGCAAGAACTGAAGTAGCTCAGCTTTGTGTTTGTGTTGGAATTCAACAGATGCTGGAATGGAATGGCTGTAATACATGTAGAGATGCTGATTTCAGAAAAAAAATGCAGTGGGCTAAGCTCTTTTTTTTTTTTTTTCCAGAGCTGTATTTTTAGTATCAGTATTATTAATAACATAATTGTGCTATACCATGATAAATAAGTGATAGTTATAGTTTCAATCATCTAGATAATAGACAGTAGTGAATAGTCCATTGGCCAAGGTCTATTAAAAAGTAAGGGATCAAGTTTTTGCAAGATAAGAAAAACTATGACAAAATTGTGTCTTCCAAGTTATATTCCTTCCAGTCCTACTACTCATGAACAGAAATGTCAGTAATTGATGAAATATAGTCTGAATAACATCCGACCTTATTTAAAATGTGACAGTGTCTGTGAATGTGTATAGCCTCGTATTGGTAACAGGTTTCATTCTCCCATCCTTTGGCTAAGGAGCACACTCGATGACTTGCACTGGCCAGCAAAAATCACACAATGGCGTATGTTAAGTGGAGATGTCACGCTGAGAATCACACTACAAAGTCCCCTCCATGGATTTTTATTTCCAGCTGCGTCGCCGTTCATTTGACCAGCACTCTCCGTTGTGGGCTTAGCTTAATCAAAGTTTAGACTACTGGCTATTATAGAGTGGCTGGTGGAGGTAGAGGAGATGAATAGGCGATGAAGAAGAGGGGGGGGCGAGATCGTGAGAGGAATGGCGAGTAAGGTGCCAAGCTGTAATCAAATAACCGCAGATAGACGAGGGAGAATGGGCTGTTAGGGAGTAGGAAAGTTTCTCCATGCGGCAGGAGCGGTGTAATGATGCACCGTTGCTGCCGCTAACTTGACTTGACGTGATTCACTGACGACACAAAATGATTGAATGGGGATGTGAGAGAGAAAGTAGTATTTAGATTTCTGACACAAGCGCGGACTGCTTGATCTGTCAGGAAGGAAGTCTCTGGTGACACGTGTAAGAAAAAAGAAAATGCCTCCAAGAAAATTGACAACTGTGATGACAAGAGATCAATACAACAAATGAGAAGGATGTATTACTCTAACATCCTACTGCTCTGGGCAAACAGTCAATGGAAACCAAAGGGACAGCTACTGCTATTGACTACGGGCTGGCTGGGCACATTATTAGCAGTCCTTATGGAGGTGTGATTATAGCTGCACTGTGTAACTTTTTTGACAAGCAGTCTCCTTGTTTCCATGGAAATATGAATGCTCTGCCTGAAATTCAGCAGTAATACACTGACCGTATCTATCCGTATCTATCAAAGTCAAAGTCAAAGTGTACTTTATTGTCAATTCACTATGAACAGAGATTACACAGAGAACTGAAATTGCGTTTCACCAGACACCAAATGTGCAATTTAAACTAAAAACACACACAGGCGCACAAACACACAGCTACACTCATAGACATGAAGTGTATACAGACATCAACAATAAATACAGTACAGGTAAACATATACGCTTCCAACAAGAAGGAAAGTTTGAGGTAGAATGAAATTTAAGGTACAATAAGTGAAGGTGCAATTTGTAAGGTCCAAGAGTGCTAAAAGCAGCATGGACATCAGTGTGAGTAAGAGAAATGCAAGATGAGTCTAATGCCAAATTGTGGAACATTCCAGACAAAGCAGACAAAGCATCCCCATTGAGAAAAGCAGGCGGCCCATCTCCCCATCCAAAAAGTTCCAAAAGTCACCTTTAAATAAAAAAGTGTGGCTTGTGAATAAAAATCTTTAGCACCAGAACTAGACTTCATTTTGTGCTTACATTGTATTGATCTCATCTTCGTATGGACTTAGCACACATCAATGAAATGTGCAAATTAAAGACTTTTTCATGTTTGCTTGAGGCAGAGTAATTTCCAGTGGGATACATGAGCCACACCAGCTGACACAAAGCAATATTATGTCTAACCTGAACCAGTTTTAATATCATTTTCTTTCCTTCAGTGTGTGGAAGTTCTAGAAGTAACATATCAACATATCCACTCTTTTTTTCCCCTCCTTTAGAATCTTCAAATGCATCTTTGTTGACCAACGCAGAGAAGATAGCCACTATTACCACCACTCATACAGCGCAGCAACAGGCTGCACCAGAGGCCAGGTAAGAAATGTCATCTTATGGGGCCAGATTTTATTTCTTCTTTTTTTTTTTACATGTGGGAGAGCGGATACATGTGACAGAATAGCAGCATTTAGGTTCCTCACTGGTTTTAACAGACATCAACACATTACCGCTCTTCTAGCTTCCCTTCGCTGGCAGTCTGTGTGTTTTAGAATTGATTTTAAGATTTTACTGATCACTTTTAAAGCTCGTTTAGATCTTGCACCAAGTTACATTTCAGAACTTTGAACCCCATACAAGCCCTCCCGCAGCCTTAGATCCTCAGGCTGGGTCCTGTGGCTGTTCCAAATTCCAGGCTCTGGACGCAGGGTGTTTGAGCCTTTTCAAGGCGCCTCGGCTTTGGAATGACCTGCCTGAGGAAATAAGGCTGGCACCATCAGTATCATCTTTTAAATCACTTCTTAAAACTCAATTTTATTGGTTGGGATTCCTTTAGCTCGATTTTATTCCTTACTTATTTTTATTCTATTTTATTAGCTTATTTATTATAATTAATTATTATAATTAATTGAATTGAATTTTGTACGCTTTCTGGATGCTATTTTTTGTTGTTTGCTGCTTGTACAGCACTTTGTAAACCTTGTTTTTAAAAGTACTTTATAAATAAAGATTTATTATTATTTATATTATAATAAAGTGGTACAAAGTGGTATAATAACGTGGTAGAAAAGATCATGGCAAATGAAAAGCAGGAAAGATGGATCGTAACAAAGCCATATAAATAAAATAATATGTAACATATGTTATATATGTTTTATTATTTGAGGGCATTATTTGACGTTTGTCATATTTTTATTGAGTCTCATTCTACTTCCTAAACTCTGTTGTATCTGTAAGTGTCAGTGGCTCTGTCCTTAACCAATCAGCAGGATTTTTACAGGCCAAAAAAATAAGCACAAACCTGCCAGTTATCTTTTTTCTCTCCCAAAAACTTATTGCTTACATGTTTTGCGCATAAACCGTTTGAAACATATATTGAATAGTAATAACTGCTGCATTAGCCATAGTAACAGACAGGAAAATTGCTGCATTTGCATATTGTTTTGATGTTTCTGCCTTGCTATAAATGTTAATGTGACTGAGATTTCCAATATTCTTTTTACAAGAAGTCATAAAGGTATTTATTATGCTAACTAGCAGCCCCCATCTGGCCTTGATCGTTTATAGGCATGCTTTTCTTCTATAAACGTCCTAAATGCTTTTTGTTTTTGTCTCTTTCCAGGACCAACACCAAACCAAAACAAGAATCATTTGATTTCAAAGCACCGCAAGCCCCGCCTCCACAACCTCCGACTCAAGTCTCACAGGTGAGGCTAACGCTATATAAACCCTATTATTGTTTCATTATATTTTTCATCCGCCCATACACTGTTCATTCACCCTTCTGCCCACCCAGCTGGCCAAGGACAAAGCTTGTTCTTATTTATTTCCTCACACTGCTACCTGCTGGCCTTATCGGGATCAGTGCATTATGGGAAGCCTGTTTTCTTTCAGAGTAGCCCCTCAGTCCATTGCGTTGGCCGGCGCATTAATCTGTTGTGGCAGAGATGGCGTTCCCTGATAGCATTGATCCAAAAGCAGAGCAGATTAGGGAGACGTGAAGACAGGAGTAGCTGGAGCTTGTTTGTTTGTCCTTTAGCTCCTCCTGTCTCTCTCTCTCCCTCCCTTTCTCTCTGTCCATCCCATGTCTTTGTCCACTTCTAACCTGAGGCATAAATAATTCACCATCTCTCCACCCGGGCATCTGCAAGTCTGGGAGAGTGTGGCACCACTATTAAACACGGGTGACTTTCCCCAAGGTGGCATTCATCCCCTAGTTGTGAAATCTCTTTAAAGGACACAACAGGAGAATCTGAATCGCTAAAGTGCCCTTGCTGCTGTAGTGATCTGCCTGGTTGCCTCTGTATCTTTCTTTTTTATGTTCACACTGTAGAAATTGATGATGTCATGATTTCAGATAGAGAGCAGGGACCGATAGAGATCTATGGGAGATTCATTGTTTTTGAAAGAAAAGTTACTCATATCAAGTACTTTGCTTTCAATTAATTGTAGCTGTTGTTTGGCTTTTGAGATCACCTTGTCGTCTATTAACCATTTTAAAGCTGTCTGTTTTATACCCAGTTCATGTTTGCGTCACTCCACAGTGCAGTGAGATAATTGAGTCCTTATGCCCTCTGTTCTTTTGTTTTGTGTTTTTAGATAATAGTTTCAGCAAGGAAGTAAAGACGCAAAGAGGCAAGGAGATATGACATATTTCTTTGTGTTGTACCATATCATTATTTGTTAGGAATAAGCTCCATAGACTTATCATTTTACTGTTCCACCTTACAGTCCTAACATCCATCACGTCTTTGGAGTTGAATAATGGCATAGCAAGTCCACATTTGTTTATTATTCTGACTAAGATAGAATAAATACTTTAATAAATAGACTGAATAAATACTTTGTGACAGTTTTTGTTTCACGTGGATAGTGCCTGTAATTACAGAGATTAAGTATAAACCACAACACATCTGCAATCTCACAGTTTGTCCAAATGATTAAGTCAGAGGTGTCCAGGGACCACATTATGTAAACACTGATGAAGCAGAGGGCAATACAGGTCCATGCAGTGAATAATGAAATGCAGGTTAGGATGGATTATTATTATTATTATTATTATTAAGTTCAAAAACTTAAATAAGTACGGTTAAGGTAATATGAGCCAATTTACATGGAAGTCTGAGGGCCACATTTGACCCCTGGGCCATTATTTGGACATGCCTGGATTAACTGTTAACTTTAAATGATAAAAGGAGAAATTCAATTTGTCAACTGGACAAAGTTTGTTTGGTCGAAAATGTTTCGCCGCTCATCCGAGAGGCTTCGTCAGTTCTGGTTCTAGTGCTGGTTAGACCCTGCTTATATCTAGCTGCAGGGAGGAGCTCCCAACCCTGAAATAGTTCTGAAACTATCTCAACTAATTTGTTTCTTTTGTTTTTCGAATTTCTCTGGCGTCTAGTTTAGCATACCTATTCAGCCTAATGACCGTCTCAACACCTCTGACCCTGACTTGTCTGCCCTATTGTTTCTTTTGTCTGTTTTGACCACATTGCTTTGTTCGTGTGTGGTCTACTCCATTCAGTGTAGTGAAGACTGCAGTGAGCGCTACATTGGAGAAACAAAACAGCCACTTCACAAGAGGATGTACCAACACAGGCGGGCGTGCCAGAGTGGACCGTCATCTGCCGTACATCTTCACCTCGAAGCCACGGGCCATTCGTTTGAGGACAGTGAGGTTCAGATCTTAGCCAGGGAAAAGAACTGGTTTGAGAGGGGAGTTAAAGAGGCAATTTTTGTCAAAAAAGAGAATCCTTCTTTAAACAGAAATGGGGGAGTTAGACATAACTTGTCTCCCATTTATAATTCGATTCTCAAACCAAGTCAAAACAGACAAAAGAAACAATAGGGCAGACAAGTCAGGGTCAGAGGTGTGGAGACGGTCGTTAGGCTGAATAGGTATGCTAAACTAGACGCCAGAGAAATTCGAAAAACAAAAGAAACAAATTAGTTGAGATAGTTTCAGAACTATTTCAGGGTAGTGAGCTCCTCCCTGCAGCTAGATATAAGCAGGGTCTAACCAGCACTAGAACCAGAACTGACGAAGCCTCTCGGATGAGCGGCGAAACGTTTTCGACCAAACAAACTTTGTCCAGTTGACAAATTGAATTTCTCCTTTTATCATGGATTCTACCTGGACGACTGAGGGACTCTTCACGCATGTTAACTTTATAAACTTTAAAATGTAAATATATTTTTTGTATTGTCTTAGGGCTGGGCGGTATACCGGTTCATACCGAATACCGGTGTTTTTTTTTTAATGATACAAAGTTTTCATTTACCGCAATACTGGTGAGTGTGTGCGTACAAAACGTTGGGAACACAGAGCAGCGGAACGTCGCGCCGGGGAACTGTTTTGCAGTGACAGGAGAGTGATGGAAGTGTAAGCTGTGCCCCAATTGGAGGGCTGGAGCTGCAGCCCTCGAACTAGCCTCCACGGACCGCAAGGGACATGGGACAGGTCCACAGAGCCGCTCGCAGCGCCCAGACACGCTTCTAACGCTAATGCTAACAACACGCACCACGCAAATTACGCACACGGATCAATAACCCTCGAATTGGGACATGGCTACAGTGTGTGTTGAGCCGTGACAACATGGACGTTGTTGTTAGAAACACAGGAACTTATACTGAAAAAGAGGAGCCGTGTCAGTTGTGTGGAAGAACTTAGGCTTTTAAAAAATCTGGCACTGATCAAACATATTCTGTAATGTTGTCGGGCTAAAGTTGTAGCGACTCAGACGTCACTCAAAGACGCGTTTGCTACGACAAGAAAAAGCAAACGGTGGAACGATATTACCAACGCTGTTACTGTCCATTTAGACATGGAACCACTTAGTCCTGTCGAGAAAGGTGCTTCAAGGAGATGATTAACGCACTGGACCCAGATATGTTTTACCAAGTCCAATTTACTGCAGTATTCTCTAAATTATTAGGAAATGGGGTTAACACCTAGTCATGCATTAAAAAAAAAAAAAAGTCAAATACCGATAAAATTTTGAAAAATACCGTGATATCAATTTTTGGTCATACCACCCAGCTCTATATTGTATTGACTTTCCTTCAGGATCATTAAAGTATGTGTGTATCTTTATCTAAACAGCAGATTTTACTATAGAAATCTGACCTCTGCTCTCAGCTTTACACTATAGAGACAGAATGTTGAGCTCACACTTACCCTGTTGCTCTTTTGTGTTTGTGTGTATCAGGATGGGGAGTTCTACTCGGTGGACCTGGAGCGGGACAACAAAGGCTTCGGCTTCAGCCTGAGAGGAGGGAGAGAATACAACATGGACCTGTACGTGCTGAGGCTAGCAGAGGAGGGAGCAGCTGTCCGCAATGGCAAGATGAGGGTACGGACCACAAGGGCAACAATGTGCTCATTCTGTATTCACTATGAGTCATCTTCTTAGCAAAGATTGATTGATTTGATTCTCGGTTCCTGTGGGTTTCAGAATGATTAAAAAAAACACCACTGCCATCGCGAATAACAAAATATTACATCTATATTCAATATATGCAACATTTTGAGGACTTTTTTCTTTTCATCTTTTGTTTTTAGTCGGTATCTCTCTTAAATTTTGATTATTCTGAAAAGTGTCCTAAAAATATCTTGCATAAACACGAAGCTGAAACCCATGAATACTGGACTGTGGGGATCTTCATACAAAGCTTTATTAAAACCAGTCCGCATCTGGTGGAGGTGAACATGGCTTGACATGTGTGAGTTATTTTGCTCATGATTTTGCGTGCCCATAGCTTTACAATAATCCATAAAAAGTAGAAAAGAAAATATTTAAATTCACACAACTCCAGGTTTGAATGCTTTCCTACAAATAACAACTACAAAGCAGACTGAATCAACAATATCTGTCATTAATTTGACCTGTTGCATTCTTCTGTAGTTAATAAAATAATCAACTGGTTGTGAGCGGCTTATGTGAATGGCACATAGCCTTTTTGCAATGCAGAAGGGAAAAAATCTATCAAGATAATTGCTTATGCATAATGTACCCTCCAATTACTGTTAGATCTGCTTGGCTGGCTGCAAACACACTGCATTCAGGCTCGGGCAAGCACTTTATACAGCGCATACAGACGTGAGAACAGACTTCAGATATGCCTTTTGAATTAACTGACTTGACTGCTGCTAGATTTAACCTTTTGTTTGATGAATTGCACAGATTTGAACCCCTTTCCGCTGTAATTTTGCAACATTTAAACTTAAGCACTGTACCTCATGCCTTAAAAAAAAACTAGGACTGCATGATTTTTATTTATTTATTTTTTTTTGGCAACACATGCCTACTATCTTAATTATTCACCGCAAAGAATTTATAAGGACTTTTCACAATGTTCCAAGGCCAGAGCAGACTTCCTGTCACATTAATGTTAAGAACAACTTGTATGCTAACAGCACACCAGGTTTGAGTGAGATAAAGATGATTATACAGCTCTGGAAAAAAATAAGAGACCACTGCATTTCTTTTCTGAAATCAGCATCTCTACATGTATTACAGCCATTCCATTCCAGCGTCTGTTGAATTCCAACACAAACACAAAGCTGAGCTACTTCAGTTCTTGCACCAGGAGTGGAATAAAGTCACCCAAGAACAATGTGAAAGACTTGTGGAGAGCATGCCAAGACACATTAAACCTGTGATTAAAAATAAGGGTTATTGCACCAAATATTGATTTCTGAACTCTTCTTAAGTGTAAACATTAGTATTATGTTGTTTTAAAATGAATTTGATCTTGTTTACATTGCTTGAGGTCTGAGATCTTTTTGTTATTTTGACCATTTGTCATTTTCTGCAAATCAATGATAATATTTTTATTTGGAATTTGGGGAAATGTTGTCAGTAGTTTATAGACTCAAACAAAAATGTTTATTTTGCCCAAACACATACCTATAAGTAGAAAAATCTGAAAAACTGATAATTTTGCAGTGGTCTCTTATTTCTTTGGGATACAGAAAGCACACATCATTCTCATTTTACCTTAACCTTTACCTTGCTTTGACAATACAGTATATCTGTACTGGGGGCTAGACATGAAAAAGATCAGGTACAGCCCCTTTAGTGATTTGATCTTTTCATGATAGATAACACAAATTAGTTCTTGTTGTTTTTCAGGCCAAGTTTCTTTTTGGGCTTATTAAATTGCACCAGCGCATATGACCCTGAGAACTGCTTTTACAAGATTATAAACTGTAAATATAAATGAACATATGAACTAGTTTGAGAGGGGAGTTAAAGAGGCCATTTTGTCAAAGAGAATCCTTCTTTGAACACAAATGGAGGTCTCAGACATCATTTGTCTCCCATCTATAACTCTATCCTCAAACCTAAATCAAAACAAACAAAGAAAACAACAGGGCAGCAGGTCAGGTCCAGAGGTGTGGAAACACCCATTATGGCCCTGAATGGCAATGTTAACCAGACCCCACACTCCACTCCCACTGCATATTGAATAGGCTTACCTCACTAACAGAAACTGAAAACGAATACAGTAGGGGTGGTAGTCTCAGAGTAATTTCATTGTAGTTAGCTCCTCCCTTCAGGCAGAGAGGCAGTGTCCACCAGCGTGTGACCAGAACTGAAGAAGCAGCTTGGATGAGCTGCGAAACATATTTGACCAAATAAACTTTTGTCTAGTTGACTAATTGAATTTCTCCTTTTGCCATAAATGGACAGAGCTAACCCAGCTTTAAATTACAAATGACTGAGCCTTGTCATTTTGGTCTTAAAATGTTCATATTAACCCAGGCTATATGATCCTGTTGTTGTTATTTCACTATTTTATCTGTAAATAAATTCCCATTTCCAATATGGAACTCTGCTCCAAATTCGCCCCTTTAACTGCCAGCCTCGTGAGCTTCATTTAACTGGAGCTGAACGCTATGGGTGACGTCACACTCCCTTAGTTCACTTCTCTACACTGGACAGTCTGTGGGCAAGACACATTTTACTTCAATTCAAAAAATATTGTGTATGGCCCCTTTTTGAGATTTGATCTTTTCATGATAGATAAAACAAATTAGTTCTTGTTTTTTCCTCGGGCTAGTATTCTTTTTGGGGTTGTTAAATTTCACCAGGGCATTTGAAGAAGAGCGTGTTTGCAGACTTGGCCTTTATTAGCCCTGATACGAACGGCAGCAGTTGTGTGAGGCAGAGGTGTTGGTGCGAGATGGCGCTGTAGGGAGGGTTCCCCTGGGCACAGACAGCCCTGACAGATATCTGCAGGCACCGAGACAAGAGCAGAGGAGGAGTGCAGAGCTTTTCTCTTCCTCCAGTCTGTCACTCCCACTTATTTCCCTCTCAGCGTCACAGTTGCTACTTCCAGACACGATTTACCTCCTGGAATCTGTTAATATACGAACAGGAAATCATACTATAGGCAGTGTGTGCAGACATGTTAAGTGATGTCAACATTCTTTGGGGGAGTAAAGGTAACTGGAGGCACTGATATGTCTGACGTTCTGTTATTCAAGTGTGTTAGACTGTAATCTGGGCTTTGTTTTAACACAATTTGGATGTAAACGTCCCTATAGCCACAGAATAATCTGATACTGTTGGAGCAGTACTGGTAAATACATCTGCTAGTGAATATTTGAATGAACATGTGAGTTTAGTGTTTAGCCTATTGTTAAACCTTCACTGGTTTGACAAAACTTAAAATTCAAATACAAAAATTAAAATTCCCAAGCTCTAGTCATATTCATCTTTTATTATGAAGGCAAACAAACATCTACACAGGGCAGTGGACGCTCATATGATCACAAGATCCACTGGAAAAAAATAAAATAAAATCTTAGTGTTTTTCAGACCATCTAAGTGCCTGTGGTGATCACGTCTGTACAGACATGTTAAAAGTGTGTCGCCATGGTAACTGACCCCTCAGCAGAACGCAAAGCATTTTCCCTGAAGATGTTCTGCTTTTCCACAATTTTACAATTTTATCTCATCTTCCTGTCTGTCACATTATCACATTGTCTGCTTCCATCCACAACAAATATTTCGTTCTCATACCCTCCGCCTGTATCTGATTTTGTTTTGCGTTTTCGTAGGTCGGCGATGAGATCCTGGAGATCAACGGCGAGAGCACCAAAGGCATGAAGCACGCCCGCGCCATCGAGCTCATCAAAAGCGGGGGCCGGCGCGTTCACCTGGTGCTCAAGAGGGGAGACGGTTCTGTGCCCGAATATGGTGGGTCTATCTACGAAAACATTCCCTTCTCACCCATCTTCACGCCCTGAGTAGGGGGGACTCTACAGTGGACGGTGGTGGGCGTATAAATGAACTGACCGGGTGTCTTTGGGTGTCTTTCTGGTGGAAGTCACTGTTACCTCTGTTTTCTATGGAAGCATTAGCTGGACGGGCCGCTCACCTGCTCTGGCCCCGCCCTTTTTCATCTCGCGCCCTCTTGTCACCTTATAGGCACTGAGCAAAGGCACTGGGCTTGCTGGGACTTTACATGGTGTGGGTGTCATGTCAGTGCTACGTTACTACCGTTTACATGGTTTGAATGGACACATTAGTACAGTCCGTATTCTTCGTGGATGGAAGCGTTATAAATGTTTAATATGATTTAGCATTAAGGAAAAACTTGATCCACTGCATCCCGTGGTAAAATGGGACATTCTTATTAAAGCATAACTCTTTTGG
Source organism: Paratrypauchen microcephalus (assembly GCA_036785185.1). NCBI lineage: Eukaryota > Metazoa > Chordata > Actinopteri > Gobiiformes > Gobiidae > Paratrypauchen > Paratrypauchen microcephalus. Next base: position 6,438,661 of record JAVJIX010000005.1, on the reverse strand, counting down.
TTAAGATGTGTCACAAACATATTTATGATATTTATTGAAGGTGAATGTAAGCTACTGAATTCAAAGGATTTGAGCTGAGAATGGACAGAGCAAGGGCCTGTGCTCTCTGAAACTGAGAAAATGTCACTGTATTGTGCTTGACATTACTCACTAATCCTTGGATTTATTTGCACCCACTGTTAATGTCAATGATCGGCTGTGGTTTTAGGATCTGCCCCTCCCAAATCCCGGAATAGAATAACTGATTAAAGTATACATTTTGTACAGTGACTTAAAGAGACATTTTTACAAGTATTTTTGTTCAATGTACAGAGCCATGAACTAAAACCACATATTAATGGATAAAAGTCTATTGCTGCATGAATTGTTTAACTGTAAATTTAATTTTTATGTCTATTCTCCATAATATTTATGGAACATTTCTTTTTTTTAAATTACTGCTCAGTTTTACTTAATAGTCCCGAGTCATTGTTTTTTTTTTTTAATTACTTTTTTTATTACAGTGAAAAAGCATTTGCCTGTCTAGAGACGCTCATTGGTGTAAATTGTTTTGCGCCCAGAATGTGCTGTCCTTACATGCACCACTATCACATTGTGCGTATTTGTATATTTTGATCATGGTTTATATTTTGAGTTGGCACGACTTTGGCCGTCCTGCCAGTATTCTTTTTTATTTGTTGGCTATGTAATACTGCTTCATACGCTGGTGTTGTGGGTCTCACTGTCTTCTTTTCAGTTTCTGCTGCTTCTGTTCACATGTGCGCGTGTCTGGGTGCGTGGGTCCACTGGGGCAATATCTTGGACTGTCTCTGTTCTGAATGATTCAATGATCCAATAAACACTTTTTTATTGAAAATCAACACCAACAGTAATTCTTCTTTTCTTGCTTCAGGTTGGTTCAGTGTGATTTAAACTGTACTCTTCTCTCTTTCTCCTCTTCTTTATTTTGCGCTGGGCTCTTGTCTTTCTTCAGGGATGGTTGCTCCCCATCTCACTGCATGTATGAAAAATGACAAGCTGGGGGAGGCCTCTGTCCTCCAAAATCAGACCACGGTTTGTAACTGTCCTCCCCTGTCGTTCGCCACACATAGCCCGTCTTCTTCTTGGTTGTTCTCTGTCTTGTGCGGTCATCCATTCTATTCTCTCAGTTATTTACATACATTTGTCCATAAATGCATTGTCATTGCCGTCGCATCCGCAATCACAGTTCATACTATCTACTGCTTACTTTGAAGTCAATGTACTAGGCTTTATCACCAAATAAGGCTTTTACACACGCACACACACACATATATACTTTTAGGTTGTTTCAGACAGTTAGAGAGTCATGTCAGGAGAGCATGAAATAGCATGGCTAGTCAGAAAACTCATCAACATCCAAGTATTGGGTGTAATTAGGCTGCATAACCCACTTGTACCAAACAGGCGTTTCTTTTTAATCAGTGGCTGCTCCATGATTCTGTCCATGCTTTTTATTCTCATCTTTAAGCTACCACTGGCACAAGAATTAACTTTGACATCACAATGGCTTTCATTGCTAATGTTTTCAGTTTCTTGTTTGAGCGGTTCAGCATGGTGAGAGAAAGTGAAACCAGATAGGAGTGCTTAGGGTCTGGGTGCCTATCCCAGAGTGCTTAATAGTAACCGGCTGAATTCTTAGCAGCTGATTGATGATAATTGTAAATATAAGGTTAAGCCTTTAAGAGCAGTCAACCAAATGAAGTTGATTAGAGTTTTTAAGCACTCTGAGATGCCCCACTTTAGATGTGATGTATGTTTGATCCACTGCCCTATGTTACAGACCCCAACGACATCAGTGCAGTCAACGCAGCCACAGGGTTACAAAACGCTGCGGAAATGAGAGGCCTGCCCTCAACCAATGAACCGTCAGAGGCAAGCATCCCACCAGAACCCCAACACGCATCCAGGAGCAAGAAGGACACCAAACATCACTCCAGCGGCACCGGAAGGCACCACCACTCCCATCACCGCCATCGATCCCCCCATAAAAAGAGCAGTACAGGGAAGACCAAACGGAGGAAGTCCCCCGTCAAGCTGTTCAAGAAGAAGGACAAGTATAGCAGCAGTGGGCATCATCACCGCAGCCACCACCACTCCCCTGAGCGCAGACACCGCTCCTACAGCGCCGAGAACACGCTGGACAGTCACCATAGAAGTGGCCGCTCACCGGAGAGACGTCATGGCCATTCCTCAGGCCACCACAGGCATCGCTCCCCCTATCGCCACCACTCTCCCTATCGCCACCACTCTCCCTATCGCCACCACTCTCCCTATCGCCACCACTCCCCCCACCGCACCAGGAGACACTCCCCCACCAGACATCACCGCCATTCCCCTGACCCCTATCGCAGGTACGCCTCCCCAGACCGACAGAGGCAGCCCAACAATGAGAAACCCAATGGGGAGGTCTTGAAGGAGGTGCCCCAGTCTCCTGAACCCACCCCACTTTCAGAGCCCAGTGTTCTTCGAGAGCCCCCAGCCCTGGACCGTCTAAACCGTGAGGCTACGCTTCCATCGCTGCACAGAGAGGAGCAGCTGTATGGGGAGGACAGTCTCCTCAAAAGAGCCTCTTCTATGGAAAGAGCCTACAGGGGGGAGAGCATGATGCGCGATGTAGTGGCCCGCAACACCAGGGATCCTTTCAGAGATGTGACTTTACCCAGAGTGCGCACGCCTGACTCTGACTCTTCCTACCTGAGGTACAGCTCCCTCCTCAGGGGTCGATCCCCCGACAGGCTGGACAGGGACGAGCACTACCCCAGCCGCGGGAGCTCTCCAGAGCCCCGATATCGAGCACGCAGCCTTGGGCGTGATGTCTCCCCCTACCGCAGCTTCAGGAGAGAGGACTCAGAAGATGAAGAGGATGATGACTACTTTGTAGCGGCCAAAGTAAGAGAGTACTACAGCACGCTGCAGAGTAACCCCAGCCGCCCGTCAAACTCCACTCTCCCGGAGCCCAAGAAAACCTACAAGGAGAACCCCAAAGATTTGAGCATTTGATTGGCTGTTCATAATGCTACTATTGGTATTAGGCCGCTCAGTCTCATTACCATTATTCGAACAGCTGCAGAGTATCCTATTGTGACCACATATGTGATAAGACTTACAGTCTGTTAAATATGTGCCAACATCCAGACACTGGCAAAACAGAGATTCCAGAAAGACTTTGAAAAGATTTGTTTCTCTTTTTTTAACTGTATGTTTTATTTTTAATTTTTGTTGAACATTAACATTTAAAATGACACTTGACTTTTCCAGAAAATGTAAAACCACAAAAAACAAAGATGTGCCTAACAGTTTCATCAACAAGCAACTTTTGTTTCTGACCTACTCCATGGCAGGCAGTCTGTGCCTCTGTCCGATGATGAAATGTATGGACTTTTCCAATGACCCCAAGGACCACGCACTGGGACCACCACAGTTGGTGCTCTCGATAATGCTGTGCATGTCTTTACCACTTTCAATGTCTTCTCTCTTTCTCCCTCCTAATTTCTTTCTCTCTCTCTCTCTTTCTCTCTGTCTTTCTATATATCTCCTCCCAGTGCCACTGTTTTTAGACATTTGACCAGACTATAGCACAAGCCTGCATTTGTTTGTATATTTTTGACAGTTTGCAGTTTGTGTACATTCAGAGGTGGTCATTTTAAATGAATGAAGGGAAACTTAAAAGTTCAACTATGACAATGATGTTAAAATAAAATAATATATTCAACAAATAAATACATGCTTGTTTTTTGATTCACTATATAACCTTAACACTAAATTATAATAAACTGTGAAACCCTTGGCTTTATTAACTTTGAAGAAAAACATGTCTTCAGTCTTCTGCAACATCAAAGTGAGAATGCAATAGCATGAAACATATCCATCTTTCGCTTTGATTTGAGCTTTATTTATTCACTCTTTTATCTTTGCTGCCCATTTCTACATCCCAACCCATTGTCTTTGTGAAGATTTTTATGTTGTAACTGCTTCGTTAAGGTGTATCATGCTTTTACATGCGTGTTCACAAATATCCTGCCTTATATATTATTGGACCTGTAAACATGTGTCTTTATAGAAAGTTAGGGCATCCTCAAACAAATCCATCCTTTGTGGAGTCCACTGTTCTGATCTGCAGTGGTATAACACAAAATTGAAAGAAAGAACAGTGGTGAAATAGCAACAAGTGAGTTGGTATAACTATTAAAATAGGCCAGTAGGTTTGAAATCTGCAAAGTTGTAAGCCGTGCAGTCATAAATCAGCATTAAAAGCCAGACAGTCATAAGATTGCTATCAGTGTATGCATTAGCGCTGCAACATTCATCTCAAATTGAATCTAAATCTCAGTTTGAATACACACATTTAGCAACTCTCAATGTTTGCTGTTTGAAATACCAGAATTTTCTCCACAAACGACAAAATACCCTGATTTTCTCTGCTTAAAACTAGAAATATGTTCTGGTTCTTAATTTGTATTTCTGACAGTTTTTCCTGTGTGTGTTTAAATTGTTACCTTTGAACAGAGTCCTATTATTAAACTATAAATGCAATCCAAATCTAGTCACAACTGCCATGCTTGTTAGAAAAATTAGACATTTTTCAAATCAGCTCTAGTGCGCATCCAATTTCCATGACTTTCTTCTCATGTCCTGAACTGGAGTTACGTGATCTGTTCCGATAAGCTTTTTGCAGATGCTTGTTTGCCTCTGCTTCTCCGGTGATGGTGTAGCAGCTCCTAAATAATAGATGTAATCCACTTCCAGAGCTCCTCCCCTCTCTTTAAATCTCTCACGCGCTTTTTATCACGGCTCCACTCCTCTCCTCCCCATCAAATGCACGAACGTCGCCCTGTTTTTTATTGCTCACGTGACCCCGGAGATGATTAACAGCCCAAGTGTGGTGACAATCTATCAAGTCAACACGAGGCAGGGGGCGCTAATAAAAACATGTTTCTGAGCTGCATCGTGGCGCTGGCTCACAGGTCGGACCTCCGTTCACGCCGACTTCCGAGATGTTTCGCTCCCCAGTTACCATGGCAACGCCGGTGCAACAGGATCTGGAGTCAACAAACACGCACAGGGTCATTTTAAGATGTAACACACTAAAGGAATTAAAGGAATTCTTGGTTGACTTAAAGACATGCCCTCCCGATTGATTACTTGTCTGAAAATGGAGTGTAAAAAACATTTATATAAAAAAGTACTAGGAAACACCTCATTTTAGACATACCTTGTTCTTTCTGTTGTTGTCTTATGTAGATACTTATAACTTGCAGAATATTTCTAGTGGAGGGTCCGCCACCTGCTTGTCTACATGGAGATATTTTCGCTTTGTCTGGAATGTTCCGCAGTACAGACTAAACCTATCGATCACGAGGGAGACAAGCAGGTTACAGCACTACGCTACATTACAATTCAGATCTGTGGAGAGTCGTCCCTATTCACAGAAGGAATTACTGTATTTTTGAGCAACAGAAACACCCGTAATGAATATAAAGCTCTGGAAAAAAGAAAGAAGAAAGAAAGAAAGAAAGCTATGCCTTTATTAGTCCCACAGTGGGGAAATTCCAGTTCTGCATTTAACCCATCCTGTTATAAGGAGCAGTGAGCAGCACATTACTGCGCCCGGGGACCATCTCCATGATCTTCTTGCTTCGGCTTGGTCAGGACCTAAGCTGGAGGATTTACCTATGGTGCATGTTTTGGGTTGGTGGGGGAAACCGGAGTGCCCGGAGGAAACCCACCCAGACACGGGGAGAACATGCAAACTCCACACAGAACACACACAGAAAGGCCTGGGCGACCCGGGGATCGAACCCGGAACCTTCTTGCTGTGAAGCATGAGTGCTACCCACTCAGCCAATAAGAGACCACTGCAAAATGATCGTTTTTTCTGATTTTACTACTATGCGTTTGGGCAAAAGGAACATTTTTGTTTGACTCTATAAACTACTGACAACATTTCCCCCAAATTCCAAATAAAATATTATCGTTTAGAGCATTTATTTGCAGAAAATGACAAATGGTCAAAATAACAAAAAAGATACATGTTTTCAGACCTCAAATAATGCAAAGAAACAAGATCAAATTCATTTTAAAACAACATAATACTAATGTTTACACTTGAGAAGAGTTCAGAAATCAATATTTGGCACAATAACCCTTATTTTTAATCACAGCGTTTATCCGTCTTGACATTCTCTCCACAAGTCTTTCACATTGTTCTTGGGTGACTTTATTCCACTCCTGGTGCAAGAACTGAAGTAGCTCAGCTTTGTGTTTGTGTTGGAATTCAACAGACGCTGGAATGGAATGGCTGTAATACATGTAGAGATGCTGATTTCAGAAAAAAATGCAGTGGTCTCTTATTTTTTTTCCAGAGCTGTATGGTAGATGTTTAATGTCGTACCATTGGAACATTCCAGGTGAAGCAAATAACATCTCTACAGCGACAATTTAAAAAGTTGTGTAGTGGACTTTAAACAATAACCATTAATCAAAATTTTGGATGAGCATGACACCGCTGATCGATTAATCAACTAAACACCTACAGAACTACAGCATTCATGCAAATTAACCTGCAACCTGTAAAATAAGATGGTGGTTGTATACGGGCCTCCTCCTTAATGTCACCAGCTCTTTGTCCTCATACTGTAAGTGTCTCATGCTCAGCTAGGCATGGAAATCGGCCTTTTCAGAAAGATAGGTGTGAGCAGTCTGGAACCTTATTATAAACTGTTCAACTTGCTATGCTTTATTATTTATAAACAGGTGATTGCTCAAGGGCAATTTGTAGTGGATGGTTTTATTAAAGAGAAAAATGACTACAGCTTCTTGCACTTGCCACACTAATCAATCAGATGCAGTTAGCCGCAGCTCATTCTAACTCTTGTTACATAGCTCAGGCAGGCTTTCTCCTCTTGACTGTTTTCCTCATTAAAATACAACAGATTTATAGTATATCGAAATTTATGCACCGTGTAATTCTGTCAGGATGTCTTCCATCTCAAGATTTACAGCAAAAACTGACCAGAGCATAAGTCTAATGATTACAGCCTTTTTGTTAATTCGTCAAACTATTGTAGTCGTAGTCGTGGTTGCTTGAGGCAACCTGATGGACCAATGGTCGCTCAAAGCCCATCTGACCACCAGCTGGGTCAAGTGTCTTGCTCAAGGGGGGCAATAAATCATGATACATAAAGACTCGTAGCATTTGCATTCTCCAAAAATTTACCACAGTAATACTGGAGGCTAATAATGATTGTCCTTCGTCTGGGCCTTAATATTCATGTGATGTATACTCTCTTTCAAAATAATCGAGTGACAGAAAGGGAGATACTGTATTGATCCCGAGGGAAATTCAGATTTTGCTGCAGCAACATTTACACTGAGCTTCTTTGTCGCTTTTGTGTCTGTCAAAGTCAAAAGAAGATTTAATTTGCTTTTTGTGGCAGAGGTAGCGGTGAAGTTAAAAAACCCAAAACATGCTCCATAGGTAAAATCCTCCAGCTTAGGTCCTGGCCAAACCAAAGCAAGAAGATGATGGAGATGGTCCCCGGGCGCAGTAATGTGCTGCCCACTGCTCCTAATCACAGGATGGGTTAAATGCAGAGAAGAATTTCTCTTGTGTGAGATCAATAAAGTCACTTCTTCTTCTAACCCTTATTTTTAATCACAGCTTTCATGCATCTTGGCATGTTCTCCACAAGTCTTTCACATTGTTCTTGGGTGACTTTATTCCACTCCTGGTGCAAGAACTGAAGTAGCTCAGTTTTGTGTTTGTGTTGGAATTCAACAGACGCTGGAATGGAATGGCTGTAATACATGTAGAGATGCTGATTTCAGAAAAAAATGCAGTGGTCCCTTTTTTTTTCTTTTTTTTCCCCAGAACTATATATCTGGGTTCATTGGTAATAAAACATGTTTTTGATATTGAAATTGGAGAATAAAGGTGTATAAAGCGCAGGCATAGGCTATAGGAAGGAAAGGTTTAGCTTTCTGACCCAAATGAATAATTAAAAATACTGCAGTGCCATGTAGGCTGATCAGTGCCAAGTGTCTAGACTTTAAACAATTCAAACTGTAACCATGATCTTCAAATCTAGGATGAATAAACATGTAGCATGTCCATGTCCAATCCCAGTAAGTTTATCAAAGTAAAATGCTTTTGGGGTTACTTTATAGGCTGCTCACGCCACGTTCATCGTAGACCTGCATAAAGCAGAGCGCCATCTAGAGTTGTGTTATTGTACTGCAGTCTTTTGAGCACAGCGGGATGCTCGGAGCTGTGAGTCAACACGATTCTTCTCTCACAGCACACGGAGAAAGGTCTTCCAAATCAATAACTTCGAATTGAAACTCTTCCTCTGCAACTGACGTTTTCAACCAAAAGCAATCAACTTTTACGCCCCCACCTCCTCTCCCCCAGTGCCAGAGGTGTCTGACACGTTCACAAATTATCCAACCGAGGCCAAGGACTCTGTCAGAGCAGCCGATCGATACGTCACACCGTGAATCTGCAGGTGATCCATGTTCTCCTGGAGGGATCACCGTCATGTCCCGGGATGAGGCTGCGGGGCTGATGGACTCACGGGGCGGTCACTCGGAGCGGCGCTGCGCCCTCTACTGTCCAAAGAACTGACCCATTCCTATGACTGAAGTGAGAAAAGTCAGCAGGCTGCAAAGAATAAAGGCAAGTATTTAGGTTTCTCCTAAATCATTCGGCTGGTTGTGTTTTTGACCAAAGTAAGTTTTTATCCAGTAAGCCACTTGCTTATATCTTGCTGCAGGGAGGAGCTAACTAGCTAACTACTTTCCGAAACTAGCTAGTTAGCTCCTCCCTGCAGCAAGATATAAGCAAGTGTCTTACCAGTATTCTTATTAGAGCTGACGAAGCCTATCGGATGAGCGGCGAAACGTTTTCAACCAAACAAACTTTGTCCAGTTGACAAATTGAACTTCTCCTTTTATCATGGATTCTACCTGGACGACTGAGGGACTTTTCACGCTATTATTACTTGTATAACTCCACTGTATGGTCCTAGCGTGTAATATTGTCTTTCCATCGTGCAATATCGTTTTTTTCAATACTCTCCTTGTCACTGTTTTATTATTATTACTTATTCGATTATTACTTATTTTATTATTATTACTTATCTTTATGCCATTCTTGCCTGCATGCACTTTTTCTTTCTTGTTCACACTGTCCCTACCTGGAGCTACTGTGACAAGTAAATTTCTCCTGCATCAATAGAGATCAATAAAGTCTTACCTTATCTTATCTTTTGCTAAATCATTTGGGTTATCCTTCTGCATTTGCTTAGCCAATATATAATACAAAGACTAGAATTAAGGGGATCCGATTTGGCTGTTGCAAAAAACATTCAGAAATATGCAAATAAGTCAAATTTTGGGCCAAAAGATGGGCCTATTTACATGTATCTATCATTAGAAAAAATATTTATGTATTTATCATTTATCATAAGAAGCAAGAAATTTGTGTAGAACTAGGTACCTGTTCAGTAGGTAGTGGGCAATCTTCATCAGTAGTAGGTTTACGAGGGCTTAATTTATAAATCTGTACTCACAGGAGAGCCCTACACTGATCACTTTTAAAACACAACTGAAACTGGCTGAAAACCAACCAGTCATGTGACCACTAGACTTTTGTTTGTGCTGCTTTGTTTGTATTTTATGTATTTGCCTGCCTAGGGACTACGGATGAAAACTAGCTTTGTAGCTAAAATTCAGCATATTTTACATTTGTTTTATACTTATGTTCATTAATGTGCATTGTCCCTATCAAATAAATAAATAAATAAACTAGGTGGAACACATTGAGACTGGTGTCATGAGCTGGGAGTTCAGTTCAAAAGCAGTTGCTCTTCCCATAAACAACAAGGGATAACAAAAGTCACAGGAACCATGCCGAACAGAATTGCTAAATTGAAATCCAAAGATTCTGCTACGAGTACCATAATAACATATCTATATGGCTGCGTTCACACTGCAGGTCTAATTTGATTTTTTTTGCCCAAATGTGACCTGAATCTGATTTTTTTTTTATGTCACCGTGAAGAGCCAAAATCTGATGTTTTCAAATGCCACACAGACCGCTTTCATATGTGGAAATAAATCTGATTTGAATCTCATCTTTTACAGTGTGAAGAGGCAAGTCACATTCATCTGATATTTATAGAGTTGAAATGCTGCAGGTAACATTTTTTCTCTGGAAAAGACAGGAAATAACTCCTGCCAGACAATAGTAAACCTAGAAGGTGCAATTATCGTGGTGTTTTAAACTTAATTGATATTTTAGGGAAAAAAGTATGATAAAGACAATAACTTTTGCCTATTTATGGTAAAAGAAAACTATAACAACATTTTGATTAGTATACAGTGGTCCCTCGCTCTATCGCGGTTCACTGTTCGCGGCCTCGCTGTTTCGCAGATTTAAAAAAAAAAAATATATATATATATATATATATATATATATATATATATATATATATATATATATATATATATATATATATATATATAGTGTAACTTTTTTTTAAATAGTGTAACATTGTGTTCTGCGTCCTGATTGGCTAAGAGACTGTAGACCTTTGCCGATTGATAGATGGGGGATGCGGGGGGGACCGGGACTAAACTGGACCTAGACCAGGACCAGACCGGGACTAGACCGGGACTAGACCAGCACTAAACGTGGACTAAACCAGGTCTAAACCAGGTCTAAAGCTGGACTGGTCCTGGAATAAAACCAGGACTAAACCAGGTTTAGACCAGAACTAAACCAGGACTAGACCAGGTCTAAACCAGGTCTAAACCTGGACTAGACCAGGTCTAAACCAGGTCTAAACCTGGACTGGACCAGGTCTAAACCAGGATTAAACCACCACGTGCCGCTCTTTGCTGGTTTCGTGCAGCTGGTTTGTGGCTCGGGCTGAGAGGACGTGGAACGGGCGCCGCATTTCGCTCTCGTGCTCGCAGCCCCGGTGTACGCGCGACCTCGTGCCGGTCACTCTGCTCTGTCACGAATTTGACCACGATGAGGGGTGCACGTGTCGCGCACTTCTCCAAGGCGCGTCGCGTCCCGGGACTTGGCAGTGGATCCAGTGACTCATGTCTCCGCTCCCCTTGTGTGTCCAGTGGGGCTCCCGGCGGAGCCCCCACGCTTCATTAATACCTTTTGTTGAAAATCTATGAAAGTTTGAGTGTTTAAACGAGAGAGAAATGTGAGAAAAGGTCAATTCCAGTCTGAGAAAAGTGTATAATGTGTGTGGTGATGTATAATAATTGTAAAATATAAAGTTGTCCTACTTCACGGATTTCTCTTATTGCGGGTTATTTCTGGAACCTAACCCCCGCGATAAACGAGGGATTACTGTATAGTATAATATAAGGCCTGCAGTGTGAATGTAGTCAGACTCATTATAGCACTTCAAATCTCTACTAAAAACTCACCTGTTCAAACTGGCATTCCCCTCATGATTTCCACCACTTTTTTTGATTGCTTCCTATTTTTGTAAAGCATCCTTGAGTGTCCAAAAAATGCTATATAAGAGTGGTAGTAGTAGTAGTAGTAGCAGGGCCTGCACTCAGATTTAGATGCTGACGGTTACATATTCAGTCAGTTAATTTAATCACTCTCTGAAGTGTACTTCTCACTCCTAGGCAGCACTTATGGACTTTAAGCTCATCTCCAAAGGCCAGCAGAGGAACAGAAGGAGGAGAGGAGACCCACGGCATGCTAATCAGAGCGCAGCCAGCCAAGAGAAACACGGGGCCCGATCTGGATGTGCGTGCTGACCTCGCTGCTGTGGGCCTGGGGCAGGAGACAAAGCCGAATAATGAAAGGTATATTCGGAATAAACAAGTGTTCGAGTGGAGCCGTCTGTGTGGCCTGATTATTGTTTGCAGATTGTAGTGGAAGACTTATTCATTTTAGTCATGGGCTTAAAGGGCCCATATTACGCCATTTTCTGATCTATGTTATAATGTTGTTTCCTCATTAGAAATGCACCTGGAGTTGTGTTTTGTTTCATTCGCACATGACACACAAATCCTGTGTACTTAGGCCACTTTCTTCTCTCAAACAGAAAACACTCTGTTCCACCTTGTGATGTCATGCGGTAATACAAGACGTGCTCCACTGTATTTTTACGCCACACACATTGACTAGAATTTCAGACCTCAACTTGCCAATCTGAACTGAACTAAAGTATCTATTAACTTGAAAACTCCCACTTCATGACAAAAAGTTACACAATGCACCTTTTAGTAGATTTTTTCACATGATACTTTTTATCTTTTAACCCTGTATTTGAACTTTTACTTTCATCAATTCATCAACCTACTATTGTAGTCACGGTTGCCCTGAGGCAGCCTGATGGACCAATGGTCGCTCAAAGCCCATCTGACCACCAGCTGGGTCAAGTGTCTTGCTCAAGAGGGGCAATAAATCATGATACATAAAGACTCGTAGCATTTGCATTCTCAAAAAAATTACCACAGTAACACTGGAGGCTAATAATGATTGTCCTTTATCTGGGCCTTAATATTCATGTGATGTATACTCTCTTTCAAAATAATCGAGTGAGAGAAAAAGGAGATACTGTATTGATCCCGAGGGAAATTCAAATTTTGCTGCAGCAACATTTAAACTGAGCTTCTTTGTCGCCTTTGTGTCTCAGTCAAAGTCAAAGAAGATTTAATTTGCTTTTTGTGGCACAGGTAATGGTGAAGTTGAAAAAAAAAATAAATAAATATATATATATATATATATATATATATATATATATATATATATATATATATATATATATATATATATATATATATATATATATATATATATATATATATATATATATATTTGTAGCCTACTAACAGGCACAGAAATATGAAAATGGTCAACACACATTAAATGTAATTTAATGAAAAATTTAATTTAATAAAAAAAAAAAAAACTTACCCCAAAGTTCCATCATCTTCATAACATATATTTATATATATATATATATATATATATATATATATATATATATATATATATATATATATATATATATATATATATCTGGGTTCATTGGTAATAAAACATGTTTTTGATATTGAAATTGGAGAATAAAAGTGTGAAGCGTAGGCATAGGTTATAGCAGTGTTTCCCAACCAGGAGTACGCGAGCACATTGCAGGGGGTACTCGGCAGTGTCGCTGCCAGGAGCAGGGGAAGATTTTTTTCAATTTTTTAATTCTAATTTGAGTAAATTTGAGTTAAAGAAAAGAGAGAAAATACCTGAGAATAAAATTTTCAAATTAAGGAGAGGAAATAAAATGATTTTCATTTAATAATCTGTTGTGTTACGTTCTACTTTTGGAGATTTATCTTTAACACGTATGAGTGAGGGGGTACTCGAAGTATGACAAAAAGGCTCAGGGGGTACACAAGACAAAAAAGGTTGGGCTATAGGAAGGAAAAGTGACCCAAATGAATAATTACTGTCATGTAGGCTGATCAGTGCCAAGTGTCTAGACCAGGGGTCGGCAACCTTTACCACTCAAAGAGCCATTTGGACCCGTTTCACACAGTAAAGAAAACACTGGGAGCCGCAAAACCCTTTTGAAATTTATAATGAAATAACACTGCATATAATGGCTTTTTTTTACCTTTGTGCCATAGAATTACATTTTGAATATGAACAAACTAAAATAAAATACGTGAAAAGTCCCTCAGTCGTCCAGGTAGAATCCATGATCAAAGGAGAAGTTCAATTTTTCAGAGCTTTTGTCATTGTAGAACGCGCCTCCCGGCAGCTAGATATAAGGAGGGTCTAACCAGTACAATAACCAGAGCTGACGAAGCCTCTCGGATGAGCGGCGAAACGTTTTCAACCAAACAAACTTTGTCCAGTTGACAAATTGAACTTCTCCTTTGATCATAAAATAAAATACATTTTAATTAAATACAGTGGTCCCTCGCTGTTTCGCTGATTTTTATAGTGTATCAACACGTATTGTGTTCTGCATCCTGATTGGCTAAAGGACTGTAGACCTTTGTCTTTGTCAGTCATTCTCCTCTGTGTCTGCTGTACAGAATGCGTTCAGTTTTCCAAATATATTTAAATGTTCGATCACGAGCAGTGTGACTCTGAAGACTGAGCGGTCTGGCATTTGAGCACATGCCAGAAGGGCCGAGGCCATGCTCTATTACAGATTTGACCGCGAGCACACTTCTCCGGGTGGTCAATGCGCATCAGGAAGTAGCGGCAATGTTTGCGCATAACGAACTGGTGGAACCTGGAGTCCAGGTGGCTGAACCAGTCCTGAGAGCGCACGGATGCGTTCTCACTACAGTTCTGTGTTTGGTGCAGAGCTGTAGAACCTCTCCCTCCCATTCCACAGACTACGGGGCCGCTTGTAGGTGTAAATTGCCAGGGCCGATGATCCCAGTCCGCCACTGCTCTGAAGTGCTGTATGTTTGCAAGTTTTCTCCCCAACAAAACCCGCAACAGCGCAGCGGCGCCAGGCGCCTCAGTCAGAGGAACTGTGAAATACACGCATATTTATACACGCAATATAAAACTGACTACTTCACGGATTTAGTCTATCGTGGGTTATTTCTACAACGTAACCCCCATGATAAACGAGGGACCACTGTACTGAGCCGCATTAGAGGGATCAAAGAGCCGTGGCTCCGGAGCCGCGGGTTGCCGACCCCTGGTCTAGACATTAAACAATTCAAACTGTAACCATGATCTTTAAATCTAGGTTTAGTTTTAGTTTAGTTTATTTAATGTATTTGACAGGGACAATGTACAGGAGCATTAATCACAAAAAATGAAAAGATGCTTTGTACCAGACTTTAGCTCTCGGAGCTAATTTCGTGCAGTCCCTGAGACATTACAAACAATGAACATAAAGCATAAAAACAATGTAATTCATAATATTTACAGAGGCGGTGATTTCATCAGTTAGTAAAAAAAATTGTTAAAAAAGGTTAAATAAACATGTAGCATATCCATGTCCACATTGCACCTTTAAGTAGATTTGATCATGTGACACTTTTAATCTTTTACCCCTGTATTTGAACTTTTACTTGAGCAACAAAATTGAGAACTTTGTCCACCACTGCATGAATCACAATTACAAAAATAGTTGAGAAATCAAAATGCAGTAAATGATGACTGTTGCATGATACATTTGGACAGAGAGTTCACAAGGGTGTACAACTCTTTATTTTCCTTCCTTGTATTATTCTTAAAACGTGACAAGAAATATATGACTAAGATATGATCAGGACATCGCGTTGGAAGTAGTAAAACTGTGTGTAGACCTCTCCCAACTCTTAACAATAGTCGTGTGTGGCTCAAAAAGGGAAAAGGGGAGCGGTCAGCACGTCATACTTTGTACCTGAACATGAATGAGAATCTCACTTTGGACTTGACCTGCCGAGGAAATGCTCACCCATATCCAGGAAACACGTACCGGATAGATCCATGGAGCCTATGTGCACCGATAATAGGCTAAGAATAGGAATGAAATGATTAAGGGTAGAAAAGAGAACGATATTTTTGAATCCGGATTTGAATATTGGGTCATGAAAAGAGCTGAGCAGTCCATTTGGGGAGGAGATTCTGAGGAAGTGGTCTCTTTCTTTGGGCGCAGTGAGGAGTAGGAAAGGGTCAATGGGAGTGACCGTATAAAGGCAGTGTGTGGGAAAACTGTACTGAGCATGCTCCGATGACCAAAGTCTGCAGAAAGACTTCTCTAGGGAGGAAAAGAATACAAAATGTTGTCCTTAGAAGATGATGAATAATGGATTGAGCAAGGAACAGTGCACTGATAATGATTGTTAATAGGCGAAGTCGGTACTTTTCAGAGTACTTTTCTTGGAACATACTTTAATTCCTAATTGAGTAAAAGTCATCCTCTCAGTAAACTACACAAACTACAAAAGGTTTATGCTGACAATATGAAATAGTTTGAACATTCTGTGTTTCTTCCATTCCTTCCATTCTTTCAGATATGATTTAATTTTTCCCATTGTTGTGTGTATCCTTTGGAAATACCTGATTTTGAGCAATATTTAATGTTTTGTACTTGGAATTCAAAGTATAAACCATATGTTATGCCCCCAAAGTTACTCTTTAAGCTTTAAGTTTTTTACTTGCGTTGTTGTTCACAAATACATTTGACTCACTTTTACTTTTTTGGGACCGCCTCTTTGTACTTCTATTCTGATAAGATTGTAAATGTAGCTCAAAATGTTGCTTAACACAGTTTTTATGTAAGACTGCATTTTTATACCACATTTAATTTTAATATCATCATAGATGCTGCACAATACAGCTCTGAGAAAAAATAAGAGACCACTGCAAAATTATCAGTTTTTCTGATTTTACTACTTATAGGTATGTGTTTGGGCAAAAGGAACATTTTTGTTTGAGTCTATAAACTACTGACAACATTTCCCCAAATTCCAAATAAAAATATTATCGTTTAGAGCATTTATTTGCAGAAAATGACAAATGGTCAAAATAACTAAAAAGATACAACAATGCAAAGAAACAAGATCAAATTCATTTTAAAACAACATAATACTAATGTTTACACTTGAGAAGAGTTCAGAAATCAATATTTGCAATAACCCTTATTTTTAATCACAGCTTTCATGCGTCTTGGCATGCTCTCCACAAGTCTTTCACATTGTTCTTGGGTGACTTTATTCCACTCCTGGTGCAAAAACTGAAGTAGCTCAGCTTTGTGTTTGTGTTGGAATTCAACAGACGCTGGAATGGAATGGCTGTAATACATTTAGAGATGCTGATTTTAGAAAAAAAATGCAGTTGTCTCTTATTTTTTCCCAGAGCTGTAGTATATGAAATCTCAAAATCTCAAGACAAGCAGGTACATCATGCACTTTTAAAATCTCAAAAAGTTTATGAAATATCTGAGATTACTTTAGTACTTTATATTTTAGTATTTTGTCAAATGCTAATGGTCTTGGGTGTGTTTAAAAGGTACACTGGGAAGTGAATCCTAATTCATCTGAAATCAAATTCAATACGTGTACGTGTCTATGTCTCATGTTTTGCCTTTCCCAGAAATATAATATAAAGGACATTTTATACAAGTTTTGGAAATCTTTTAAAAAATCTAGAGTAGGCCTTGTTTGTGAGTTTAACCCACTTTGCGTAGCAGATGTCCTCTGAACACATCCTTTTCCTGTTTGTTTATTTATTTCTGTGACTCTGTTCCATTCAAAGAGTTCCGTAAACTGTGTATAGATGTCCCAGATCTGCAGCAGGCTTCAGAGGGTGATTGGTGAATGTTGTGGAGCCTGTTCTCCTTTAAGACTTCCCACTCGGGGTAGAGGGCTGATATAATAGCTCTCGCACACTTGAGTTGTGTGACACGCACTTTTGGCAGTCCCACAGTTTACGACAGGCTCTGGATAACGCACAGACAAAAGCAGCTAGAGTCTACTGGGACATCACAGACATGGGACTGCTCAACATGTACGTCAGTTCCCCTAGTATTCTGAGTGCCTGTGTACTCATAGAGATAACTTGTTCTTACTGTAGCCTGTAAAAAAAGATGTTATCTTCTCAAAACATGTGCTACAACTATGAAGCACATAGCCTTTCAAAGTACTACTAAGATCTAGGACTTAATCAAGACTCTAACAGGTTTTTATGAACACTGATACCAGAACTGCAGTTGAGAGCCTCTAGTCTATGCTAAAAATATACTGATACTTTGCAGCTGATATAATCAACATTACCTGGGGATGGTGAAGCTAACTGAAAGCACTACTCTGTAAGAAGCTCGAATTAGACTTAATCAGAGCTTTATTTTAACACAATCTGACCAGAAAGTTGGATGGTTGGATGAAAGTTTCTTGGAACGACACCGGGTGAGGGTGAGGTGATTTGTGCTCTCACACATAAAATTTTCTCAGTTTCTCAGTTAGTCTCTTTTACCTTTTTGTTGTTGAAAATCAAACACTTAAACACTTAAAAAGTTTCTTGCGACTTTTTTAAATCTGTGTTTGCTAATGGGTCTGAAACCAGCCCATAAAGTGCATCAAACAAACGTCCAGTTTTGGGACATTCTAATCGCAGCCGCTCATTTGTAGCACATTTAAAGGTTTACCAAGTCAAGCCAACAAACTCTTAACACAAAATCATTTTCATAAACAAAAGAAAATTATTATCAAGGTGAAGCACGTTGCATTGGCCTGTGTTGTCATTATGGTGCACTAGTATATGTATATGTATAGCACTGTCACCTCACAGCAATAATATCCTAGTTTTAAACGCTCTATCCTGTACAAAATTCTCTTCTGAGTTTTATGACATGTTATAATCCTGTTACTTCCTCAAAAACATATCTGGAGTTGTGTTTTGTTTCATTCACACATGTTTGAGTAATCCTGCATTATTAATTTGTTTACATCTACAAAGCTCAAAATGTTCTATTCCACCTTTACATGTAGTAGTAGTAGTAGTAGTAGTAGTAGTAGTAGTAGTAGTAGTAGTAGTAGTAGTAGTAGTAGTAGTAGTAGTAGTAGTAGTAGTAGTAGTAGTAATAATAATTATAATTAATTGCATTTATATAGCGCCTTTCATGACACCCAAAGCGCTTTACAGTTAATTGTTCATTCACTCCACACTTGGTGGTGGTAAGCTACTTTCTGTGGCCACAGCTGCCCTGGGGCAGACTGACGGAAAGCGAGGCTGCCAATCTGCGCCATCATCCCCTCCGACCACCTCCAACACTCACACACACTCCACTTTCATCCTAGGCAATGTGGGTGAAGTGTCTTGCCTAAGGACACAACGAGAGTTTTTGCAACTGGCGCCCCACTATGGCACCTGGAATTCCCAGCGGTCTCCCATCCAAGTACTAACCAGGCCCTGCCTTGCTTAGCTTCTGAGATCTGACGGGATCAGGCTTTGACAGGCAGGTACCTTTTATTTTTTTTATTAGTAGAAATGCCTATTCCAGGGCTGATATCATCCAAATGATTCTAGTGAAGTTGTATGGAGTTTAAAAACACAGTGGAGCACTTCCTGTATTACCACATGACATGAGTGTTTTCCGTTTTAGAGAACAACTCAGCCTAAATAGACCAATGAAAGGATGAAATGTAGTGATTTTGAAAAAGAATTAAGCTGATTTTAAGTGATTCAATTGATTTCTTTATTTTTCTACATTGTCGTTTTAGTGTATTTGGTTGGACAGAAAAAGGGGGAAAAATAGTAAATAGTCATCCTTTTCAGCAGATCTCCAACCATAAATAAAAGTACTTTTTACTTTTCAGTCTAGATCTAAAATGTAGTGAAGTAAAAAGTATCCAAAGTAAAATGGATACTTAGCAGTAGCAGCAGCAGTAGTAGTAGTAGTAGTAGTAGTAGTAGTAGTAGTAGTAGTAGTAGTAGTAGTAGTAGTAGTAGTAGTAGTAGTAGTAGTAGTAGTAGTAGTAGTAGTAGTAGTAGTAGTAGTAGTAGTAGTAGTAGTAGTAGTAGTAGTAGTAGTAGTAGTAGTAGTAGTAGTAGTAGTAGTAGTAGTAGTAGCAGTAGTAGTAGTAGTAGTAGCTAACGGCTGCCTTTTACCTTTTTATTAGTAGAAATGGGTAATTCCAGGGCAGATATCATCCAGATAATTCTAGTGAAGTTGTATGGAGTTTAAAAACAGATCTACTCTGTTTTTAAACTCCACTTCCTGTATTACCACATGACATCACACAATGGAACAAAGTGTTTTCAGTTTTAGAGACCAACTCAGCCTAAATATGCAGGATTTGTGTGTTAACCATGTGTGAAGGAAACAAAACACAACTCCAGGTGTGTTTTTGATGAGGAAACATTATAACATAGATCATAAAATGGGCTCTTTAATCATCCACGAACCATTCCTGCTTTATTCACCCATTGTGCCGATGTTGCAGATAGACCTGTCCGTCGGTGATGATGTCAGAGTTGCTCTGGGGCTATCACGGTCTCCCATCTCAGACTGACAACGGTAAAACAAGCCATTAGCTGCTGACTCATCTGCCCCACGCTTGCTGGTGACCGTAAAGCACCAGCGTAGCCCGGAATTCTGCACCCGATTGCCCAGACGTTTTGTGTGCGTGTCTGCATTGAATACATAACACGCCGCGCCACAATACCATTTGGAATGACCTCCGACCTCCGCGATCTCTGACTTCAATGGCGAATCCCTCCTACTTCCATCAGCATGTCTACAGGGCTAATGTTATTTGTCAGGAGCATGGCTGTGGTTCACGTCCGTGCTGTCTGCTCAAAACACATATGGAGATGGATGTGGCTGTCACAGTTGGCCAGTGGGCTCTTTGAAGATTCTGTTTTCTGTTTTGTGTTTTACTTGGCTGGTCCAGACAGCAAGAGGATTCCTATTTGAAAGTTGGCAGTGGAGTTTGTAACACAGCCTTGGGAAGTTTGTTTAGTAGCAGCTGCACACAACTCCAGATCTGATGTTTTTCCTCAACTGACTCTTTAACAGTTAGAAACACCTTAGCTTTGCTTCTCAGTCACCTCTTAAAATTCCTGTATTACACAAAAGTTACTCTTGTGAGCTGTAAGCCATGTTATAATATCTTTTCCTCATCAGAAACATACCGTTATTTGAGTTTTGTTTCATTCACACATGTTTGAGTAACTTTTTATTATTCGTCTGTCTACGTCTGTGAAGCTCAAGATGTTCTGTTCCAACTTATGACGTCATGAAGCGATAGTTTTAAAAGCTACTCCCAGTAGAGATGGGAGGGGAATTCCAGGTTGAAATCATCAAAGTGGTTCTAGTGAAGAGAAGGTGTATGGAGATTTCAGTATTGGCATATGACATCACAAGGTGGAACAGAGTTTTGAGAGAAGAACTTGTGTCAGTGAAACAAAACACAACTCCAGGTATGTCTTTGATGAGGAAACAACATAAATAGAAAACAAAGATAGGAAATTGCATTATTATTATTATTGCATATTATTAATGTGTTATTTTTTTACTGAAAATGTGAAAAATGTTATTCCTCACTTCACTTACACCGTTTGCATTTAGAGCATCCTAATTATTCAAGTTTCAAGATTGTTTATTTGTCATATGCAGGATCAATACAAGGTCAACAATGCAATGAAATGCTTAGGATCAGAAGAACCGTTGACTCACTAAGATAGTCAAGAAGTACTAATAGCATGCAATAATAATACAAGGCAAAAAAGTAAACAATATAATAAAAATGATGTAATAAAATATAATAAAATACAAAGGTACAGGTAGGATTAAATAAGGTGTAAGTAGAGTATTTCACAGGTGGTAATACTGCTCAAATGAATATCGTATTGCACGTAATATAGTATAAGTATTGCACGTCGATTTTGTATTGCATTTCACGACAATAAGTTTATTCATTCATTATTCATATCACTTTTAACACAACTTCACGGTAAAGCTAATAACGACTAACATACTAGCATGCTAACAGTGCACATAATAGCATGCTGACAATGTACTTCCTGATTACTGGAGAATAAAACGCACACAGAACACAGTGGATGTTCAAAATATGTGACCAGCCATGGCAAAACCAGACACAAGTCGTCCCAGAGGCTTTTTAAGTTATTCACAGATTATGAAAGTGTAGATTCTAAACTTTCCAACGATGCCTTACACATGGAAATCTGAGAAACCTGGAAACCTCCTTCTTTCGTTATGTTGATGATAATTTTACAAAAATCAACATTCAAGATTTGGAACCTTTTACTGCACATATCAATTCTGTAGATCCTAATATCAAATTCACCCGTGAAGATGCCAAGGATAACACATTGGCGTTCTTAGATTGTGCAGTAACGATAGGAGGAGACCGGGGACTCCAAGTAGAAGTCTTCAGGAAGCCCACACACACAGACCAATACCTGCTTTTTGATTCACACCACCCACTGCAGCACAAACTGGGTGTTATTCGGACATTACAACACAGGGCCCAAGTGGTTCCCACAAGCACAGAGGGTAAGGAAAAAGAAGAACAACATGTGCAGGAAGCCCTCTCGGTTTGTGGTTATCCCAAATGGGCTGTTAACAAAACCAAGAGAGACAAGGGCAAGAAACAAGATAATAGAGAATCCGAACCCAGGAGGAAAGGGGTAGCGATTCCGTACCTGGCCGGCGTGTCGGAAAAACTACAGAGGATTTTCAGACAATATGAAATCCCAGTTTATTTCAAACCCACAAACACTTTAAGACAAAAACTCGTCCACCCAAAGGACAAAACACCGAGCCACAAACAAAGCAATGTGGTCTACTCCATTCAGTGTAGTGAAGACTGCAGTGAGCGCTATATTGGAGAAGCCAAGCAGCCACTTCACAAGAGGATGTACCAACACAGACGGGCGTGCCAGAGTGGACCGTCTTCTGCCGTATATCTTCACCTAGAAGCCACGGGTCATTCATTTGAGGACAGTGAGGTTCAGATCTTAGCCAGGGAAAAGAATTGGTTTGAGAGGGGAGTTAAAGAGGCTATTTTTGTCAAAAAAGAGAATCCTTCTCTGAATCCTTCTCTGAACAGAAATGGTAAGACATAAGACATAAGACATAATTTGCATCCCATCTACAATTCCATTATTAAGCCTAGATCAAACAAACAGGGAAACAATAGGGTTAGCCAGGTCAGGGCCAGAGGTGTGAAAAACAGGCGTGTAGGGATGAATAGGGACTGTCAGCTAGACGCCAGAGAAACAAAAGACCGAAACCAATGAGATAGTTCCGGAAAGTAGTTAGCTAGGTAGCTCCTCCCTACAGCAAGATATAAGCAAGTGTCTTACCAGTATTCTTATTAGAGCTGACGAAGCCTCTCGGATGAGCGGCGAAACGTTTTCAACCAAACAAACTTTGTCCAGTTGACAAATTGAACTTCTCCTGTTATCATAGGTAGTAATAGTATACACACACACATACACACTCTTGACACACACACACACACACACACACACCTTAGTCCTGTTTTAGTACTGTTTTAGTACTGTTTTAGTCCTAGTTTAGACCTGTTTTAGTCCTGTTTTAGTCCCGTTTCGTCTTGTTTTAGTCCTGTTTTAGTCCTGGTTTAGTCCCGGTTTAGTCCAGTTTTAGTCCCGTTTTAGTCCCATTTTGGTCCTGTTTTAGTCCTGGTTTAGTCCTGGTTTAGTCCTGTTTTAGTCCTGGTTTAGTCCCGTTTTAGTCCCGTTTTAGTCCCAGTTTAGTACTGTTTTAGTCCTGGTTTAGTCCTGTTTTAGTCTTGTTTTAGTCCCGTTTTAGTCCTGATTTACTCCTGGTTTAGTCCTGGTTTAGTCCCAGTTTAGTCCCAGTTTAGCCCCGGTTTAGTCCTGGTTTAGTCCTGTTTTAATCCTGGTTTAGTTTTCTTTTTCCAGACAAGTTGCTTTCAAACATTAGGGTTTTAATTACACTCACTATACATTCATTATATTGAGGTTCATTTGGTGCTTGATTCAGCCATCCCTGCTATAATACAAATATATAAACCTTTAATTGGATCCCACAGCCCACTGTTAATTACTCGATGACTGCACATTCCCTGGATGCTTGTTGGATGCCCAGCCATAGGGATAAGTCAGAGGAGGTTTGGCTGGAAGATGGAAAACACCAAAGCGTATTTCAACTCAGGAGGAATTAGAGGATTTCTATGGTTTATGCTTTAGATTATCAGTCATGCCAGTTTAGGCCATGGAATCTTACTAACAAAGGGGGTATGGGTGGTATGGGTGGGATACACTACAGGTCTGTCATGATCATTCATATTGATGTATTGTTCAATGAATGAAAACTTACTCTGTAAGAGTAGTGCCCTTGAAAAAAAGCAGCAGCAGCCCCCTGACACCCCTGCTTGAGTGCCTTAATGACGTCAAGGTTTGGTTGGCTCAAAATTTCTTGAACCTCAATGAGACCAAGACTGAGGTGATAGTGTGCGGGCCCGGTGGCAGTGCCAGCTCTTTGTCCGACTTGGGTCTTCTCAGACAGCACACAAAATCAACAGCCACCAACCTTGGCGTCATTATGGACTCTGATTTTAAACTTGATAAACAAGTTAATGTGGTCGTGAAATCTAGTTTTTATCACCTTCGCCTTTTAGCCAAAATTAAATCTTTTTTATCCTTTTCAGATTTTGAGCGCGTCATGCATGCTTTTATTTCTTCTCGTCTGGACTACTGCAACGCACTTTATTCTGGAATGAATCAAAACGCACTTTATCGACTGCAGTTAGTCCAGAATCCTGGAAGAAATATGAACACATCTCCGCTATTCTTGCGTCTTTGCACTGGCTTCCTGTTTGTTTTAGGATTGATTTTAAGATTTTATTGTTTGTTTTTAAAGCTTTGAATGGACTGGCCCCAAAATACATCTTTGACCTCATCCAAATCTACAGACCGGTGTGTGCTCTGAGGTCAGAGGGCCAGCTCCAGCTCGTGGTCCCGAAGACTAGACTTAAAACTTGGGGGGACAGCGCTTTCTCTGTGGTTGGCCCTAAGTTATGTCAAAACAGCCCCCACACTGGAGAGTTTTAAGTCTCGTCTTAAGACCCACTTTTATTCTCTGGCTTTTAATACCGCGTGAGTTGTGTGGTCCTCTGTGTTTTTTATCAATTGCTTTTGTTTTTAGTTATTTTATTATTATCACTTTATTCATTGCTATTTTAGTAATGTTTTTATAATTGCTTTTGTTTTTAGTTATATTATTATTATCACTTTATTTATTGCTATTTTAGTAATGTTTTTATTAAGTTCTATTGATTTTTATGTGCAGCACTTTGGAAACTGTCTCTGTTTATAAAATGTGCTATAGAAATAAAGTTGGATTGTATTGGATTGGAAGATCTGTTACTCAAATTAGACATAATCAGAGCTTTATTTTAACACAATCTGGCCAGAAAGTTGGATGGTTGGATGAAAGTTTCTTGGAACGACACCAGGTGAGGGTGAGGTGATTTGTGCTGTTGAACAAGTCTCTCACGCATAAAATTAGTCATAAGATAAGCCAACAGTTTTTCAGTTAGTCTCTTTCACCTTTTTTTTGTTGAAAATCAAACATTTAAACAGGGCCATGAACTCTCGTAGTTTAAGTTTAAGTTTCTTGCAACTTTTTTTTAAAATCTGTGTTTGCTAATGGGTCTGAAACCAGCCCATAAAGTGCATCAAACAAACGTCCAGTTTTGGGACATTCCAATCGCAGCCAGTAGCAGTACCTTCTATGACTAATTATAGATACTATCAAAGTACTAAAGTGTTTAATTCAGTTTGGTATTAAACCGTTATCTTCATGGAGACCAAACCAGACCAAGTTACAGGTTTTTATTTATTTATTTTATTTTTTTTACAATTTTTAAGGATTCTCTGCAGTTATCCTACTTTAAGTTTATTGTGTGAGTGTCAAAAAAACACACTTGTAGCAATATATCACACTTCAAGTTAGACTTAGACAAACTTTATTTATCCACAAAGGGAAATTGTTTTGGGTATGGTAGTTCACTCATCAAATATAATATATAACAGAGGGTTAAAAAAAAATAGATGAAAAAAAAAATAGATAGAAATTGTGTTATCATGACAGGTCTAACTATAACAAACGACCAAATTATTCCAAATGATGAGGCATAAATTTGTCTTTTACAAGTAATTTGTGAGAGTAGCAGCCTAGGGGAAAGGTACCTTTTCATAGACTTCCACAGCATCCAGTCAGTGTGTGTTTAGGTGGTCTAACTGGCCCTATGTTGTACTGGACCTCCATGACAGACGATTGTTGTGCCTCTCATCATGCAGTCTGCACAGCTTCCTTATCAGCCCACAGAGCTCCCCCACACCTTTACTGTTCTGGGCTGGTACTGGACTTATGGCCCCACTGCCTTTCATCTTGGTGAGGGGATATCTCAGTACTCATGTTTGGATGCATTGGAGTCCAAAATGTATACTCCAACTGCTGTTTGTGTTTGAATTTTTTATTAATGTCAATACGAAAGATAATTAAAGACAAACTTATTTCACTTCATCTGGGGACAAGAAATCCTAATACTTTGTAAACTGATTTCTAACCGATAAAGCTTGAAAAAGTAGTCTATGCTCTACTCTATTTAATTACTAAAAACAACACAGCTAAGCAATTTTATTAAGTCAGCCCGTCGTTTAACCTATTTTATCCTATTTTAATAAAGCACAGCAGAGGCGACGTGTAGTCATCCATAGTGGTATTTGTTTTTGTACACAGCTGATATGCATAGGTCACCAAAAGATTACACACATTTCTGTCCACAAAAAAGTAATTAAAAGGTACGAAGGAGAGTAACTGTAATTAATATTTTTTTTAATTGTCAGGTGTTAGTTAAAGTAATGTGTTACTAAACAACAACCCATTATTTGTTAAACTTAAAGTGTTGAAAATGTGTGATATTGTTGAATTAAGTATCCTCAGTCAGAGTGTTACCTGTAAATATTCAAAGATTGTTTGAGATGAGAACAAACCACTACAGTTTAAATGGAACCTACATGTTTAAAAAACAAAAAAACAAAAAAAACAGATTCAGAACCAAGGTTATGTATGAGTTCATTTATGGAATAATCTTGACAAAGAAATCAATCAGTCTCTAGATACGGAAGAAAATTCAAGTTACGAAAAGCGAAATCTCAAAAATTCGAATAATGCGCGCTCAGATGCACGCGCCACTGTTATCCCCGTTCAAAGAGCACCTTTCTCGGCCTCTTAGCTCTAGCGCCGAACACGCAAGATTTTCAACAAAATGTATTAAATAGTGAAGCGTGGGGGGAGACACGACTCCGGAAGCAGCGCGGAGACATGAATGCACCGCGCGGCGAGGAGCACGGCACCGCGCGGCGAGGAGCACGGCACCGCGCGGCGAGGAGCACGGCACCGCGCGGCGAGGAGCACAGCACCGCGCCGCGAGGAGCACGGCACCGCGCGGCGAGGAGCACGCACCGCACCGCGCCGCGCGAGGAGCACTCCTAGTCCTGGTCTGCACGACCGGCACCGGGGCTGCGAGGACGAGATAGAACCGCGGCGCCCGGACCGCGTCCTCTGGAGCCCGAGCCACAAACCAGCCGCATGAAACCAGCAAAGAGCGACACGTGGTAGTTTAATCCTGGTCCAGTTCTGGTTTAGTCCAGGTCCAGTCCAGGTTTAGACCTGGTCTAGACCTGGTTTAGTTCTGGTCTAGACCTGGTTTAGTTCTGGTCTAGACCTGGTCTAGTCTCTTAGCCAATCAGGACGCAGAACCAATGTTACACTATAAAAAAAACAACAACCTTGGAACGAATCAGGCCTTTTCCATTGAAATAGCTACTCAACTTACGAAAGATTCACGTTACGAAACCACTTCTGGAACAAATTAATTTCGTAAGGTGAGGTACCACTGTACAATAATGGCATTTAAAAATACATAAAATACAGTGCAATGTGTATGTATGAAAAAGAAAACTAAATTGTTGTGCATAAAAATGAAGCTTTCTGTTTACAATTGATTAAAAATTGTGATTGAAATGGAATGTATTGATGTAATATTTTATAGTCACTATCGGTGTTATTGTCTGGGAAAGGGAAGAAGGGCAGATAACATAAGAATACTCTTCTTTCTGCTCCCTTTCATTCAATATTTTGTATTGCTATCACACTGATGATGTTTTTTATACTTTATGAATGAAAAAAAAACCTAATTTACTTTGAAACTACTGCTACACTACTCTAGTAATAACAACAGTGAAAGTAAAAATAAATGCATCGATGAAATCATCATGGGATAGATGATTATGTTTGGCAACCCTCATGACGATGTGTAAATTATTATTACATAAATATGTACAACACAACTAAAAAATACATTCTAAAAATACGCACCTTTTCCAAAAGTTGCACCTTTTACAAAAGAATGGCTTATACTCAAGTACTCATGTTTTCCAAATCTTGTATTTGTCCCAACCCTGAAGCATCTCAGAAATGGTATTATCCAGACTGTTGGACTGCTTCTGAGCATGCTCGCCAACATAAAAAATACAGACATTAATTGAAGTCAGAGTTCCAGGAAGCTTTGGCCTCATCTCCCCTGAGCCACGGGACCCTGTTCCCGGTTCCTCATTCTCCTGTTTCTGCCCCGTCGAGCCCCTCTCATTACACCATGCACGTATACTGGGAACTCTCTGGTGTATACCTCACCCCTAAAGTCCCACAATACTTTTGTGGAATGTGAAATAACAACAATAGTCGGTGGGAATCTAGCGTCAGGGCATAGAAACAAGGACGCAGGGCTTTAATTTACTACAGTCACCTTCAGAATTAGCTACTCTGTTTTTAGTACCAGAATGTTTTTGTAACTTGCCATGTGGGGACAATGTTGATGATAACAAATTTTCCTGTATCAAGCTTGATAAGATAAGTATGTTGAGGTTGAGCTTAATTCTGAAGAATGAGAATTTTGATGAACTTATAGAAACATTCAGCCACTGGCCAAATGTTTGGGGTATGCAGCTCTCTTTATGGGATGTGATTTTTAAGGTCAAGTTCCTGGATCAAGAACCAGACGTACTGTATGGAGCTATGACTTAGACTCAAGTCTTCAATCACTATTTTGACCACTAGAGAATTAAACTTCCTTTGACTTAGGCAAATAAAACGCTTTGAGTTAAAAAAAAAAATACATTTAGGCCTACATTTCTAAATAATTTCAGTTTGCTGGCTACTTTCAGTACTTAATTTCAGAGGAATAAAATCAAAAATGCCCCTCCCCACCGCTCAATACGTGACCACCAAGACATTTTTTGCCATACCCAAAAAATACACATTGACTTGACATTTGAAGCATAACTCTTGGGATTTAAACTCCCTTGGACTTGCTTGACTTTGACTTGGGACTTCAGGCTAAACACTTGGGACTTACTTGAGATTTGTGAAAGAATGAATTGGTCCCACCTCTGGCATTAACAATTGCCTCTGATTTTTGTTTGTTTTTACTGTATTTTAAACCAATACAAGACATAACTCTAAACTGAGCCTTAAAAAAAATATTTCTACTCCTATTTTGTTTGATGCACTCTAACCTCTAGAACCTTCAGGAAACATGACTGTTCCTTACTGTAAATGATAACTGTTGCTCACTGGAAATGCATTGTCCAAATCCAAAATCCAAATCCACTTTATATAAATAGCACATTTTACAAACAAAGCAGGCAAACTGCTGCCCAGAGATCATAAAAAGAAATCAAAAAATGCTATAATAGGCTCTGTGCACGCTAGATAGCTCACTTTATTCAGCGGCACGGTGGCTGAGTGGCTAGCACTCATGCTTCACAGCAAGAAGGTTCCGGGTTCGATCCCCGGGTCGCCCAGACCTTTCTGTGTGTGTTCTGTGTGGAGTTTGCATGCATGGTCTGGGTTCGATCCCCGGGTCACCCGAGCCTTTCTGTGTGGAGTTTGCATGTTCTCCCCGTGTCTGGGTGGGTTTCCTCCGGGCACTCCGGTTTCCCCCATCAACCCAAAACATGCACCATAGGTAAAATCCTCCAGCTTTGGTCCTGACCAAACCGAAGCAAGAAGATCATGGAGATGGTCCCCGGGCGCAGTAATGTGCTGCTCACTGCTCCTGATAACAGGATGGGTTAAATGCAGAACTGGAATTTCCCCACTGTGGGACTAATAAAGGCATAGCTTTCTTTCTTTTCTTTCTTTCTTTATTCAAATTGTAAAACATAAAATAAACATTTTTCTTTTAAATAAATTAAACAACTTATTAAAATTCAAATGGATTAAAATAAAGACTACCTAATTATTTTCATATGTAGAATACAATTCAGTTTGTGGCTTGGTTTTAGCTTAATATTTATTCATTTATTTATATTTATTTATTTAGCATTCGACACAAACATGTCTCTTTCTAAATACAGAAGTGTCCCTGCTGAAGTATTTATTTTATCAACTTATTTTATCTACTTTTTTAACATGCTGTCAGTGACACCCATGCACACTCATTGCCTTATCTTTAAATATTTATCATTTTAATATGACTCAGCAAAAACGTCATAGAGATCAAATTGGAACTGGAAGTAGCAACGCTAACAGTGAAGTTGCCAGACGCTATTATGCACAGAGCTCATTGCTAAAAATTTGATTATACCAGTCCTAAAACAATAAAACTAGTATGAAATCACATAAAAGCAAAACCATAAAATCATAAAATGGCAATACATTTTTATAGTCCATTCAAATAACAACTTTAACCACAGCACTGGCTATAAATTTGTACATTCCTAGTTATGAAAGTCCATGGAGGCCTATTTTCTTACATTGCTTATGTCTGTTGTGTCATATTTGGTCTTTTATGTGCAAGGCTGCGGGCATATCCATATTTATAATGACTTGAAAGCACAATATGGCCGTATATCACAACGCTGGCGGATGCAGTAGCCTACCATTTACTCAGGCGAGCTGTTCACTGGTGATATATGGACAGCCTGACAGCTTATGTGTGACGGTCATGCTCAGAAAGATATTTGAACAGGGCAGTTTGAGAGAGTTTGAGAGAGTCAGAGATCTTGGGGTCAACATGTATTTTACCTCACCTTATGACCTACTTGACCTTGTGATTGTTTGGCTTGTCTCATAGTGGAGAGTCTTGGAAGTCAGCGAAAAAGCTGAAACATTTGGAAATAGAACGGCTGTGTAATATGCAGAATGATGTGTGCTGTGCATGGGGAGCTGACGGTCGTTCACAAGGGGTAGTCTTTGCACCAGTTTACTTCTGTTGTTTTTATTGGTGCAAGACAGACACAGGTAGGGGTGTAATGATATCTAAATCTCTCGATACAATATTTTCACGATATGCATCTTATGGTATGATGTTTATTGTGATTTTTTTTTGTAGGCTAAGAAAAGTGTGAATATGCTACTTTTCTGTCAAAATGCAAATAATTAAATGCAAAAATGCCAGTTATTTCATCATGTAGATTGGACTGAAACAACGCAAAGGATCATGGTATATGTAGTTCTCTGTGTTTAGCTGTTGCTGCACCGTAACAATCCATTTAACCCTAGAACACTTTCGCTATAAAAAGTAACACCATCACTTTTGCCGGGTAATTTTTACCCGATATAATATACCCAACAAAAAGTACTTGTCATGAAAAATAGATCAAAATATGACAACACATGATAAATTATAGTGGTTT
This sequence comes from Paratrypauchen microcephalus, assembly GCA_036785185.1. Taxonomy (NCBI): domain Eukaryota; kingdom Metazoa; phylum Chordata; class Actinopteri; order Gobiiformes; family Gobiidae; genus Paratrypauchen; species Paratrypauchen microcephalus. The sequence continues at coordinate 6,407,421 of JAVJIX010000005.1, read as the reverse complement.
TCTTTTATTTTCAACTGTGGTATGTGTACCAAAATGGAAAAAAAAAAACATAGGAAGACCCTAAAAACATGCTCCAAAATTATTGAAAAATTAGGAATTTGAGAACAAAAACTTCCTAAAATAAATAAATGAATAAATAAATAAATAAATAAATAAATAAATTAAATAAATTAAATAAATTAAATAAATAAAATAAATTAAATAAATAAAATAAATTAAATAAATAAAATAAATAAATAAATAAAATAATGATACTGGAAACTTGGTCTTTGGTCCACACATTCCTGGGACATGTGAGACTTCCCTGGTGAAGCACAGACTCCTTGACACACGAACAGTTGCAGGAGAGAGGAACAAAAGTAGTATTAGTATTATTTACTACTAGTAGTATTTTTTCAGTGGGTAAAAATGACCAGTTGACTAAAATATTGTTTTCACCATAAGAATTCCCTTTGAAATCACCACTTTGTGATATTTATTCATAACCACTGCACTAAATAAGGATAATAAGGATAAGGATAATAAAATAAGGACCACTCTTACTTACCTATACTCAACAAAAATATAAACGCAACACTTTTGTTTTTGCTCCCATTTTTCCTGAGATGGACCCAAAGATCCAAAATTCACTCCAGATACACAACACTACCATTTCTCTCAAACATTGTTCACAAATCTGTCCAAATGTGTGACAGCGAGCACCTCTGCCCCGCCGAGACAATCCACCCCACCTCACAGGTGCGCAACATCAAGATGCCGATCCGACATCATGACCAGTGCACAGGTGCGCCCCAGACTGCCCACAATAAAAGGCCACCCCGAAATGTGCATTTTTTTTTTTGCTTTATTGGGGGTCTGGGGACTCAGAACCAGTCAGTATCTGGTGTGACCACCATTTGCCTCATGCAGTGCAACACATCTTCTTCACATAGAGTTTATCAGATTGTCAATTGTGGCCTGTGGAATGTTGGTCCACTCCTCTTCAATGGCTGTGTGAAGTTGCTGGATATTAGTGGGAGCTGGTACACGCTGTCGTATACGCCGGTCAAGCACATCCCAAACATGCTCAATGGGTGACATGTCCGGTGAGTATGCTGGCCATGCAAGAACTGGGACATTTTCAGCTTCCAAGAATTGTGTACAGATCCTTGCAACATGGGGCTGTGCATTATCTTACTGAAACATGAGGTGATCTTCATGGATGTATGGCACAACAATGGGCCTCAGGATCTCATCACGGTATCTCTGTGCATTCAAAATGCCATCAATAAAATGCACCTGTGTTCTTCGTCCATAACAGCCTTTGAAGAGGAGTGGACCAACATTCCACAGCCCACAATTGACAATCTGATAAACTCTATGCGAAGATGTGTGCATGAGGCAAATGGTGGTCACACCAGATACTGACTGGTTCTGAGTCCCCAGACCCCCAATAAACCAAAATAAAATGCACATTTCGGGGTGGCCTTTTATTGTGGGCAGTCTGGGGTGCACCTGTGCACTGGTCATGATGTCGGATCGGCATCTTGATGTGGTGCACCTGTGAGGTGGGGTGGATTGTCTCGGCGGGGCAGAGGTGCTCGCTGTCACACATTTGGACAGATTTGTGAACAATGTTTGAGAGAAATGGTAGTGATGTGTGTCTGGAGTGAATTTTGGGTCTTTGGGTCCATCTCAGGTAAAATGGGAGCAAAAACAAAAGTGTTGCGTTTATATTTTTGTTGAGTGTATTTTTTACATCCTTTTTCACTATTGCCTGGTGAAAATCACCCGAAAGCCTGTAGGAAGAAGTGGGCTTTGGGGTAGGGAAACACCTACTCCTTCAAAGATGTCGAAAACAATGGTGAAGCTCCCCAGAGACCCATGACACTCAGAAAAATGCAACATATTGAAAATCATGAATCATGAATTGCGTGAGAAATGCCGTGTGAGCGTGTGAACGCGTCGAATTGTCTCTCTCAATGCGTGAGACTTGAGAGCCCTGCTGTAAATGTTTGTCTAAAGAGCAAACTTAAACTACAAAGCAACTAATGAGAGTTATATAAATGAAGTTATTACCTGATGGTTCTCTGTTTGTTTTATCATCACCGCAGTGTGCGCTTAGCAGCTGAAACTACACTCTACAGTCTGCCCAACAACAGAACAATCTATTTTCTGATTGGCTGATTTTTTTCCGGGGAGCGGGACGGGGAGAGTTTTTTTCGCTGAAAATGCGCGGTTTTCTGGGCACAAAAAAAAATTAAATAAAAAAAATCAGCGTGAGAAATGCCATGTGTGCCATTGCGTGTGTCACACTCTCAATGCGTGAGACTTGAGAGCCCTGCCTTTAACAATGATTCACGCTTAGTGCCTACTTAATTTATATTCTAAACTCCTAAAACCTTAATTAATTGTTCATTCTTAAACTATTTGTTCAGGTGCTGTGATTATAAAGTAGTACCAGATAATCTTGCGTTTTATGATGCTAGTTGTTAGAATTTATTTAGAATATTCAACATTCATTTATCTTTAATTACATCACATACACTGTTGGTAGCTGGAGAACCTGGAGACAACCCAATATGGAGTAGTGAAGTAATGTGGAAAAGGATTGTGCAAATATAAAAAGGACACAGCTCATTTCAGCTACATGAAAAAGTACTATTAACATCTGGCAGAGGTAGGTACACATTGTACTTTGACGTTTACACTTGACCTTGAAATCGCGCGTGTCACACCTTGGGCGGTAAAATCCAGGTCCTGCCGATCAGAAAGTCGCTAACACAATGCAGCAGGAAGGAAGAATTAGACACACATCCTGGTCCTACCTCTCCGAAAGCACTGGCCTTAACCGCGAGTGTCGTAACACATCCGCTAATTCAGTTTCCAAAATCCACCAGTCACCCATGTTTTTTCCCATACCTCACACGATCAGGTGTTGCCACGGAGACTGATAGATTGCAATAGATGGGGGGTGGTGTGGGGTTGGGGGTTAAGTGGTCCAACATGTGCCCTCTCTCTTGACCTTGTTCAGAAACAGGGACGGTGCTGAAGAGTGGTTACAAATACAATATTGTGGTTTGTGGTTGGTTGGTTGGTTTCATGCAGCTCGTGTGGCATATTTGAATCACCAGTGAGGAAGTAATGAGACTCAGTCAACTGGGAGAGCTCATGTTTAAAGATGAATTTTCAAACTATGAAAAATTAAGGCTGTATTAAATCTGTCTAAGCTTTCACAAACCTCTTGGTATTCACATGCGAGAATTATTTGGCCCCTAGCACTCACAACAGACAGACAAGTGAAGTGAAGTGAAGTGAAGATGCTAGCAGTGTATAATTTGGTCCGAAAGTGCAGCTTTTGCAATATAACCAATATAGGAAAAACAAACTGGTACTTATGTAAGAATATAGAGAGGTACCCCACTTTACTACACTTAACTAAGGCTGCGTCCCATTTCTCTGTCTTACCCCTTTGTCTTACCCCTACCCCTTGTTTGTGCGCATTCATGTGAGGCCAAGGAGTGTCCCGATTCTAATTTTGATTAAGGGCTAGAGCCACGACCGAGGGCTACATACCCCTTGAAATGAAGTAAGCTCTCGACCAGACTTAAAACGAAGGGGTACGCTTACAAGCTCAGGCAGGTTTTGGGATCAGGATGGCAGCGTCACATCGACCAGCCAAGGAGTCTCATAAATGTATTTTCAGCAGTTGTAATTATCGATTAACAGTTTAGCATGGTTTACAATTATGACGCTTATGTTCTACGTTACTTTTAGTGAACTGTGGTTGCAGTTTTAATCGTAGTAATGTCTGTTTCGCCGACGTTATCGTTTTTATCGAACTTTCATGTATAAACAAGCTAGTTTTTTTGTCGAGCTTAGGTACCCGATAATCCTTGACATTTGTTTTACGTTTGTTTGCCTCAATTGTTGTCGCCTCTGTAGACGTAGCAGCTCAGGTAGAGGCAAGGGATGATGACGCAAACGGTAATCGAGTGGCGTCCCATTTCTTAGGGGAACATTCGTACCCCGAGCCCTCTCAGCTCGGTATCGAGGGGCAAGACAAAGACGTAGATAAAGAGGTAGGGGAAGGGGAGGAAGAGGTAAGACAGCCTAAGTCTAATACTTTAGTCTTACAATGTACAAAATACTCAGAACTATAACTGACCAATTTGCATGCATACTTATTGTCCCTTGTATTAAGTCTTAAGATTATTTTAGTACTCATTGGGGCTGGTTTGGGCTGTAAAGGTTGTAGTTGGTTATTGTTCCTGGTGCAGAACCTCTTATTTGTATTTATACAACAGTGTTAATTCCACATTTTATACCATAATTTAAAATGATATGAAGAAAGACCATCAAGAAAACAGAATGGGCCTTGTATCATAATGTAACAATACAGAAATATCAAGAGTTCCCCCTTTGAAAGCAGCCGCCACTCATAAAAGAACATTAATTAATTCAACAACTGTGGGTGGTTTTACATGTTCTTTCTGTGTAAAGTGTTGTCATTATTGAACAGAGAGTACGACAGATTGGGGTGGATTACAGGCTGTTCGTTTTGCTGCGGCAGTGGAGACACAGTCATGCTTTAGCTGAGCCAGTGCAACTCTCTAACCTTTGCTTCCCTTTGCTCATTCCCCACATCCAAAGTGGTTAGTACAGAATTTCTATTTAGAATCAAAATCTTTAAAAATATTTAGCTTTCTTTTCAACAGCTCAAAACCATTTGGAATACATTTTATGGAGATCAACAACATGTGCATACAATATGAGCAACAATGGGTTTATGCGCTTATTGATTATACAAAACATATGCAACACTGACATTGGCAGAGGCTTAGACGGGAAGATTACAATTGCAAAAAAAGTTGGAATGTTTTGTATTCCAGGATTGGGAAACCATCACTTTTAATCATTGGACAGAAACCCAAGTCAAAATCTGTTAAAGATGAACTACGTGACCTAGAGGAGGGTCCATGGAGATGTTATTACTTTGCCTAGAATATTTCACTGCATGGTATTAAACTTCTCAACTGAGAGGTGCAAGTTACAGGTCAGATCTGTGAAGAGTCAAACCCAAAACAAACAATGCAATACTAATACTAAAGCAAAGCATAAACATCTTCATGGAGACAAGCAGGAATGTTCAGACACACCAGAAATGTTACATAGTGGTTTAATACAGGGATTTTAAAACTCTCCTGTGTTTACTTAATCTGTCAAATAAATGTAGCGTATAGTGTTGTGTCTGTGTTATTGAGCAGACACATGAGATGAGGAACAGAGGAAAAGCTAGATGAGATGTGCATGTCAAACATAACAGCAATATTTAGTCTGAGAGTCCATAACTCTCCAAGGTCTTGATAACACAGCTCCACATGCATTTGACATTACAGCCAATAGTGCAACAGCTGCTTCGGTTTCTTTATGTGGTTATGTGAGGTTTTTTTTTTCTTTTATCTATGACTTTCTGAATGGTGGCCAGTCACGATTAACTATCTACTTTCTTAAAGACGGTAGCCTTAACCCCTGAAATAGTGTATATTCTCACTTGAAATACTTTGCACATGAGTAATTTGCATGATTATTGACCAGCTGTTAAATGAATCTGTCAGATTACAGCTGCACATGTAAGTGCTCGAATGTAACTGTTTACACTTCCTGTTTGCACTATATCAACCATGTTTACACACCGTTTTACTACTGCACATTATCTGTAAATATGTACATAGCACCTAGCCCATATTTATCATAATGTATTCTGTAAAGATTGTTTTTATTTGATTATATATATATTTTTACATGCTTCTCTTTATCTTATTTATCTATTTTCTTTTTTTTTTCTTGACATCCAGTGTGGGCAGCAAAGTAAGAATTTCATTGTCCAGGGAAATGTGTTTCTTTACTCTGCATATGACAATAAAAGCTTTGAGTCTTGAATCTTGAATTAAAATTTGATGCAATTGTCATATTGGCTGTAGATATAAACAACTCTCGTTTCACATTAAGGCAACTCTGAGAACCATACAACAGAAACAATGAAATCTCCAAACGTACATTTTAGTACTGTCTGTACTAAGGGTTGTCAGATCAATACCAACTATATTCTCATTTAACCAACTATCAGTATTAATGAATCAGTATAAATGAACCTTTGATAGCTTTAAAATGACATTGAGCTGTATCAGAACAAGTATTAGACTACATATACCTTGGTCACTGAGGGATAACACAGATAATTTCTCATGGTATAAAAGAAAATACTATAAAAATAAAGTACTGTTATTAAATGTTGAAAATGCACATTAGTGGTATACACTGCCTGACAAAAGTATTTGGACGATTCTGTATTTCTGAACTTTCATAAATAATGATAACAAGACGTATTGGTAATGACAACAAATCAAATTATCAATTTATTGATATAGTAAAGCAAATTTCATCATGTGTAAAGGCATATTATTGCAAAAATGGGGACTCATCGCAGTGTAGGTCTAGCTCGGGTCTAAACCAGGACTAGACTAGGAGTATTATCCTAATACTTTTGTCAGGCAGTGTAGTTAACAGCTACCATTTACCTTTTGTTTAGTAGAAATTTGCAATTCTATGGCTGAAATTATCCAAATGATTCTAGTGAAGGTGTATGAAGTTTAAAAATACAATGGAGCACTTGCTGTATTACCACATACATCACAAGGTGGAAGAGTGTTTTCCATTTGAGAGAAGAACTCTGCCTAAATATGCAGAGTTTGTGTGTTTAACGTATGTGAATGATAACAGGACTTTTCACGCAACGTATGTGAATGAAACAAAACACAACTCCAGGTATGTTTTTGACAAGAAAGCAACATTATAACATTGATCAGAAAATAATATAGGCCCTTTTAAATAGTATTGAATTTGAAATGTACTGTACTCACGTTTGTGGTACATAACATTTAGTCTAGTGGCACAGTGACTCCCCCGGGCATGCTCATTCCCCCCTATACTACACACCGCTCCAGATGGCTCTACTCTTGTGCGCTCATGAGCTCATCTGAGGTCCGTTCACAGCTTTCCAAGAAAACACCAGCGTTAAACCATTTACATGACTGTGTGGCACTCACCCACAGACACACTATCTCCCTGAGAATGACAACACTCCAGATCAGATTATTTTTGAGGGATTAACTTTAGAGCCGCACAGTGAATGAATCAATCAGTGAAGAGAAGAGGATAGGCAATAATGAGCCTAATGTGAAACAGGCTAGTGACAGGCTGCAGGATGATACACGTGATGTTTAACATGGAGCTTACATTTTGATATGGGAAATGTTCAAAGGTTTGCATGTTTAAAGGTCTTATATTACAGAATATTTACTCATGTGATCTTTAAGACATGTTAGAACAGTGTTGCCTCCTCAAAAACATACCTGGAGTTGGGTTTTGTTTCATTCACACATGTTTGAGTAATCCTTTATTATTAGATCAAAATGCTCTGTGACAGCTAACCTTTACATTTTGTTCAGTAGTGATAGGCAATTTCAGGTCTTAAATCATCAAAATGATTCTAATGAAGGTGCATGAAGTTTAAAAACACATGGAGTTCTTACTGTATTACTGCACGACATCACGAGTTGGAACAGAGTGTTTTCTGTTACAGAAAATGCAGGATTGTAAAGTGTGTAAAACATGTGTGAATGGAACAAAACACAGCTCCAGATATGTTTCTGATGAGGAATCAGAAAGCACCACAATATGGGCCCTTTAATAACAACAATAATACGTTCAGTGTGTGTTACGTAACTTTTCTGGTAGGGCTGCTGTCATCTGCTGGAGATGTTTTTGCTTTGTCGGGAAAATTCCACAGTGAGATATCTTAATGTAGTGTTTTTATTTCTCAAAAATCTCTTGATGTTCTCCACAGAACCGGCTTTTAACCTGGCCTGTTGGCATGACCTGCTGTAGATAAATTAATCCCATACTGTGGAACCTTACAGACAAAGCATGGAGCAAGTGGCGGACCCTCCATCAGAAAAGTAAGTGCACCTTTAAGGTTACACTTTAATAGATAGATAGATAGATAGATAGATAGATAGATAGATAGACCTTTATTGTCCCCGAGGGGAAATTTGTTTCCACAGACACTATCGAAAAAACAAAACAAACAAAAACACATATGGACATTACACACAGGACATCACACATGCAAATGAGGAGTGGATGGGATGGTTACATATTGTTGTTAAGTGCAGCAATGGCAGAGGACACAAAGCTTTTACTCCACCTCAGAGTCCTGTACCTGCGGCCAGAGGGCAACAGGCAGAAATGATGATGTAATGGATGATCTGAGACTCTGATAATTGTCCGGGCTGTACGTGTGATGGATTTATTGTTAAAATGTGAGAGGTCTGTGATGGGCCGATTGATGATTTTGGATGCTGTGCGGGTGGCCCTGGTGAGTTTGTTTCTGTTGGTGATGGAGAGCATATTGAAGTAACAGGGGGAGCAGTAGAGAAGGATGGGTTGTATGATGCTGGTGTATAACAGTAAGAGAAGTTGTGGGGTGACGGAGAGAGCACGGAGTTTGCGGAGAATGTGGAGTCTTTGTTGTGAGCGTTTATGGACATCAGTGACATGCTGTTCGAAGGTGAGTTTATTGTCTAGTGTGAGTCCCAAATATTTGAAGTGAGTGACACGTTCAACTGTTTTACTGTGTATAGTGGTGAGTGCCAGGTCCGGGGTGTGTTGTTGAGTGTGTATCAGTAATTCCTTTGTTTTATTGACATTTAGCTCGAGAAAATAGTCGGTGCACCACTTGGTGAAGTGGGTGACAGACTGGTGGTAGGCGGTTATGGAGTTATTGTCGTTGAGGAGTGCGAGGATGGCAGGGTCTCCGCATGAAGTTTGTCCTCTGCATTTGACCTATTCAGTGGCGCTGGGGCAACTTCTCAAGAAAAGTGTGCACCTCAACACAGTGACTGCTGCACTATCTCCAGATCTTGAGCTTAAGCTTGGTCAGGACTGCCTTAGCTGGAGGATTTTACCTGACGTGAATGTAAACTTGGAATCAATCAACAAGTCTTTTTACTGTGAGGTACTATGATGTCATGTTTAGAACATTTATTTTGTCATAGTTTTACATAAACAAAGCTAAATATCTTATTTACTTAACATGTTTTGGCAGTAGCATTTCGCCGTCAGTTGACAAATCAAACTGACCACACAAAACATAACAGGTAAATAAGCTATTTAGCTTTTTACAACATTTGTCTTACTAGAAGAAAGTACAGAGTTTCTGTATTATGATGTTTTAGCACTTTTTCAGGTGTTCAATGTTGCAAAGTCAGTGCCCAATAGAAATATTTTGGTGGTAAGCAAAGAGAGAACAGAACAAGAAGCTCTTAAGGACATAATGACTCATACTTTTCCCAGGTGATAATCACTATTGCCATACAGAAACCATACAGATGGCCTCCTCCCATCACCTTCAAATCACACTTGCAGGCCTTCCTCTGTGTGTTTTCTGTAATGTCAAACCCCAGCCATGTCGCTCTTTCTCTTTTTGGAAACATGATGTATTTGCTGGATTTGTTCTCTCCTCTCTGCTGCAAAGAGGAGCTTTTGCCACTTCTACACAAAGAAGATGCTTGTGGGCTTGTAGAGGGGCACATCTGGTCTTCCCTCAGATTAAACATCCTGACTGTGAGGAGAGCTGGAAACCATTTGTTCACCGGCAGTTCCGTCATTGCTGCTTCAAAGGCCAGTGGGTTTGTAGGGATTGGTGGGCGATAACTCCCTGTTACGTAGCACTAAGTGTTCAGAGGTGGGGAGTTTAGTGCAAATATTTAGCTTTACTTCGGTACATGGATTTAAAGTGCATATGACAGGTTTTGTTTTGCTACTTGTTTTGGTGGGATGGTACCTGTGGTAAATATTTATCATTGTTTTAAATCAGTTAAGTGGAGTATCTTTACCTACTGTATTTATCAACACCAAAAAGTCCAACCAAAGTGCAGGGACAATTTAAGGAAGGCATTTATAGTTTAAATATTGTTTTAACAAATATGTCTCTAGTCTACAGGGCAATTTTGTTTTGGCTCTTAACATTTTTTGCTAGGTTTACCACTGCCTATGTCACACCTGCATGTCCCCAAGTCCAACAACAAAGTAAAATTATAAACTAGGCAAGATTTTTTTTTCTACTTGCATTATGCGTTTTAAGGAACTTCTGGAATATAGGGTTTCAGTTTTGTCCTACATTGGACTATGCCAGTTATCCAGTTTTCCTGTCATGTATGTAAACGAAGTGAATGAAACATACTTTGGCTACGTTCACACTGCAGCCTGAAACGACCCAAATCCGATTTTTTTGCCTCTATGCGACCTGTATCTGATCTTCTAATGACAGTGTGAACGACACAGATCCGATTTTTTCAAATGCGATCCAGGCCACTTGGATATGTGGTCCTAAATCCGATACATATCCGATCTTTTGACATGCGACTGCAGTCTGAACGGCCAGGTCGCATTCATCCGACCTGAGTGTGTTTCCTCCAATGAGAGTGGTACAAGTAGGCGTTCACAAATTTGCACAAACGTTCTTCTCGTCATGCGAAAATAGTATATAAACTCGTATCAGTGAAGCGGCGAAGCACGGAGCAATCCCACCCCTCCTGCCTGTGACTCCGCACCCACACGTTCCTTTCTGCACACGTTGCTGCCACTGCCCCGCAAAACGCTGTGGCCAAAAACCTCGTCCTTCTCCTTCTCCGTCTCCTCCTTAAAACAAATAAGCTGTACATGTTTTGGCTCCGGTACGAAAGCAACTTTAGGCTACTTCCGTAAACATTGAGCGCGTTCGCTGCGTGTGACGTCATCGTGTCCTCCAAGGCGCATGCGGGACACTTTTGGGGAGTTTAGCGTTCACACTGGAGATCACATACAATTCGCATTTAACTGGAAATGTGAACGGCCTCGCAAAAAAATCGGATTTCACAAAAAAAATCGGAATTGAGCATTAAGCCCTGCAGTGTGAACGTAGCCTTTTACTGGTGCTGTACACAAAAGCACAGAATTATGCCAAATTCTTCACTGTAAGAACATTTATTATTTTATTATCTAAAGAAGAATTATAACATTATGAATGTTGTTTTGAAGATGTGCAAACTTTGAGTATATTGTTTATGATAAAATAAAAAAAAGTTGATAAAAAGAATAAAAAAACAACAACTCTTAAATAAGACTGCAGAAGAATCACTTTACACTCTTATTTAGACTTTTTAAAGTGATTTTAACAAATTGAACCTTGAAGATACTTTAAGACAGTTTTAAGCATATTTTGGTTGGACGTTCCTACCCTCACCTATGGTCATGAGCTCTGGGTAATGACCGAAAGGACAAGATCTCGGATACAAGCGGCTGAAATGAGTTTCCTCTGCAGAGTGGCTGGGCGCACCCTTAGAGATAGGGTGAGGAGCTCGGAGTAGAGCTGCTGCTCCTCCATGTCGAGAGGAGCCAGCTGAGGTGGCTTGGGCATCTGTTCCTGACATGTCCCATCGGGAGGAGGCCCCGGGGAAGACCCAGGACACGCTGAAGGAAATATGTCTCTTGGCTGGCCTGGGAATGCCTTGGGGTCGTCCCGGAGGAGCTGGAGGAAGTGTCCGGGGTGAAGGAAGTCTGGGAATCCCTGCTTAGACTGTTGCCTCTGCGACCCGGCCCCGGATAAACAAAAGAAAATGGATGGTTGGATGGATGGTTGGATTGACACAATATCAGCTGAATACGCTTTGGATACTAAAAAAAATAATTTTGTCAATATTGCCCAACCCTAGGATCATTTATAGTTTTAAAACTTTTATACTTTTAAAACTTTTATACTTGCCACATCTCCATTATTCTATATCTGAATAGTTATCTAGAGTTTTATCTACCAGCATTGAGTGCAGAAAAGCATAGTCTTTTGTTTATATTCTCAATGTTCATTCTTGTAAGTAACAGAAGGGGGAGCGCTAACACCTAGATGTCTTATTAGAAACAGCCGAGTAGTTTATAAAGCATATAGCATTATTTGTATAAACGTTAATCTTTCGTTCTTGTATTATGTTTATATGTGCTTTTTGGATAAGACAAGATACCTTCACTTTATCTTGTAATCCAATTTGAAGAAGTGCATTAGTAAAGCAACATTGTGTGGATTGAAAACTAATTCGAAAATCGTCTTGAGATGTTTTCATTCGCTGACATGAATGCAAGTGATGTTTATGCAAAAGCAATACTGAAGATAATCCAGTCATCACCTGGTTTTGGTTCAGATAAATGTTAAAGAGTTGTTTCTGTTAAAGACCGATTAAAGTCTTTTGTGGATTACTGGTCATGTTTGAGAATCCCACAGTCATGGGATTATGTGTGGGAAAGTCTTTTAATGAGCATTTTCAAAACAGTTATTATAGAGTTATTTGTAATATCACTGTTGCAAAGGGTGTTTTCTGTATACCTGATGCAACCAGACCTACTGTCTCCTAACTGGTAAATCGTCACATTTTTATGTCACGCTTTTCCATATTCAAGGCACTCAAAGCTCTTTACATCAAGGAACCACTCACCCATTCACACACATTCATACACCAGACTACGCAGACTCTGAGGGAGAGATAGGTTAAGTGTCTTGCCCAAGGATACAATGACAGCATTCGTTTGTGGGGGTTGGAATTGCACTGCCAACCTGTGGGTCGGTCGATCTGATCAGTGGATAAACGCTCTAGCAACTGAGCTATTGCCGCCCAATTGAAGTCAGATTCGCATTTGAAACAAGAGTTAGAAGTTGGCAGTGCATTGTGGGTAAAAAAGGGAGCTCACCATATCTGAAGGGCATCTCAGGGCAGCTGCCTTATCAGATGCACACGGACTGGAGCAGCCATCAGGTTAAAAGCACTGAGTGAATGAGGAGGAAATGAGGTAATAGGCTTCATCTGTAGTTCTTTGGATGCTCAGTCATCATCCAGGCGCTCAGAGCAGAGGGCTTACAGAAACTCTATTTGAAATCTACACTTCATTTATCATCGGTGGATCCTTGTTAAAATGGGTTTTATACAAGAAGGTTCTTAGAGTTTATTGTGCTGTAATGCAGTACAGCCGCATTCTGGAGTTCAGCCCCCGAGTTGGCACAGCCCGGAGAAACAATGAAATGCGCTTGTATTTTATGAAAGAGGTATTTCTTTAAAGCCAGCCATCTGACAAGAGATGACATGCTTCGTGCTCCCGTAGCTCTAATAAGTATGCTTCTAAAGGACTCGCGCAGTAAACCCAATGGCACTGTGCAGCTCAGCTTATAGCAGTGCTTTCGTGAGCTTGAATAGTTTGTGGTTCTGCACAAATACTCTGCTAAATGACAAGGTTTGTCATTTTGCACATTTGATGTAAGTTGGTATTGTGTTATAGAAACAATGAATAAACATCCATCTTTGGTGCTCTGCGGTTATAGCATGCAGTTGAGAGCAGTGTCCTCTTTAACCTTTTTCAACAGGGACAGCATAACTGAATAATGCAGGCATGTACAAGATTTCCTTTGACTGCTAAAATGTGTTTGACGTGCTGTTTCATACACACTATATCATATATACTACATTATATCTGTTACTTTAAAGCAGACTTTGAAGTTGTGCTTTAACTGAAACAGGTTTTTCCTCTAGGCTATATTTGAACGTATGTTAAAGATTCACTGCGTAGCTTTTCTGGTGGAGGGACACCTGCTTGTTTCTATCGATATGATTATGCTTTGCCTGGAATTTTCCACAGTATGACATTAAACAGCTCTACCTTACATTCAATTACAGGTGGTTTTATAGCTCAAAATACCAGCAAAAAAAAGAAAAAAAGGCATTCTGACTGTAAGCGGGGTTGCCTCTCCACAGATCTGACCTGTAACTTGGTCCGGTGTGGTTTACATTAAGATAGATTACCAGGTTTAAAACCAACTTGTGAACATTCCAGACAAAGCAATTACGTCTCCATGGAGAAATGCATTTAAAGGGCCCTCACCAGAAAAGTTACACAATGCACTTTTAACAAGAGTCAGTACAATAGTTTGCTGGTTTATTACATTTTTGTGTGATTGTTGCTGTTTTCTAATAATAATTCTCACACTATCTATCGTCAATCTATTCACCGCAGGATGGAAGTCGGTGCACAGTGTGAACATTGTGAGCACTTTTGATGTTACATATGCACTGGTTTATCTGAATGAGATTAAATATACAGTATCCAAACACTATTTCCATATGTGTTCCTTTCACTGACCCATGACTACTAAAAGTAGTCGTAATAGATCAAAGCTGACCATATAGTGTATTTCTATTGCAGACTCAAAATGTGCATAGGAAAATGGGCTGTAGTAAACTATAACAGACCTACAGTATGTTTCTTTCCACTTTCAAACAAACTAATAATAATAATAATAAAATAAAAATCCTTTCATAATAGCTAAGGCTTTCCCATCTCCTGGTTTGATCAGCGCTGTTCCTGGGTCAAATGTTAAACAAGCGTGACAGTGGAGTGTATAAAATGAAACCTAAGTTTGTGAGAATAGACATCTTAAAAAGCCCGTTCTAAAGGCAAACTGCTGTGAAGGTTTTTCTAACATTCAAAATACACATGTATCATGATGACTAACTGCTATTATGTTTTACAAGGGGGCTATTCTCTCCGCACAGCAATGAATCCAGTCTTTGTTGAGGTCCGTAAAGTATATGATTAGACTTGATTTGTTCTTGTCCTGTGTCCTCGGGCCATTCAAAAAACCCAAGCACTTACAGATGGGAAACCACAGCACCAAAAGGGATCCCTCATCATTGTGTGTTTAATATACACGACAGAGAACAAAGGCTGTAGCACTGGCGAGGCTGTGGTGAGCTCTGCATTGTGGAAAGGGCTGAAATAGTAGCATGACGGCCATCAGAGCAGAGAATACGAGAGAGTTCAGCAAATGACAGATTAGCATTGATGTCTCCTACATGCCTTTATTTCTATGCTGGACTGTTGTTGAGTCCTCAAAAACATACCTGAGTTTGTGTTTTGTTTCATTCACACACACGCTCAAAATGCTCTGTTCCACTTGTGATGTTATGAAGCAGTATTTAATGACTACAGCGCGTTCCAAATTATTATGCAAATCGTGTGTAAGTGTCATAAAGGTCAAATGTTTAGTTTTCCAGTGAGACTCATGGCTGGTCTTGTGTCTCAGTGAAATCATCTCACACACCTGTGCCAATGAGTTTGTCCGGTGCATCCGATTAAAGGAAAAACAACTTAGAAAGTACGTGCTTTCTGTAGTAAAATCATCTTCATGCATGGCAATGCTCCATCTCATGCTGCAAGTAATACCTCTGCATCATTGGCGCTATGGGCATAAAAGAAGAGAAACACATGGTGTGGCCCCCATCCTCCCCTGACCTCAACCCTATTGAGAACCTTTGGTGCTCCTCAAGCAAAAGATCTACAAGGGCGAGAGGCAGTTCACATTCAAACAGCAGCTCTGGGAGGTTATTCTGACATCCTGCAAAGAAATTCAAGCAGAAACTCTCCACAAATTCAGAAGTTCAATGGATGCAAGAATTGTGAAGGTCTTGTCAAATAAGAGCTCCTGTATTCAAATGTAACTTGACCTGTTAAGATGTTTTAATTGAAATTGATTTTGATTTCAGTATTATGCTAATGCTTCTAAATGAAAAATAAACAATTTTCAGTTATTTCAGTAACATGGTTTGAAACGTATCATTGGGAGGTTTGTTCAATAACATTCGAATTGCATTCTAAAAGTTGATGACTTGAAAATTATGACTCATTTATAGTGGCAATTTGGCAAAATCAGAGAAAAATATAATTTCCATAATAATTTGGAACGCAGTGTATCTTTTACCTTTTGTTCAGTGAGATTTGAAATTCCGGGGCTGAAATTACCCGAATGATTCTAGTGAAGGTTTGCGGAGTTTAAAAAAAAAAAAGGTTTTCTCCATGGAGATGTTATGGCTTTGTCAGGAATGTTTCACAGTATGGAATTAAACCAAACCAGACCAAGTTACAGGTCAGATCTGTGGAGAGGCAACACCACTCACAGTCAGAATGCCTGTTTTTCTTGGTATTTTTGAGCAATAAAACCACATGTAATTGAATTAAGTAAATGGTCATCGTAAATGGTCACATGTTTATGTAGTGATTTTCCACCTTCAAGGCACTCAAAGCGCTTTACACAAGGAACCACTCACCCATTCACACACACATTCATACACCAGTGTACACAGAGACTTGGGGCAAGGTGGGTTAAGTGTCTTGCCCAAGGACACAATGGCATCTGTGGGAGCAAGAATCGCACCGCCAACCTGTGGGACAGTGGATCTGGCCGCTCAACAAATGATGTTTTATGTCGAGAGCGGGATTTGCACCACCAACTTTCCGATCAGAGGCATAATATACCTTCTCCAGGTATATTATGTGAAAAATATAGAACACCAGTATCTTTGTTAGTTTGATTGAGGATTAAAAACACAAGCAAATATTTATTTTTGCCTGAATGAGTTAAGTTTCTGGAATCTATCACATGTAAAATACTTCTTTCTTGTGCCATTTTTATTTGTAAAAACTCTATTCATTTTCACCAGAGAAGCTTAACCCTCCTCCATCACTAGTGTTTTGTTTATTTCTTCAGTTCATCATGTCATTGTCAAAAAGTATCTGTTATTTTGTTGTGATTAATTCTGCACTATGTAACTTTTTGATTGGGTGTCCATCACCTTCTAATTTCTATGGATATGTCATTGCTCTGCCTGGAATGTTCCGCAGCACGACATTAAACAGATCTACCTTACATTTATTGAATTAGAGGTGGTTTTATAGCTCAAAATACCTACAAAAACAGGCATTCTGACTGTGGACTGAGTGTGTCACAGATCTGACCTGTAACTTGGCCTGCTTTGGTCTCCATAATGATAGAAAGGTGTGATGCTGTACTGTGAAATATTTCAGTCAATAAATGTCCATGTAGAAAAGCATTTGACTGACCCTCCACCAGAAAAGTTACACAATGCACCTTTAAGCTTATTAATTGTATTGGCTTCAAAATTCAAGCGTTTATTGTCATTCTCACAAGTAACAATGAAATTACTTTTAGAGCATCTAAACCAGGGGTGTCAAACTCATTTTGGTCTGGGGGCCGTATCCAACCTACTTTGATCCCAAAAGGGGCCGGATCAGAAAACTCATGGCATATATACCCCAAAAATATCAATAAGTCAAAGTATTTGTGCAGAGAAATGCAAATCTATTACAGAAGTATTTTTTATTCGATGAACTCTTTCATTTACAAAATATTATAATATTATGAACAACCTGAAACGTTAAGAAAAATGCCATTTCAACACAAGCATACAGGTTTCCCATTCACCTCCGTGAAGAAATAGGAATTGGTCCATTTTTCATGGAAAATCCTGCACTCGGTGTCCACTTTTCTCATTTTTGACATTTTGCTGATGAGGGTGTCACAGTCAACAGTCAAAACGATGGTCCTTTAAAGGGATATGCCACCCCCAGGTCAAATTTGGGCATCTCCCCACAGTCCAGAGACTAAAATAAGTGGTGGAAAGCGTTTTCCTGCTCACCCAGCCATTGTCCGAGTCTGTCGCCACTGACCGCCGCGGTTTCTGGTGCTCCTCCGCCTTAGACTGGAGTCTAACGTCGCCAGAGAAAGATTTCGGCCAAAAGGAATTAATTTGCTCGATGCGTTTTCCAATTACTTTGTGTGTAGTGCGCATTCATATCGAGTGCAAATAAATGTGCAAATCAACACGGAGAGCTTGCTTGGCCGAAATCTTTCTCTGGCGACGTTAGACTCCAGTCTAAGGCGGAGGAGCTGCAGATACCGCGGCGGTCAGTGGCGACAGACTCGGACAATGGCTGGGTGAGCAGGAAAACGCTTTCCACCACTTATTTTAGTCTCTGGACTGTGGGGAGATGCCCAAATTTGACCTGGGGGTGGCATATCCCTTTAAGAGCGTTTGGAAAGAGGCAAGTCTTCATTTGTGCTGCTCTGGTGGGAGGGGCCACGGACAGAGGCGCTGGAGACGCTGTTATGCTAAGCTGCGCAGAAAAGCGGCACAGAAATAATTTAATAGAAAATTTAAATATAATTAAAATATTTTAATAGAAAATCAGCCGAGGGCCAGATTAAAGGTCTAGGAGGGCCGGATCTGGCCCCCGGGCCACATGTTTGACACCCCTGATTTAAACAGTAGTGTAGCTATAGGCAAACTGTGTAAGTACAGAAGTATAAATACTATTGAGGTACTTGTACTTATAACACAACATGACATAAAGGCAGTGGTAGATACACTATAAGGTGAAAATGAGTTTGTTTGTAGTTTAAAGGTGCATTTAAACTTTTCTGGTGCTTGTCTTCATGGAGATGTCTTGTCTCGAATGTTCCACAGTAGAGATTAAACCAAGATTAAACCTCGATCTGTTTCAAGGGGGACAACTACAGGTCAGATCTGTGGAGATGCAACCCTATTCACAGAGAGAATGATTGTATTTTTGAGCAATAGAAACACCCTTAATGAATAAATGCTAGATACAGTAGAAGTGTTTGGAGACAAGTAGGTGATGCACCCTCCACCAGAAAAGTGTAAATATAAATGTGTAAAACAGTAACAAGAATTCTCCTCACTCTTGTACAAACACCTTCTCATACAGCTTGTGCTTCACCAAAGACACGCTATTGTGGCCTTCGGTGTCAAAGTTTGCATTCCTGTAAAATTAAAACATTCTTGCACAGCTGTTTTTGAGGACAAAGATTTTTCATCATCGTTAAGGTGATGCAATGTTGTGCTGTTTTTTTTTTTCCCCCTCCTGAATAAATTTTAATCTTTCAAGTCTTTAAAGTATTTCATCTAATCAATGAGGAGAGAGAAATGCGGAAAGCAGAAGAGTCCGCTTTAACCTCCGTGCTCCACTGTGTGACAGAAAGCTCATGTCATAACAACACCACATAATCATAACAGGCTCATTTGTCTTTCAAGGACCATATCTCATTCTGAAAGTGTATATTAACTTTAAAGAGGGGTTATTACGCTCTTAACACATATTTAGATCAACATGTTCACCTGGAGCTGTGTTTTGTTTCAATCACACTTGTTTAACACAGAAATCCTGCATATTTAGACAGAAAACACTCCAACTTGTGATTGTATTTCCACATGAAGTGCTCCACTGTGTTTTAAATGCTACACACCTTGACTAGAATCGCTTGGATAATTCAGCTCTGCGTTGTCAGTCTCTACTAAACAAAAAGAAAAAGGCAGATGTTACATGAAAACTAGCTGACATCAGAAGATGGAACAGAACATTTTGAGCTTTGGAGAGTTACTCAGACATGTGTGAATGAAACAAAACACAACTCCAGGTGTGTTTTTGAACAACATTCCAACACGACTAAAAGCAAGAGCCAATTTTCATAATATATGACCTTTAACTCCCCCCACTTTAACTCCCCCCACTTTGACTCCCCCTTCAAAGTGCAATCAAAACTCATTCAGCGTACGTTCAGCTAATGAGACTTTAATCATAATGAATGTTTATGAAGCTGTAGTGTAGGCTATTGTCTTGTATCCTGCTCTTGTATATTTATGAAAAATGTCTATGTGGGAGCATGAGCAAGAGAGTTTTCTGGTTACATTATGGGCTTATGGTCTGAACTCAAAATAGCTATAAGACAAACAAATGTATACAGTGGTACCTCACCTTACGAAAGACCCAACAAACGAAAATTTCAAGTTACGAAACGCCTTCACGTTAAATTTTGGTCTCTAGATACGAAAGAAAATTCAAGTTACGAAACGCGAAATCTCAAAAATTCAAATAATGCGCGCTCAGGCACACACATTATACGCTTTTCTCAGACTGAATTTAAACTTTTCTCACATTTGTCTCTCGTTTAAACACTCAAACTTTCATAGATTTTCAACAAAATTATTAATAGTGAAGTGTGGGGGGAAGGGGGAGGGGGGAGAAAACTGCGTGCGGACACATGTGATAGTGCAGCATGACCCGGCGCGGGGCTGCCAGCAGGTCTAGACCTGGACTAAACCAGGACTGGACCAGGACTAAACCTGGACTAAACCAGGACTAAACCTGGACTAAACCAGGACTAAACCTGGACTAAACCAGGACTAGACGAGGTGCGGGTCTTTTTCCTGGTTTCGTTTCGAGTCATGGCTGAGGCGAGCAGCGAGGGGGACTGCACGCAGTCTGAGCGCATGAACGAACGCATGCAAGACCAGGTCTAGAGGAGGTCTAGAGGAGGCATGGTTTGAGCACGGGTCTCGTTCATGCGCTCAGACTGCGTGCGGTCCCTCTCGCTGCTCGCGTCAGCCGTGACTCGAAACGAAACCGGGAAATAGACCCGCACACGGCGCTTTAATCCACCTGGTCTAGTCCTGGTTTAGTCCAGGTTTAGTCCAGGTTTAGACCTTGGTCTAGACCTGGTATAGTCCACGTTTAGTCCTGGGTCTACAGTCTCTACGCAGAACACAATGTTACACTATAAAAAAAGTTACACTATAAAAAAAAAAACTTGGATCGGGGCCTTGGAACGAATCAGGCTTTTTCCATTGAAATAGCTACTCAACTTACGAAACCACTTCTGGAACGAATTAATTTCGTAAGGTGAGGTACCACTGTATATGCATATGTTGGCTCTGGATTAGTCAAACTCACTTAAAAACAACAACAACAACAAAAAAAATTGCTTGTAAGTGCACTGTGCAACTTTTCTGATGAAGGGTCCCCCATCTGCTCATTTCCATGATAATGTTATTGCTTTGCCTGGGATATTCCATAATATGGCATTAAACACCTTACAAAATTAATTCGTTCCAGAAGTGGTTTCGTAACGTGAAAAATTCGTAAGTTGAGTAGCTATTTCAATGGAAAAAGCCTGATTTGTTCCAAGGCCCCGATCCAAGTTTTTTTTTTTTTATAGTGTAACTTTTTTTTATAGTGTAACATCGTGTTCTGCGTGTTTCTCACATTTGTCTCTCGTTTAAACACGCAAACTTTATAGATTTTCAACAAAATGTATTAACAGTGAAGTGTGGGGGGAAGCGGGAGGGGGGAGAAGACTGCGCTCTGACACGTGTGATAGTGCAGCATGACCCGGCGCGGAGCTGATAGCAGGTCTAGACCAGGGTCTAAACCTGGACTGGACCAGGACTAAACCTGGACTAAACCAGGACTATACCTGGACTAAACCAGGACTAAACCAGGACTAGACCAGGTGGATTAAAGCAGCGAGGAGGGGACTGCACGCAGTCTGACCTGGTCAGGTCTAGAGGAGGTCTAGACCACTGCGGCTCTTGTATGGGTCTCGTTCATGCGTTCATGCGCTCAGACTGCGTGCAGTCCCCTCCTCGCTGCTTTAATCCACCTGGTCTAGTCCTGGTCTAGTCCTGGTTTAGTCCTGGTTTAGTCCTGGTTTAGTCCTGGTCCAGTCCAGCTTTAGACCTTGGTCTAGACCTGCTGTCAGCTCCGCGCCGGGTCATGTGCGCTATCACACACGTGTCAGAGCGCAGTCTTCTCCCCCCTCCCCCTTCCCCCCCACACGCTTCACTATTAATAATTTTGTTGAAAATCTATGAAAGTTTGAGTGTTTAAACGAGAGACAAATGTGAGAAAAGTTTAAATCCAGTCTGAGAAAAGCGTATAATGTGTGTGGCTGAGCGCACATTATTTGAATTTTTGAGATTTCGCGTTTCGTAACTTGAATTTTCTTTCGTATCTAGAGACCAAAATTTACCGTGAAGGCATTTCGTAACTTGAAATTTTCGTTTGTTGGGTCATTCGTAAGGTGAGGTACCACTGTATTTATTTCTTAAAACTACCGCAAAAACATACATTAATAACAGGCCCCCTTCTCCACAGATCTGACCTGCATCAAAGTCAAAGTCAAAGTCAAAGTGTACTTTATTGTCAATTCACTATGTAACAGGCATTACACAGAGGACTGAAATTGCGTTTCACCAGACACCAAATGTGTAATTTAAACTAAAAACACACACGCACACACACACACGCACACACGCACGCACACACATGCACACACACATACACACACACACACACACACACACACACGCACACACATGCACACACACATACACACACACACACACACACACACACACATGCACACACACATAGCTACACTCATGGACATGAAGTGTATACAGACATCAACAATAAATAGACATAAGACATAGAGGTAAACATATACGCTTCCAACAAGAAGGACAGTTCGGTAGACTCTTCTTGGTAGCTGGTGTAGGTAAAAATGAAATGTGCAGTATGTAAGGTGCAATAAGTGAAGGTGCAACTGGTAAAGTGCAAGAGTGCTGAAAGCAGCATGGACATCAGTGTGTGTAAGATTGTTTTTTAGGATGTCAGTTACATGTTCATGGAATCTTCATGGAATTTTGGCATGATGTGGCCGTCTTGTCTCCGTGGAGAAATTTAAATCAAATGCCATAATGTAGAACATTCCAGGAAAAAAACAGCACCTACATGGACTACATGTTTTGGACCCTCTACCAGACTTTGTAACTTTTCTGGTGGAGGGTCCATCAAATACTTGTCTCCATGGAGATGCTATTGCATTGTCTGGGATGTTTCACGTATGGTAGCTACTATCTTGCTATCTTCACGGAGACCAGATCAAGTTACAAGTCAGATCTGTGGAGAATCAACCCTGCTCACAGTCAGAATACCTGTTATTTTTGAGCCATAAAACCACCTGCAATTTAATACATGTACAGTAAGGTAGAACTGTTTAATGTCATACTGTGGAACATTCCAGGCAGAGCTGGAATGTGAACATTTTTACATTGAAAGCCCAAGTGTCATATAGAGTGCAAGGCTTGTGAGGATTAACACCAAAGCATGGAGCCAATAAGACGAAGCTGGACAAAGTTGACATCCTGAGTGCGTTTAAATTATCACTGCTTTCCTATCCTGCACACACACACCAGATGAATCCACTATATTCACCAAACAATGTCCCATACTGCATGTATACATTTCTATCTCTCATCTAAACATGCCCAGGTTGACACTAGTTGCTGTGGTAATGTTTTTCCTGTCTGTATCTGGACTTAAGTGACCCCTGTCCATAGAGCTCTGCCTGCAGGCTGTGCTGACACCCACACAATACAGGCCCTGACGCAGAACACTAAACTTAAGTGCAATATGACAAAGTGCAAGATGGAACACAGGGGGAGGAAACCAGTCCAGATATGTGGGTTAAGCTTGTGTTTAGAAAGATTTTTTGAGGTTTCAGGTTAGAATTTTCTTCACTTTAGAGTCATTTAAGGTCCTATATTATGCAAAATTTACTCTTGTGAACTTCAATCCATGTTATATATATTTTTTACAGCCCCAAAAACATACCTGGAGTTGTGTTTTGTTTCATTCACACATGTTTGAGTAACCCTGCATTGTGATGTTATGAAGCTGTAGTTACGTAGTTGCCATCTTTTACTTTTAGTTCAGCAAAGAGTGGCAATTACAGGGCTGAAATTATCCAACTGATTCGAAGGCGTATGGAATTTAAAAACACAACGGAGCACTTCCTGTCCATGACATCAAGGTGGAACAGAGTGTATGTAGGATTTTTGTGTTAATGGTGTGTGAATGAAACAAAACATAACTATAGAGTATGTTTTTGATGAGGAAACATTATAAACATTATAACATTAACAATATAGATCAGAAAATAGCTTAATACGGGCCCTTTAAGCTATGCTATTTTAAATAAAAGCTTGTTACCTGATTTTGACTGTCTTAAAAATTCACAACTATTAGATGCCAGAGTGGAGTTTTGCTGTCCCTAACAACAACTACAACACTAACAGTGCACTTGTTGATTATCGGACAATAAAACTCTATATAATATGACGCAGACAAAACACAGCTGACTTATTTTGACCCCGAGCGCTGCTTATACAATATATCTATACTGGGCAAGAAAACAATTACATAAATACGTGTGAAAAATCGGGTACAGGGCCTTTAAGTTTAGACACAAGACTTTATGTCTGATTACAAGTTGCCTTTGCTGAAGCGATTTTAATTGTCGTTAACTATGCGTCAAAAACAATGTTATTTTCTCATATCGATTATAATTAAATAAAAATGTAATTCAATACATTTTTGAGCTTTAATTCACTTAGCTGTATAGACTTGGCATTGAACACAAAGAATAGTCAAAATTCTTCCTTCAAAGTCTGACTCTGCTCCAAACCACATACTGACAGAGGATTGGCTGTAGACCTCTTGTCTTAAAAGCTCTAATTATATCATTGACATTTAGAAATCACTCAATCTTCATCTTGATTAAAATTGGATTAATTGCCGCTGCCTTAATGCACTTTTTCATAATTGCCAAAAGACTTCTGGGCTGTTCTGTATATAGCATATACTGCATGTGTTATAGCATACAGCAAAACCTAAAAAATTGACAGATTTTTCAGACTGAGGCGATCACTCAAAGTGCTCATTGATGATGATGTTCCACAGGATCTGCGAGACACTGATCAATTCTGGAAAGTGAGGCCTTTCCTGAACCGCATCCTGAAAGGTTGCAAATCTCAGGCTCGACCAGAATGTGTTTCCATCGATGAGCAGATGATTCCATTCACAGGAGCTTGTCCGTTCCGACAGTATCTCCCAATGAAATCCAACCCAGTCGGCATGAAAAACTTTGTGTGTGCAACAGCTGATGGTATTGTGCTGGACTTTGAAATGTATCAAGGTGCAAACGCACTCCTTGAGCAGGTTGCAGTTCCTTGAATTTCGTATGGAAGTGGCCATGACCTTCTTGGCTCAGCATAACAATGAGAACTCTGACTTTTCAGAGCAGGAAGATGACCCAGAGGTTTCAGAGCAAAAGGCTGCTCAGGGAAAACTCGAGTGCGGTGTGTTACATGCAAGGTGTTTCTCTGCTTACAGGCAGGTCGCAACTGTTACACAGCTTTTCACAAATAGGTGAAAACATTTTCACACAGGCAAAAAAAAAGTTTACAGTAGTAGTTTTGCAGTGCCATGTTCAAAAATGTTCAGAATGTTTGAGAATGTTTTTGTATGATATTATACACATGCATATTCCTGCAACTGTTAGCAGCACTTCAAACGAGCAAAATTGTTTCTCATGTTTTATTTTGCAATCAAGAATAATGTTGCTTTGTATAGGCCTCAAATAAACAGATTTGCACACTATTACTTAATGTGAATTTATTGTGTTCTATCAAAATTTTAAACGAAGGTCCACATATGTGTACATCATTTTTCTCAGGAACTACATCATATGAAACAATGATTCTTTGTTTTTGCAATCATTAGGCCCTAATCATCCCAAAAAGCATGGAGAAATTAATAATGCATACCCTGACTGAGTTCGGGTCTTAAGAGGTTAAAGGTCCCATCTTATCCTATTTTCAGGTCTATGGTAAAAGGAGAAATTCAATTTGCCAACTGGACAAAGTTTATTTGGTCGAAGATGTTTCGCAGCTCATCCAAACGGCTTTGTCAGTTCTGGCTAGAGTGCTGATGGACACTGCTTATATCTAGCTGCAGAGAGGAGCTAACTACAATGAAATTACTCTGAAACTATCCCACCTCTTTGTTTCCAGTTTCTGTCTGGGCTCTTGTTTAGCATAACCATCCATCCATCCATCCATTTTCTTCCGCTTATCCGGGGCCGGGTCGCGGGGGCAACAGTCTAAGCAGGGACTCCCAGACTTCCTTCACCCCGGACACTTCCTCCAGCTCCTCCGGGGGGACCCATTCCGTACCATAATGGGTGTTTTCATACCTCTGGACCTGATCTGGCTAGCCCAGTTGTCTATGTTATAATGTTGTTTCCTTGTCAACATATATGGAGAGTTAAACCCCATACACTCAATCATTTTGGATAATTTCAACCCTGGAATTGCTAATCTCTGTTAAATATATATATTACTATACTGGAGTCACTTTAACTGCTGTTTGTTCACTGCTGAATCAAAGACATTTATTGTGCAGCGTTCCTGTGCCTTTTAACCCTACAGTGTTGTCTTTTTTAGTTGATTGTACATACTTATTATTATTATTATTTTTTTTTTATTTAACCTTTATTTAACCAGGTAAAAACCCATTGAGATCAAGACCTCGTTTACAAGGGTGACCTGGCCAAGAGGTCAGCAGCACACGTCCAGAGTAAAATAACAGTAAAATATCAAATGTAAAGTGCAATAGTTGTAAACAGTAAAATTAAGTGCAAATGATATTAAAAAGGTGCAAACAATTGTAAACACAAGCGATAAAATGCGTTAGTTAAAATGACAGTACATTTAAAAACACAGACACTGATTTATGGTTTTTTTTTGCCGATTATATAAAAAGGAGCGAAATGTTTTAAATGAGACAAGTTCAGTCATTTTCAGTTCAGTTTGAAGAGTGTTCCAGGCCGATGGAGCGGAAAAGCTAAAAGCCTGCTTTCCTAACTCAGTCCTAACACGAGGAACTTGCAGTTGAAAAATGTCACTAGATCGCAAGGCATAAGCATTGGTAGTTCTTTGAAGCAATGTACAAAGATACGAGGGTGCCAAGCCGACGAGTGCCTTGTAAACCAATAGCAACCAATGAGTGTACCTTCGTGTGCTCAGAGAAGGCCACTCTGCTTTGGCGTACAGTTCACAGTGATGCGTAAGGCGATTACAACCAGTCACAAACCTCAAAGCACAATGGTACACCGTGTTTAAGGACTGAAGACATTTAGAGGATGCAGTCATGTACAAGACATCACCATAATCCAGCAGAGGAACAAAAGTTGCTGAAACAAGATGTTTACGAGCTCTGAGTGAGAAACAAGATTTATTACGATAATAAAAACCTAGTTTCACTTTTAGTTTGCGCACCAGATTGGCAATATGTAGCTTGAACGAGAGCTCAGAGTCAAGCAGAAAACCAAGGTATTTGTAACTGCTGACAAGTTCTATTGATCTTCCTTGGACAGTTTTTATTTCAGGCATGTCCTCAGGAAAAAGACACTTATGAGAAAACACCATAACTTTAGTTTTCTCAGCATTTAAAACTAATTTCAGGGACTGCAGACGTGTCTGAACAATATCAAAAGCAGATTGTAAATACTCGAAGGCCTGTACTAATGAGGTGGAGCAGCAATAAATTACTGTGTCATCGGCATAAAAGTGGTAAGTGGCATTTGACAAATTAAAACATAAATTATTGATATAAATAGAAAATAAAATGGGTCCCATCACTGAGCCCTGTGGCACTCCTTTTGTGACTTTAAGGGAAGTTGAAAAAGATCCAGACATGTGCACACACTGTTTTCTATTTGACAGGTAGTCAGCAAACCAATCAGCAGCTTGGTTTGACATGCCTATACTGTTCAAGGAGTTAACAAGGAGAGAGTGATCCACAGTATCAAAGGCCTTGGACAAATCAATGAACAAAGCAGCACAATACTGCTTGCGATCAAGTGCAAGGATAAAATCATTAAAAACTTTTAAAGAGGCTGTGACAGTGCTGTGCTGTTTTCTAAAACCAGATTGAAAATCAGTTAAAATGTTGTGTGATTCTAAAAACACCTTCAGTTGGTCACTGACCAGCTTTTCAAAGACTTTTGCCAAAATACATAATTTAGAGATTGGCCTGTAATTGTTGACTTCTGAAGGGTCACCTCCTTTTAAAAGAGGAAGCACAAAAGCAGATTTCCAGACATAAATATTATTATTTATCTTAAATTTGATGCATGCTCATATTTTCCTACTATTTCTGAAACTTGCGTTGTGACACTACAATTTCCCCATTGTGGGACAAATAAAGGATTATCTTATCTTATCTTATAAAAGGTAAGTGGTAGCTGTTTACTTGAATTTGAGCTTTGGAGAGCTTAATAACGCAAGATTAACATGTGTGAACAAAACAAAACACAACTCCAGGTATGTTTTTGAGGAGATAACAACATCAGCTAAACAGCTAAAATCTCATAGTCCGTTTTAGAGTCTGTTTTACGTATAGGACCTTTAACCTAATTTGCAACAGACGTCCGATTATCTGAAAAGGGCTGATCATTCATAATTCCTTCTACAATGCACAAAGAAAGAAAATCAGAAAGCTGAAAAGAAGCACGTGACATCACCCTATAGAACAAATGCAGTGATTCTTCCTAAACACTAAAAGATTTATTTGTAATATCCAGAGGAGCCGTGGGACTGGCTCAGCTGGTTTCATTTTGAAACATGTACATGATGACTTCATTTCAGCACAAAGAGAACATATCCCCTCTCGGTGAATGGGAATTGTCACTCGCATATGAAAAAGCAACACGTGGGGAGAGCACATGTGTGGTGGATTAACATGGGGCTGGTGTGTAAGTGAGCCTAGGCCAGATAATAAGGAGCATGTCACTGTGAGGTTGTGAAAGCACAGATGAAGCTGGGCTTGTACTGGGTTGTAACCACATGGGGTAAAACCGCACTCAAAACATGACCAAATACTCACTTACAAGTACATAAGCTAATAGTTAAGATCACTCATGAGTACAAATTACTTACTTGGCTGTGTTCAGTTATGGGAATCCAACTCTGGTTAGATATATTTTACGATTTGGAGTTACCTTTTATAGAAATCAGATGATACCGTGCTGGTGCAGGTACCACTGTGGAATGCTCATATACAGCTCTGGAAAAAAATAAGAGACCACTGCAAAATGATTAGTTTTTCTGATTTTACTACTTATAGATATGTGTTTAGGCAAAAGGAACATTTTTGTTTGAGTCTATAACTGACATTTCCTCCATATTCCAAATAAAAATATTATCATTTAGAGCATTTATTTGCAGAAAATGACAAATGGTCAAAATAACAAAAAAGATACATGTTTTCAGACCTCAAACAATGCAAAGAAACAAGATCAAATTCATTTTAAAACAACATAATACTAATGTTTACACTTAAGAAGAGTTCAGAAATCAATATTTGGTGCAATAAGCCTTATTTTTAATCACAGCTTTCATGCGTCTTGGCATGCTCTCCACAAGTCTTTCACATTGTTCTTGGGTGACTTTATTCCACTCCTGGTGCAAGAAGTGAAGTAGCTCAGCTTTGTGTTTGTGTTGGAATTCAACAGATGCTGGAATGGAATGGCTGTAATACATGTAGAGATGCTGATTTCAGAAAAAAAATGCAGTGGTCTCTTATTTTTCTCCAGAGCTGTGTGTAACATGCCCTGTTTTGACATTCAGTTTCACCCCTGATTTTAAAAAAGTGTTATCAAAAACATGCCTGAAGAGGTTTTAA
The DNA here is from genome assembly GCA_036785185.1 of Paratrypauchen microcephalus. NCBI lineage: Eukaryota > Metazoa > Chordata > Actinopteri > Gobiiformes > Gobiidae > Paratrypauchen > Paratrypauchen microcephalus. The sequence goes on along the minus strand of JAVJIX010000005.1, from coordinate 6,378,060 downwards.
ATGTCATCCATACACGTTTTAGTAATTTAGCAATCACTCCTGGCCCATATTCAACGCCCTCTTTACGATTAGATTCTGTCCAAGGCTCAGCCCACAAGCCTACGTCACCCATGCTCTCCATGCTCTCACACGACAATTCTCCATAAATATACAAAAGCGTAAAAAACTGTACATAACAAACTTGATGCTGATTGTGTTCCGATAACGCTCCCCCCAATTTGCAACAAAAGGCTGATTGTGCATTGCTGAAAGTGCTGATCATTCATAAAAGCTGAAAATACATGACATGACATAAGAGCATGACATCATCACATCGCACCATTGACGAGCACCGGATTTTGCTTCATCGTGAGCTTTACAAACACCGACAGATCTGATAGCGGTCTGTTAGAAATACTGATGAGGATGAACAGAAAACAGAGTAAAACAAATCACCAAACTTGGAATACAAAGAAACGGTCTGGCGTGCCTGATATGGAACAAATGAGAAGTGCAAAAGACACCATATCAGGCACATTAATGAGAAAGAAAACGTGTGTATTGTGATGGGCCTCCACCAGCTGTGCCCCGTCCACAGAACTGTCAGCTGGTCAAAGGGCTATCAGAGTCTGCAGCGTGTGAGAACAGAGACTTTTTCTCAAGCTCCATAATAGGGCAAGCTCAGTAAAGTTATAGCTTACAGGCCTGTGAAAGAACACTGCACCAATGATCTTAATATTTCCTGTTTACTTCCTGTTCACAATTTTAGCCTCACCATTTTTTATTTACTTTATTTAAAGGGTTCATATGATGCTATTTTCTGATCTCTGTTATAATGTCGTTTCCTCATCGCAAACATACTGTACCTGGAGTTGTATTTTGTTTCATTCACGCATTTTTAACACACAAACCTTGCATATTTAGGCTGAGACTCTGTTCCGCCTTGTAATGTCATGTGCTCCACTGTGTTTTTAAACTCCACACACCTTCACTGGAGTCATTCGGATGATTTCAGCCTTGGATTTGCCTCTCGCTACTGAACCAAAGGTAAAAGGAAGTCAAAAACTACCACTACATGACATCACAAGTTGGGACAGAGCTTTTTGAGCTTTGGAGAATCCTCAAACATGTGTGAATGAAACAAAATACAACTCTGGGTATGTTTTTGATGAGAGAACAACATTCAAACATGGGCTAAATCTCACAAGAACCAATTCTGTGTAATATAGCTTTTAACGAAAATAGCTCCATAAACAGCTCTGCAATATTTAAACAGAAAAGCAATGGCATAATTGAATAAAATGTTATGTTTATTATTCTTTTGGTAATTATCAATAGAGAACGAGTTTCTTTTTGTCCTTATGAGGCCTAAAACATATTACAAAATCATTTCAATATTTATATCTTGAGAAAGCTGTATTGTTGCATCCATAGTAATTAGTCATGAAAACAGGGCACATCTGTCATTACAAGGTTTTATGATTGAGCCAAACACTGGCCCAAACCCACTATTAAGTCTAAATCACCAGGAAAAAATGCATTATTCTTGGTTATATTGTGAAAACAGGTCTGCAGATGCATGTGTCCCTCATTATACCAGTTGTAGGCTATATTTGCAGCCTTTTACCATTACTGTGCAGTAAAGTAAAGTATGCCCCTCCAAACAAATGGGACTGGGTCATCTTGAGTAGACATTTGGTCTCTGGTGAACCTGGTTGAACTCCGGCTCTTCTTATCTCTGCCTGATGAGTCTGGACTGTGCTGCCGGTACCATTCCTCAGAGACAGAGAGACAGAACAAGACAGATAGAGACAGAAAGAGAGAAACAGGAGAAACAGGGAGAGAAAGAGAGAAGCGACAGAGAGATCTGGAAAGCACTTGTGTACAGCTGTACTTGTGTACAGCTGTACTTGTGTACAGCTGTACTTGTGTACAGCTGTGCAGTGAAAAAATAAACATCAAACATCTGCGCTAATTACACTTTCTGATATGTAAATTCTTTGAAAATTCTGTTCCAAACTGTTACTCAGTACACAAATAGTTTCTTCACATACTTTTTTACTTTTCTTACTTAATAATTATTTAGTGGCTATACCAGGGGTGGGCAAACTTTTTGACTCGTGGGCCACAAAGGGTTCTAAAATTTGACAGACGGGCCGGGCCGGACCAGGAGCAGGTGGATTTAGTGTTTTGGTAATCCACATAAACATGGGATATGTAGAAAACATGTGCTTTATTTCAATTAAAAATGAACAAAAGCATTACAACAAAATGTCCATCTTTCAAGTTCCACAGTATTTAGCTATTTATTGAAATGACTCTTAAAACACAGAACATTTAATTAATAAAATACAGCTTTTTTATTACTAACAGTTACTATTTTAAAGCACTGAAAGTTCTGTTCTCCTTCAGTTTTTTTTTTTTTTTTTTTTTTAAGTGTCTAGAGTGATATGTCTTTTTATGGAATACAGGTTATGCCAATATGGGGGGTGGGGGGTGGGAGATGGGTAAGGTGAGAGTTCGGGTGTGAGTTCGGCTGTCAGGAGGCTGAACTCACACCTGAACTCTCACCTTACCCATCTCCCACCCCCCACCCCCCATATTGGCATAACCTGTATTCCATAAAAGACATATCACTCTAGACACTTAAAAAAACTGCTGCTAAGGACGACTGTTGCACTGTTGCACATTTACATTTACTACTGGATTTTACTCCTGTTGCACTGTTGTTTACTACTGTTATTGCACATTACTACTGGGATTTTTACTACTGTTGTTTACTCCTGGTATTGCACTAGAATTACTACTGTTGCACATTTATTTTATCTTAACTTCAATGCACATTCTATTGCACATGACCATTTCACTGCTGTATCTTCCATTGCACATTTTTGATGCACACTGCACACTTTGGAAATCTGTATATAGGTATTATTTATTATGTTGCACTGCTTTAAGATTTTAGATCTTAGACTTTAGTTTAACTTTAGATCTCCGTCTTAGATAGTTTTTGTTGTGTTTTGTCCTCATATTGTATCTTGTACACTGTCTTTTTGCACTACCTGGCCAGAGAGAAACGAAATTTCGATTCACTGTATGTTGAACACATATGGCAGAATTGACAATAAAGCTGACTTTGATCTTGATCTTTGAGGTTCTTTCGTTCTTTCGTTGACTGTTTTGTGAGAAAATTTCTTCAAGTTCAGCGGGCCGGATTAAAAAGCTTAACCGTAGTTTGCCCCTGCCTGGGCTATACTCTACCCACCTCTGCCCATTGATTATACATGCATTCCTGTAGTTTTTCTTTCTTCCCTCTTGGGTTACATTAAGATTAGCAAGGTAACTTAATTTGAATTAGATATTTATTTGTGTTTTCAGACAGGTTTTTATATGAATCAAATCCACTTTTCACTTCACTTTGAACTGTGATGAAGTGTGATTCTCAAACTGCGGATTACAATTTCTGAACTCTTGCATGAGAAAAAAAACGGCTTCTTGTGTTTATTATTTTATTTTTGTTTTCATTGACTAAGAACTCATTTTCCAAAACCTGGAAATGTTGCTCACCATCCATGAACTCATACACCTCAGAGTCCACTCTCTACTCTTACCTGTGCAATAACCTGCTTCATAACCCACGTGTAATACTTATACTATGTTCTGCTCAGCATAATAAGTTTGCATTTTGACTTTAATAAGTATGAAAATATGTTTATATTAGAAGTAATTCATAAGGTTCTAAAAGGTAAAGTGGTGTTTAATCTAAGTTTTGTACTACTTACTCTTACTTTGATACATCGTGACACAGGAAGTGAACTCTGGCAGAGGAAGTTTTCTTTAATACAGGAAGTCAGTTCAATGTGGCAAACAAGAAAGTGTGGTCTCTAATGTGCTATGCAATGTTTCATGAACCCGCCAGAAAGCAATGACTGTAAGCATTATAGTTGGTTTAATTTGTCTGGTATTTCTTTTATGTAAGTTTAGTAAAGATTGAGTAAGGTTAATTCATTTAATAGTTGGATATTTCTCTGCAACCTCCGTGTAATGTTATGTTAAGCTAACGTGCGTTGTCATTACTTTAGATGTCAGCATCTGTTGTTAATTCTGTTAGCTATCCTACAGTACAGTAAGTAACAGCAATGTTATTTTCTTTCTTTTGTAGTTTCACTCCGATTCATGTTGCCATTTTGATGAAGAAGTTAATAAAAGGAGCAAGCACGCTCATTTTCCTGGCTCTTGAAAAGGAGTTTGGCCGACTGTTTAATCTACGTTCACGCTCAGGGAGCATAACACTTAGAGAGAGCAGTACAGTGAAAAGTCAGACCGTCAGGAGGATTCACGCATTGTAGTCATGGAGACCCGCGCAGCAAACGGACAAGACGGAGCTCCTTCAGTGGCCAGTTCCAAACGCTCCTCTTCCTCACGGTATTCAGTAGTTGACGCTGCTGCCAGAGCCAGGGCCACTGCTGAAGCTGCACGTGCGCGAGCTACATTCGCACAAAAAGAGATGGAATTGATGAAGCAGAGGGCTAGATTGGATTTAGAAAAGGCGACACTAGAAGCAAGCTTACATGCACTTGAACTTGAGAGGGCAGCAGCTGCTGCCAATGCTGAGGCTGAAGTCTTAGAGGCAGCAGCGGCAGGAAAGGAGTCAGAGGACATGCACAGTCTCCGAAGCAGTGTCACACCACAGGAGAAACAAAGGCGGACGGAGGTTTATGTCGAACAACAGGCCGCTCAGGTCCGCTCCAGCTCCCAGGCTCCCCCTCAAAGCGCACCACAACCCCGTCAAATGAAAGAGTCACCACCAATGACACAGCCAGGTTTTATTTCAAGCCCCATAGATCCCAATGACGCTCAAACAGTGTATTCACAAGGGAGCGTGTACTTACAGCCTCCACAACTTCCCAGCTCCTACCCTCACTCTCCATTTGAAAGTCATCAGCAGCAAGGCTACCCCTCATGCCATCGTCCAAGCCACCCCGACTATCCACCTAGAAATGACACCCACAAACCTCACGTCACACAGGGTGCTGACATGATAGACTTTGCCAGGTATCTAGCCCGCAGGGAGCTAGTTACTACAGGGCTCACTAAATTTGATGACAGGCCTGAAAGCTTTAGAGCATGGCAGTCCTCATTCTTTAATGCTATCCATGGCTTGGGGTTAACAGCTAGTGAAGAGCTAGACCTACTTATCAAATGGTTAGGGAAGGAGTCCTCCGAACACGTAAAGAGAATGCGAGCCGTGTACATCACAGATACCCAGACTGCACTTAAATTGTCTTGGTCAAGACTCCAAGAATGTTATGCCACACCGGAAGTGATAGAGAGTTCACTGTTCAAACGCTTAGACAGCTTTCCTCGTCTAACTTCAAGGGAGAATGTTAAGCTGAGGGAGTTAGGTGACCTGCTCATGGAGGTACTTTCAGCCAAAGCAGATGGATATTTGCCCGGCCTCAACTACCTCGACACGCCGCGGGGTGTTAATCCCATCGTTGAGAAGCTGCCACCGAATCTTCAAGAAAAATGGCTGTCATCAGGCTCAAGATACAAGGAACAACACAGGGTTTGTTTTCCCCCATTTGCCTTCTTTGTGGACTTTGTTCGCTGTCAAGCAAAGGCAAGAAATGACCCTAGCTTTATCCTGAACTGTAGTCAACAGCGCAGTGAGAGGGTCACGGCAAAACCTGAGGGTTTGAGAACTGCCATATCTGTCCACAAAACTGACGTGGTGGCTACGGCAGAGTCCAATCTGCCTCAGGGAGCAGGAAAAGCCAATGATCCAGCTAAGTTCTGTCCACTTCATAACAAGCTGCACCCCCTAGAAAAATGTAGAGGCTTTAAAATGAAGCCACTCGCAGAACGCAAAAGGTTACTGAAAGAACACAAAAGATGCTACAAATGCTGCTCACCTTCTCACCTAGCTAAAGAATGCCCTGCAAAGCTCAAGTGCAGTGATTGTGAGAGTGATGAACATTGTACATCTCTGCATCCTGACACCCCCCTTTCTCAAACCGCATCCTCTGTCACACAGTCACACACGGGACAGCAGAATGGTGCTCCTCCAGAGATCGAGTCGAAGTGCACCAAAATATGCGGAGATGGTCTCCCTGTGCGTTCATGCGCGAAGATATGCCTGGTCCAGGTTTACCCGCAAGGCAAAAGAGAACAAGCCGTCAAAATGTATGCCATCCTGGACGACCAGAGCAACCGCTCGCTGGCCCGGTCAGAGTTTTTCCAGCTCTTCGGCGTCCACGGCAGCCCTTCACGCTACCTCATGAAGACCTGTGCGGGCACCTCGGAGATGCTTGGCAGGAAGGCAGTAGAGTTCCAGATAGAAGCCATGAATGGCAAGGTGTGCTTAGATTTACCCCCACTCATTGAATGCAATGAAATGACAAGCAATAGGGCAGAAATCCCATCACCAGAGGTCGCTCTTTCGCATGCCCATTTAAGACCTGTGGCCTCCCAAATCCCAGAACTCGATCCTGAAGCACAGATCCTAATATTGCTGGGTAGGGACATCATCCGCGTGCATAAGGTGAGAGAGCAGATTAATGGGCCCAACAGTGCACCCTTTGCACAGCGCTTAGACCTCGGGTGGGTCATAGTTGGGGAAGTTTGCATCGACAGCATACGCAAGCCCACTGTAGCTGTCTACAAAACTAATATCCTACAGAACGGGCGTCCGTCTTTCCTGACACCATGCCAAAGTCACATCCACGTGAAAGAGAGGGCAAGCTATGGCGGGGAGCAGAGACATGGTCTCCCTCGCCATCCAGCAGTCAGCGTTCATGCTAAAGACGAGCTCGGCCTCAACGTGTTCAGTAGAACAGAAAACGACAACAAACCTGCATTGTCCTTTGAGGATGAGACATTTCTGAAAACAATGCATGAACAGTTCGTTCAGGACAAGCAAAACAGCTGGACTTCTCCACTGCCATTTCGGTCACCCAGGCCACACCTCCCAAATAACCGTGCTCAGGCCCTCTCTCGCCTCCACTCCTTGCAACGCATGCTGAACAAAAACCCTGAAATGAAAGAACAGTTTCTTGCTTTTATGGATGGACTCTTTAAAAACGGGCACGCAGAGGAAGCACCCCCTCTCGGCGAGAACACAGAGCGTTGGTATTTACCCTTCTTCGGTGTGTTTCACCCCCAAAAGCCAGGCCAGATTAGGGTTGTCTTTGACTCTAGCGCACCAGAGGGTGGCATCTCGCTGAACAGTGTCTTACTCTCAGGCCCTGATTTAAACAACTCCCTTCTCGGAGTCCTGCTCAGATTCCGAAAAGATCTCATTGCGGTTACTGCTGACATCCAGCAAATGTTCTATGGCTTCTTAGTGAGAGAAGATCACAGAAATTACTTACGATTCCTCTGGCACAAAGACAACGACCCGAAAAAGGAGGTAACTGAGTACCGCATGCGTGTGCACGTTTTCGGCAATAGCCCCTCGCCAGCAGTGGCCACGTATGGCCTACGGAGAGCCGCTCAACAGGGCGAAGAGAGGTATGGATCAGACTCGCGTTGCTTCGTCGAGAGACACTTTTACGTGGACGATGGGCTCATCTCCCTCCCGACTGAAGCCGAGGCCATTGAACTGCTCAAGCGCACACGAGCATCACTTGCTGAATCTAATCTCAAGCTGCACAAGATTGCCTCAAACAGCGTTGAGGTGATGAAAGCATTCCCACCCGAAGATCTGGCAGCAGGCTTAAGAGACTTAGGCCTTGACAAGGAAGCCCTGCCTGTGCAGAGAAGTCTCGGTTTGTGCTGGGACATCGACTCTGACACTTTCACCTTCAGAGTGGCGGTCAGTGACAAGCCATTTACACGTCGTGGAGTGCTGTCCACAGTCAACAGCCTCTTCGACCCACTGGGCTTTGTTGCCCCAGTGACCATTCGAGGACGAGCGCTGTGGAGAGAACTTTCTACAGAGGTGTGTGACTGGGACGCGGACCTCCCTGCAGACAAGCTCAATAAATGGGAAACTTGGAAAAAGTCACTACAAGACCTGAGCTGCCTTCACATTTCCCGCTCATACATACAGCAGTCCCTGTCCAGTGCCACATACACAGAGCTGTGTCTCTTTTCGGACGCTTCTAATTGGGCCATAGGAGCAGTAGCTTACCTAAGGGTCATCACACCAGATGGGCAGTGCAGAGTGGGCTTTGTGCTCGGGAAAGCAAAGTTAGCCCCTCAACCAGAGCCAACCATTCCCCGCCTTGAACTGTGTGGAGCTGTGCTGGCCACAGAAATGGCTGAATTGATTCTGGAGGAGCTAGATCACAAGCCAGATAAGGTGAAGTTTTTCTGCGACAGCAAAGTAGTGCTTGGCTATATACACAATGAGACTAAGAGGTTCTTTGTATACGTACACAACCGCGTTCACCGCATACGACAATCAACCTCTCCCCAGCAGTGGCACTACGTGCCCACAGATCAAAACCCAGCGGACCTGGCCACTAGGTCAGTGCCCGCATCGCAGCTCAACACTACCATTTGGTTCACAGGTCCTGAGTTCCTTCACAAGTCGCAGCAGTCCGGGACTGACGAGATTTTTCCATTGGTGGATCCTGAAACAGACAAAGATGTGAGGCTACAGCTGACCACCCTTGCCACTCACGTAAGCGAAAATAAATTCACAGAGCGCTTCAAGAAATTCTCCACTTGGGGGTCTTTGCTGCGGGCACTCTCTTTCTTAATTCACCAAGCGTCATCACTCAGGCGAGGTTTGCCAGGCACGTGCAAAGGGTGGCACCTGTGTAAAAAACCTCGCACTCCAGATGAGCTGGCCGCAGCTAAGAAGCACGTACTCATGTCCGTCCAAAGGGATACTTATCCGGAGGAGTATAAAGCACTGCAAGAGAATCGCCCTATTTCAAAGTCAAGTGTGATCCTGGAGCTCGACCCTTTCCTGTGTGACGGCGTCCTGAGGGTCGGGGGACGTCTAAGACATGCCTCTGAGAATCTTGAGGTGAGAAATCCAGTCATTCTTCCAAAACAGAATCACGTCACAAAGCTGCTGGTGACGCATTACCACACAGAAGTGCAGCACCAAGGGCGACACCTCACAGAGGGGGCAGTGAGGGCCGCTGGCCTGTGGATCGTCGCAGGCAAGAGGCTGATAGGCTCAGTCATCCACCACTGCGTCACCTGCCGAAAGCTGAGAGGTAAGCTTGAGATACAAAAGATGGCTGACATTCCCCCAGAGCGTCTGGACACATCCCCGCCATTCACACATGTGGGCTTAGATGTTTTTGGGCCCTGGAATGTGGTCACCAGACGCACCAGAGGTGGCGTGGCTCATAGTAAGCGGTGGGCTATACTCTTTACCTGCATGAGCACAAGGGGCGTGCACATTGAGCTGATCGAATCCATGGACTCAGACAGCTGCATCAATGCCTTGAGAAGGTTTTTTGCAGTTAGGGGGCCAGCAAAGCAGCTGAGATCCGATCGGGGCACAAACTTCATTGGGGCGAGCTCTGAACTGGGCCTAAGACCAGACGATCCGGGTCAGGTCAGCACTGTGAAATACCTTCATGAGCACGGGTGTACATGGGAGTTCAACCCGCCACATGCGTCCCATATGGGGGGCGTATGGGAGCGCATGATTGGCGTGGCCCGCAGAATTCTTGACGCCATGCTGTTGCCAGCTAAGCGTACAAATCTAACTCATGAGGTGCTGTCTACCCTAATGGCGGAGGTGTCTGCCATAATCAATGCAAGGCCGTTAGTCCCTGTGACCTCCGATCCCTCCTACCCAACGCTTCTGACACCTGCAATGCTGTTAACCCAAAAACCTGGGTTGTCTGCTCCAGACGGCAGTTTCAATGAGAAAGATCTTTTCAAGTGTCAGTGGAGACAAGTGCAGGCACTTGCCAATGAGTTTTGGACACAATGGAGGAAAGAGTATCTCCATACCCTTCAGCCGAGGCGCAGATGGCGCACAGCATCTCGAGACCTACAGGCCGGAGACGTGGTGTTACTCAAAGACATTCATTCTCCTCGCAACGAGTGGCCTATGGGCCTGGTCACTGCCACCATCCCAAGCGTGGATGGAAAGGTCAGGAAGATTGAAATCAAGACCACTTCTCAAGACAAAGTAAAGACTTTTCTGAGGCCAATTTCTGAAGTTGTTTTGCTCTTGCCAAAGGAAGGCCAAGGGTCTAGTTTGGACATTTAAGTGTTAAAGTGGCATTAAATGCCAGACGGGGAGTGTTCTGCTCAGCATAATAAGTTTGCATTTTGACTTTAATAAGTATGAAAATATGTTTATATTAGAAGAAATTCATAAGGTTCTAAAAGGTAAAGTGGTGTTTAATCTAAGTTTTATACTACTTACTCTTACTTTGATACATCATGACACAGGAAGTGAACTCTGGCAGAGGAAGTTTTCTTTAATACAGGAAGTCAGTTCAATGTGGCAAACAAGAAAGTGTGGTCTCTAATGTGCTATGCAATGTTTCATGAACCCGCCAGAAAGCAATGACTGTAAGCATTATAGTTGGTTTAATTTGTCTGGTATTTCTTTTATGTAAGTTTAGTAAGGATTGAGTAAGGTTAATTCATTTAATAGTTGGATATTTCTCTGCAACCTCCGTGTAATGTTATGTTAAGCTAACGTGCGTTGTCATTACTTTAGATGTCAGCATCTGTTGTTAATTCTGTTAGCTATCCTACAGTACAGTAAGTAACAGCAATGTTATTTTCTTTCTTTTGTAGTTTCACTCCGATTCATGTTGCCATTTTGATGAAGAAGTTAATAAAAGGAGCAAGCACGCTCATTTTCCTGGCTCTTGAAAAGGAGTTTGGCCGACTGTTTAATCTACGTTCACGCTCAGGGAGCATAACACTTAGAGAGAGCAGTACATACTATACTATATTATGTGCAATACGAAAATCTTTTGAGCAGTATTACCACCTGTAAAATACTCTACTTACACCTTATTTAATCCTACCTGTCCTTTTGTATTTTATTATATATTATTACATATTTTTTATTATATTGTTTACTTTTTTCCCTTGTATTTGGATTGCATGCTATTAGTACTTCTCGACTATCTTAGCGAGTCAACGGGTTCTTCTGATCCTAAGCATTTCATTACATTGTTGACCTTGTGTTGATGCTGCATATGACAAATAAACAATCTTGAATCTTGAATCACTGTACATGTGACAAGCCCAGTCTGTAAAAGTCACTACAGAAATCACTGGACCTTCACTTCAAATCCTGCTACTTTCATGACTGGCAGCTCACTCGGAGACTGTAGTCTGTCAGGGTGGGGTCAAGTCAAATGAGATTTTGAAAGCTCTCAAATTAAAGGGTCTCTCTTTGAAATCCCTACACCAGGCAGGGCCAGTTCATTCAAGCTCTGCTCCCTCTCAGCCTGTTATCTGATTTAAAGGGGAAGTGAAGTTTACACTGCTGATAGCGGCTCTCACTGATATTGTCTGTGTACAACTCACTGTCTGACCCCAGTGACCGTCCATTGAGAACACACACACCCTCTGAGGCTCCATTGACAAGCACAAAGCTGAATGACGCTGACCCTAAAGCCAAAAAGCTGTAAACTTCCACATTTTCAGCTATTTTCATAGCCTTTATTCCCTTTAGAAGCAGATTTTACATATTTGTACTTAATTTAAAGGTGCATTACGTAACTTTTTGGTTGGGATCTATCACCTGCGTGTTTCTATGTTATTGCTCTGCCTGGAATGTTCCACAGTATGGCATTAAACAGCTCTATCTCACATTTATTCAATTACAGGTGGTTTTATAGCTCAAAAATACATTTAAAAGCAGGTATTCTGATTGTGAGCGGGGTTGCCTCTTCACAGAACTGACCTGTAACTTGGTCTGGTTTGGTCTTCATGAAGATAGAAAGGTTTAATGCCATACTGTGAAACATTCCAGACAAAGCAACAACATCTCTGTTATCTTCTATTTCTTCTATTGTCAGAGATCTGCTGAAAAGCTTGTGGGGTTTATTTTTTAGCATGTTTGTAGTTTAAGCAAACAAAACTATACAAATAAGAATAGCTAGAGTGTTTCTGTAAAACAAAATTCAGCACAAATCTTTATTAAAATCACTACATCTCAAGCTTTATTACATCTCAAAATCTGCGCTTTTTACTCTCGAAACACATTTTTAAACAAGTACTTCATACTTTTACTAGAGTATTTCTTTGCTCTGTTGTCTGTGCTTTCACTTAAGTATCAAAATGGAGTACTTCATCCACCACTGCTCCTAAGTACCATAAGTACACGTGTTTTGACATATTCCTCAATGTCAGCAACCTTAAATACCTCAGTGTAGGCGTTTTTGCACTGGAACTAGAGATGACGAGACACAGTTTTCACGAGAAGAGACACGAGATCAGAAGGCACGACTCAATTTTGACATAAATTGTTAAAAAATATATATATTGTGCAGCTCAGTTCGCAATTATGGTCCTACTGTTTTTTTATTTATTTTATTTATAGGTATACTTTTTCTAGTGGGAGGTCTGTTTCTCTCCAAAGAAATGTTATTGCTTCATGGGCGACACAGCAATTATTCAGAAACCAACTCTAATCTGTCTTATTACAGTCAAGGTGTGACAAGCATCATGGGAGAATACAAATGGCTGTATTTTAAAGTCTAAATATCTTCATAGAGTTGTTACTTTAAATGGTGAGTGACTGGGGATAATGAGAGTTACAATTACTTAGAAATGGTGGGGAGACTTTCCATTTCAAACTAAATCTTTAACACTTCAGAAGTCAATGAGCCAAACAAGTGCACATAAAGCACTTCTGTCTGACCCCACAGCTGTTACAGTGGTTTATGGAGAAATCCTGGGAAAGAAAACGTGTAATGTCATATCATTTTCTTAAGCGTTTTCCCTCTATTCCTCTTCTGTTCACATCATCTCCAAAGACAACCTCGGCATCTTTTAAGCTCTGTTACTTTTGTCGCCTCCTGTCATTTCTTATGTAAAACCACATACACTGATATGTATAAAGCTGTTCATTGCAATGTATCTAAGTAGCATGTGCTATCTTTAAAAAGAATAATAATACATACGATACGTCATTCTTAAAGCTGAAATAAGAACTACTAACCTATCTGTCTGGAATGCTCCACAGTATTGCATTAAACAGCTCTCCCTTACTTTTATTCCATTACTTTTATTCAATTTTTCTACATTTTCTTATTTACTTATTTATTATTATACTTACCTTGTCTGTATGCACTTTTTTGTTCTAATTTTCTTTTGCACTAAGCTGCCTGGAGCTAATTGAATTTATCCTATGTGAGATCAATAGAGACTTATCTTATCTTATCTTATCTTATCTTATCTTATCTTATCTTACAGGTGGTTTTATGATTCGGCTGCAAAGGCAACAGGCTCTGTTTGATCACGATCATCACACAGCTGGTGATTACAGTTAAGTGTAGAACAAGAACAAGGCACACCTTACATCTGATTTCTCATCAAATTCATAAGACTTAGTTGCCTGGAAGAATCCATGGCTCATCGCTGTACCAGCGGCGAGTCTGGTAACGCTTGATCCAGAATGTGCTGCTGTTGTGCTTAGACAGACAGCTAAGTGAACCAATCAGAGAACAGTTAACGGACAGCGACGTGAACCAAGCCGGTAGGAAGCAATGCAAAAACATCTTTTTTGAAAAGAAAGGCCTCTAGAGCTGTCAGCTGCTGTGGTTTTAAGGAATCGATGTGTTTTAGGTCATTTAAGACCAATTTTACAGCTGAATGGAAGGGACGTTGCGGGCAAAGGCGGGTGCACTGACGTCACCATCTTTGAACGAATCAGAATTGCGGAGTCCGTTGTTAACCGGAGGAGTGAGGATGGAGCGAGGGTGTCCAAATGGTATCGCGCTGTATAGGAAATACAGAGAGATATCATTTGGCTGGCCAGGTAAAAGACTTAGGGCCAACAACAATAATGGAACAATAGCAAAACATCTGTGGAAGTGGTGGTAACGGTAATAACATTATCAGTAACTTCAGTGGTGGTACCGGTGTGTATACTTGACTGTGCCAAAAGTGTAGTAATTGTGGTATAAGAACAGTATTCATTGGATAAGCATTGAACAAACTGCCATCATAGACACTCCTATAGTCTGGTGCAGACACCCACTGCACCAGACTATAGAGGGACAGAGGAGATAATACTCCCTACAACTGTACAACAACTCGCCCCCTGCACCAGACCACTAAGGGACAGAGGAGCTCATTCTCCAACAGGCTCCTACAGCTCCGCTCAAACTCTGAGATACAGGACTACATTCATACCAGACTCTCTACAACTGTACAACAACTCACCCTTATGTAATAGATAATACTCCCTAGACAATACTCCCTTGGCGGCACGGTAGCTGAGTGGTTAGCGCTCTTGCTTCACAGCAAGAAGGTTCCGGGTTCGATCCCCGGGTCGCCCAGGCCTTTCTGTGTGTGTTCTGTGTGGAGTTAGCATGCACGGTCTGGGTTCGATCCCCGGGTCGCCTGGGCCTTTCTGTGTGGAGTTTGCATGTTTCTCCCCGTGTCTGGATGGGTTTTCGCCGGGCACTCCGGTTTCCCCAATCAACCCAAAACATGCACCATAGGTACCTCCAGCTTAGGTCCTGACCAAACCGAAGCAAGAAGATCATGGAGATGATGTGTGTGCAGTAATGTGTGTGCTGCCCACTGCTCCTAATAGTGGAATAGTAATCCTATATATATATATATATATATATATATAGGATGGGTTAAAATGCAGAGAAGAATTTCTCCAGTGTGAGATCAATAAAGTCACTTCTTCTTCTTCTTCTTCTTCTTCTTCTTCTTCTTCTTCTTCTTCTTCTTCTTCTTCTTCTTCTTCTTCTTCTTCTATAACTGTATATGACTGGGATTGTACATCTTATTTGATATTGTATTTTATATTTTATTACTACTTCTATTTTCTTCTATTTAAATCTGATTTGTACATATACACTTATTATCACAATTTTATTTTATACAAAACAATTTCCCTTGTGGATCAATAAGGTTTGTCTAAGTTTAAGTCTAAGTATTCTCTTTCACAAGTTGCCTAAGCAAGGAAATCACTTGTTGAGTAAGTTTACTTTGGTACTTCTATTAGCCTATATCAGTTTGACAAACTATTTTAAATATGTGGTACTTTATTCCCTCGTAGTGGACATAAATGACCCCTTACCACAATGACTAGCAGGAGGGGCTTGACTGTGGGACACCAGCGCGTAATCCCGCCCCTCGCTGTGCAGAGCTGGTGCACGGGCAGCCGCAGAGACCATCGCAGGCGAACGCTGGAGCAGCCCACTTCTGTGTGCAGAATGCATGTTCACCAGGCTCTCCGTGGAGCGCTCACGTCCCGACCCTGTGTTTCCGCGGCCACAAATAAGCTACTCAGGAGTCGAGGATAACCAAGTTGGATGTGGCAGACGGACAGAGGGCCGACAGCCCGGAGCGACCGGACCAGGAGCAGAACTTCACAGCAATACGGACTGTCGCTCTTTTCTGAACGTGAACAATCATGCATGTGCTTCTCTGGGGTCTAGGGTTGCTACTATTCCCTGATGTATTGAATGTAGTCGCGTTACCGGAGAAACTGCTTTTAAATCAGAATACAGGTACAGTATGACGCTTTTGTGCGCCCACGGTTACTTTCTTCTACTGCTTTTCTTGCACCACCGCGGAGGGTTACGAATGAATGGATCTTGAATGCAGCCACAGCTTTAGAGTTTTTCCCCGCAGAAAAAAAAGTTCACTGACAGGAGGGAATAGCTTTGCATCTTCCTATCTTTGAATGAATTGCGCGTAAAAACCGCATGGAATCAATTAACTACCTTTTTTTTCTTAACTCTTTGTACTCTAGGAAAGGATGACTTCAGTGTTTATGAAATTGTGACCCCTGAACGTGTGAATGAAGCCGGTGACAAGTTTCCAACTACTATGCATTTTAAGAGGAAAAGGCGAAGTTTGGAGGAGAACACTGGCAGTGCGCCGGATCACTGGGCCTCACCAAATATTCACTACAGGATCCGCGCGTTTGGTCAGAGCTACCACTTGAACCTCACGCGATATTCGGGATTTATCGCACCTCTGTACACTGTGACAGTACTCGGACTACACCGGAGAGAAAACATAACTGCTTTTGCAACAGATGGGCAGGAGCAGGACACTGAGCTGCGGCACTGCTTCTACCAAGGATACGTAAATGCGCGATCTGAACACGCCGCGGCCGTCAGTCTGTGCTCTGGATTGGTGAGTTTTTACGCACGACTTTATCTACATCTTAACATGTCACCAGTACTGTAGTAACGTTTTAATAACATTTAAACTCTTATAAATTCTTCATTTCATCAGGATTTTACACGAAAGGTACTTTGAAGTAAAAGCTCATGAGAAGTTTTTGTTTAGAAACGGCGCCTTCTCTTCTCTTCTCTGCCTTTGCCCTAAATCAATGTGTTTCTCTGGCGGAAGAACGCTCTTAGCTGCTCTCCTCTCCTTCCTCACGACTTTAACGAACAGTTTTCTCTGTATCTTACGTCATTGCATCTCTCTAGTGAAGCCGGTGACGTCTTTACGCACGTTTTTTACAGCGGGAGACGTCATAGCGCACAAAGCCAGCCTCCAGGCACTTGAGTTTAGGGACTTTAGAAGAGAAGCATCACAATGGTTTAATAAATATGTCCAGATTTAAGATTGACTTGTGTGGTGGTGAATGACTGGATAGAATGGATGGTTGATAACGGCATATATTTTCATTTATATTCAGCTGGGCACTTTTAGGTCTCCAGAGGGGGAGTTTTTTATGGAACCCCTACACAGCTACCAAGGAGAACACTATGAAGAGGAACACACAAAACCTCATATTGTTTATAAGAAGACTGCTTCCAAAAAAGATATCTCTGAGGATAACTCCACATGTGACACAGCAGGTACTACAAAACACATGCTGCTTAGTTAGTAGATGTACATATTAAAAATAAGTATGGCAAAGCTGGGACCAGCCAAATACCAGATATGGAACCTAATAATGTGGCCCTTGATCATATAGGATTGTGTAATAACGAGCAGGGCATCAGGTCTGTGCAGGATCTCCAGCTGTCACAGGAAAAGTCTTTGGGAAGTTCAGTCTTGTATCATCCCATCTCAGTTTACAGCTCCATGTCCTGTTGACTCTGGACTTCCTCTCACTCTTTGATAAGACCGTCATACAGATGCACAGAGCCAAAGGGCACAAAGACACATTTCAATATTTAAATCTTCTTTTTATGTCATATCTTTGGATATGTTTATTTAGTCATAATAGTATAGATGAAAGGAAGTCCTCTAACCATTTTAACTGACCATTCATGGACATCTTGAATATTAAGACTACCTCTGACTAAAGTCTAAAGATTAAGACTAGATTGTTTAGGTCTACTGCCTCTTTTAAGTCTGCCACTACAGTTTATTCTTGAATTTTATTTTACCTAACCTGAACTCTCCACACAATGCTCCCCATTTTTCAGACAATGAGAAGAACCAGAAAAAAATGCAGTATTGTGTTCAAATATTGTAACATGTTTCCTATGGAAAATGCACTGTTCTGTTTGCTTTATAATATATGGTTAGAAGTGCTTCTGTTTTGGGTTCTTTTTGTAGGGCATAAACAAAGACATAAAAGACACACACGAAGGAGAAGGCCGGCTGCTGGGGTGACCACTGCTGCGCCTGTGGTCACATCTAATATTCTCAGTGACATTGAGAGATTGAGTTCTGGACTAACCAGTGGAGCACTTTTTGCTTCGGAAAGCAGCAATTCTAGCAGTGCTAGACCCTCAAATGATAGCAGCGGTGACTCCAGACCTCACAGGAGATCAAAGCGTTTCCTCTCCTACCCGCGCTTTGTTGAAGTCATGCTGGTCGCCGACAGCAAAATGGTGGAGCACCATGGCAGCAATTTACAGCATTACATTCTAACACTGATGTCCATTGTAAGTTCTCACACTCAGCACGTCTGTTTATGTGATATTTTCTTCATCAGTCATTCGGGGCATATCAGGTCAGCAGGTATTTGATTTTAGGCTATTTACGCTCCAACATCTGCAAAACGTCAAACTGTCTTAGAAAGCAAAGCCTGTGTTATTCATAGGGCTTAAAAAAATCAACACTAATGGATACTAAAACTAGTGTACTTCTACAGAAGATACATGACAATACTAAATACAGTCACATAAATACAGTGATGAAAAAAATATGACTGTTGCCCTAGCAATGAATGAAAATACTGTAATTTTGTGATGAAATTTATATTCTATTGTCCGTTGTAGTCTGTTATTGTGGTATCAAAATCCATATCAAGTTTTTTGCTTAATATCAAAATCAAGTTTGAAATTTTAGTATCATAACACAATTTTCCTCACAACCTGATGCTTTTAAATATAGGACATGATAGAGTTTGTCACTACGTTCCTGCTCCCAAATATTAACTTCCATTGTTGTCTGGGACCAGCAGCTCCCAGTGGGACCTGAGATGACCTATATTTTGATCTTGGCCATGATTGTGTTCTCAACAGGAGGTCACGGTCTTATCAACATAATCCCGAACACCGCTTTGTTATAGATAGAAAAAGTCATTCAAGTGTATTGTATTGTTCATTTCTTTTTAGACTTTCACTAATATTTACACTTTATCCATTTTAAATACAGGTGTCTTCAATCTACAAAGATCCCAGCATTGGAAATGTCATAAACATTGTGATTGTAAAGTTGGTCATTATTAACCATGAACAGGTAAATGTAATAAGCAATACATAGGCCTGTCACGATAAAAACTATATAGAGTTCAATACATGAAACAATCATTTTTGGGGGTCATTATTTATCGTGGGGACTTTTTCTTTGCGGAAGTGGGAAATTTTGGATTATTTTTAGTACTATGATGACATTTAAGCTGTCGAGGTTTGAACTATGAGCTTTTGTGTCTCATAGATACAAACTACATGCAATATTGTTAAAATTTTTAACAATATTGTACAGTTAGAATATTTTTGGGGGGCGTAATTCTGCTTTACGATTTGATTTCAGTATTATCGTTTATCTTCTATGTTTTCTTCAGCAGTATATCGCACTTCAAAATGTGTGCTCGTGACAGGCCTAGTAATGTGGTTTATAAACAGAGCTGTTTGGGTATCACTGACAGACTTTTAACTGTAACATTATTTACTGATTTTATTATTTCAGGAGGGTCCGGTCATTTCTTTCAATGCACAGACCACTTTAAAAAACTTCTGTATTTGGCAGCAGAGTCAGAACATTCTCGATGACAACCACCATTCTCATCATGACACAGCCATCCTCATCACAAGGTGCAGGAATATCATATGATTATTTTATATATACATTTATTTTATTGAGTTTCTTGTATTAAAGGTCCTATATTAGGCAAAATGGATTCTTGTGAGCTTTTAGCCATGTTATAATGCTGTTACCTCCTCAAAAACAAATGTTGTTTTTTTGTTTCATTTACACATGTTTGAGTAACCCTGGTTTATAAGTCTGTCTACATCTCCAAAGCTCAAAATGCTCTGTCCCACCTTGTGATGTCATGAAGCGGTAGTTTGATGAGGAAACAGATCAGAAAATTGTGTAATACGGGTTCTTTAAACAAACTATCATATTCTTTCTTTTCTTTTCTTTATTTATTTCATTCATTAATAAAATATCATTATTACATTACTACATCGTGTGGTTGTGCACTTTAACTTATTCTGTGTCCTTTGTACAGACAAGACATCTGTCGAGCAAGAGATAAATGTGACACATTAGGTTAGTTTGTTTTTTTTTAATTCAAAATTATTGTGATAAATTATAGAAAATAACAATGGCAAGTAATATTGTATATTTCAGGGCTTGCAGAACTGGGAACTGTGTGCGATCCATACAGGAGCTGCAGCATTAGTGAAGATAACGGACTCAGCACTGCATTCACCATTGCCCATGAACTTGGCCATGTGTAAGTACTCAATCACACAGTTAGGTTGTGCACGTTTATTGGTTTTAAAGGAGCACTATGTAACTTTTCTGGTCAGATCTCTGGAGAGACGAGCCAGCTCACTGCAAAAATGTGTATTTTAATTAAAAACACCTGTAGTTGAATAAATGAAGGACTTATCATTTTAATGCCATACTGTGGAACACTGCAGGAACTTACACAGTGCACCTTTAAAGAGCATCTTTTTTAAAGGGATATGCCACCACCAGGTCAAATTTGGGCATCTCCCCACAGTCCAGAGACTAAAATAAGTGGTGGAAAGCGTTTTCCTGCTCACCCAGCCATTGTCCGAGTCTGTCGCCACTGACCGCCGCGGTATCTGCAGCTCCTCCGCCTTAGACTGGAGTCTAACGTCGCCAGAGAAAGATTTCGGCCAAAAGGAATTAATTTGCTCGATGCGTTTCCCAATTACTTTATGTGTAGTGCACATTCATATCGAGTGCAAATAAATGTGCAAATCAACACGGAGAGCTTGACTTGGTCATTTTGGGTGGGAACTATTTTCCAGTGCGGAAGAATACAGTCGAATCACGCACCACGTTGTGCAACAGGGGAACTCCCTTCCCGGTGCGTAACTGGGTTTCCCCTGGCAGCGTGCTGCGTGATTCGACTGTATTCTTCCGCACTGGAAAATAGTTCCCACCCAAAATGACCAAGTCAAGCTCTCCGTGTTGATTTGCACATTTATTTGCACTCGATATGAATGCGATTTCTCTGGCGACGTTAGACTCCAGTCTAAGGCGGAGGAGCTGCAGATACCGCGGCGGTCAGTGGCGACAGACTCGGACAATGGCTGGGTGAGCAGGAAAACGCTTTCCACCACTTATTTTAGTCTCTGGACTGTGGGGAGATGCCCAAATTTGACCTGGGGGTGGCATATCCCTTTAAAAAGAGACTGCACGTGCTAAACTTATTTACTTCGTGCCTGTTTGACAGATCCTGTTTTCCTATCATTTAAAGCAGACCTATAATGCAAAATCAACTTTTTAAAGCTTTTAACCATGTTATGGTTGTTTCCCCTCATCATTTACTCACCGAAGTTGTATTTGGAATGATTTGTGCATGTTTGAGGAAACTTTAATTGTTTAGTTTCAAGATCTGCAGCCATCAGTCGGAGATGCCGACTTTTTGTTGTGATGATATTTACAGTGACGTTGAATTGTTTCTTTTTTCATTTTAAATCAATATTGTAATTTAGAATGTGAAATTTACACCATAATGACCCATGGATGTCATAGATTATAGCTATAGCAGACACAAACACAATTGATCTTCTCTAAGCATTTCAGTTGTTTCAGTCCTGACCAATGACCTGGTGTTGTTGTTTTTTTTTTTTTGCACTGCATAATATTTCTAGTGAAGGGTCCACCACCTGCTTGTCTCCATGGAAATAACATTGCTTTGTTTATAGAATATTCCACAGTATAGACTATCTATCATAAGGGAGACAAGCAGATTACAGCTCTACACTACATTACAAATCAGATCTGTGGAGAGTCGAAGGAATTATTGTATTTTTGAGCTACACCCGCAATTAATAAATGCTAGATGTTTAATGTCATACCAGGGAACATTCCAAAGTAAATCTTCATGGAGACGAGTAGGTAGCCGGCCCTTCACCAGAAAAGTTGCGGAGTGCACCTTTAAGCTGGATAATATATGACTTTTTCAACAAGTTTTAATTTGAAAGTTAGCTTGTGTCAGGAGGGGGAGTGGGTTCTGTGACTAAGTCTGTGCAAAGTCCTGAGCAGGGCTGTGCTTGTGGTGTTAGCTGACCGCACTGGAGACTGTTACAGACTCTAACAGCCGTCATCTGCTGAAAAGACTCTTTCTGACCTCAACAAAAGAGAGGATTGTTAAACTGTGAGTGAGGCAGTGACAGCTTGAGCCACACAGCTTAGTGTCATATGGTACCTGTGGAGTGGGTCACTCAGTCTAGCACCAGCCAAGAACCTGAACACCTATTGGAGATTTACGAGACGGCATACGTAGTCAACTGCTTAGAAGTTACACAACTGTGAAGTGCATGTCTTAAGTAAAAGGTTTACTTGTATAACTGCCATCTCTTTGGGTCCTGTTTTTTGTCTTCCAGGTTCAACATGCCACACGATGACAGCAACAAGTGTAAAGAGGATGGAGTCAAAGTACAGCAGCATGTGATGGCTCCCACTCTGAACTATAATACAAATCCTTGGATGTGGTCCAAATGCAGTAGGAAATTCATCACAGAATTCCTGGAGTGAGTTTCAAAGACATTAGGCATAAATAGATCAGTCACTGTTTGTAATCTTTTAGGGTTTTCTGTTTTTGTGCCTCTTTTTTTAATCTCTTTTCTTTTCTCAATAGCACAGGATATGGTGAATGTTTACTTGACGAGCCAGTTTCTAGGCCCTACAGTCTCTTACAACAGTTGCCTGGACGGGTATACAGTGTCAATAAACAATGTGAATTGATATTCGGCCCAGGAACACAGGTGTGCCCTTATATGGTGAGTGCTCTTTCCAAGCACATTACTTCAGTGGTTCCCAGTTTGAACACACTTGACGTAGCTAAAATTGTGTGTAATGAATGAACCATCTATTAATGCTAACTCTCATCAGTCAAATCATATACTGTACATGTTAATTGTTTAGACCCAGTGTCGCCGTCTGTGGTGCACCAGCCCAGAGGGGGCCCAGAGGGGCTGCAGGACCCAGCACATGCCCTGGGCTGATGGCACTGACTGTGCTCCTGGAAAGGTAAATCTGGCATTAATTTACATATAAGGAAGAATGTAGTTTAATATTTTAAATTCAGCTATTTCATTCATAATTTCAGAGCATTATAATTTGAAATGTGAAATGTACATTACAATTTAATGTAATGAAATTATGGTCAAATAGTCCGTAAAACTTTGGTGGCAATTCAACAACTCACAAAAAACTTTCCATTTTGTTCATGCTGCCGTTGCCATTTCTTTCCTAGTGATCAGTTGTAAGGTATTTATATTATGTGTAAAATATTATTATGTCATGAACTATGAATAAAGAACTGTATGCATACCTGGAATGCAATAATGCGTGAAGATTATTTAATCTGTGTTTTGTGTTGTTGGGCTCTATTCTGTCTTGTATTGTTTATTCAACTGAATCTCACTTCACTGATTCATTTAAACTCTTTGTAGCACTGTAAGCATGGCCTGTGCATAGCCAAAGAGCAGGATGTCACCCCTGTGGAGGGAGCGTGGGGTGTGTGGAGTCCTTTTGGAACGTGTTCGCGCACATGTGGAGGAGGCATCAAGGTGGCTGCTCGGGAATGCAACAGACCAGTGTGAGCACTTCTCTTCTATTGTCTTTGATCTGAGCTTGTTCCTAAAAACACCATTTGTAATCTGATATGAGGAACTGCGAAGTGACTTATTTTGTGTTATAGTGCTTTTGTAGATATTTTACTTTCTTCCAGGCATGATAGACAGTTTTACAGACTCATGTGTGCACATTATTTCTATTCAGGCCCAGAAATGGTGGAATGTACTGTGTGGGCCGTCGGATGAAGTTTCGCTCGTGTAACTCGGAGCCGTGCTCCAGGCAGAAGAAGGACTTCAGGGAGGAGCAGTGTGCTGCCTTTGATGGACGACATTTTAACATCAACGGACTACCTCCAAATGTTCGCTGGGTTCCTAAGTACAGCGGAAGTGAGGCTTTTGTGTTGTGACAGAAAGAATAATAGCATATCGACAGTTGTTTGATAGTCTGCCATCTATTGTTTCAGTCCTGATGAAGGATCGCTGTAAGCTCTTCTGCAGGGTGGCCGGCAGCACCGCTTACTACCAGCTCAGGGACAGAGTTATTGATGGCACAACATGTGGGCCAGACACCAATGACATCTGTGTGCAGGGCTTGTGCAGGGTAGGACTCTTTCTATTCATGTGGCTGTGAATATTTCTATTTTACTATAAACAATTGTCACTTGTCAGACAATATTAGAACATTTAAACTTAAATTAAATATTTTGAAATAAAATGTAATTCCTGTGTTTTGTTTTTGATTCATAAAGCAAGCAGGCTGTGACCATGTCCTGAACTCCAAAGCCAGGAGAGACAAGTGCGGTGTGTGTGGAGGAGACAATTCTTCATGCAAACCTATAGCGGGCACCTTCAACATTGTCCGTTATGGTATGTTACATGGGAATTACTCAGGATGTTGTATATAAATTCATGGCTCTTGTTAAACCCTTCGTTCACAGGGTATAATGAAGTGGTGCGCATACCTGTTGGTGCTACAAATATAGATATTCGGCAGCACAGCTACTCAGGAAAACCCGAGGATGACAATTACCTTGGTAAGCACAATATGCCAGTTTATAATGCAAGGCCATTTTGTTGGTATGGGCATGCTAATATATGATAGCTCTCTGGTACCATCTCATCAGTGCTGACATGTGTGTGCATTATGTGATTTCACATAATGTGTTTGTTAGTTGAGAATGAACAAAATAATCTTTGCTGTTCTCTTTATGATGGCTCACATAATATATTTGTAATCTGTGGGAAATGATGAATGCACATCGCTGTTTTGTAGTTCTATAAATCTAAAATAGTATGATGATTAGATTGTAGCCGTATGTTTTATACTAAATAGTCTAAGTGGAACTGTGTTATGTGTCATCTCTCTGCAGCCATATCAAATACTCGTGGTGAATTCCTTCTTAATGGTGAGTTTGTGGTCAGCATGTTCAAAAGGGAAATCAAAGTTGGAAATGCTGTCCTTGAGTATAGTGGCTCTGACCATATCATTGAAAGGATCAACTGTACTGAGCGTATTGAGGACGAGATTATTGTCCAGGTATGACCTCATCTTCATCTGGCTTGCAGAAAAATGACTTGCAGCTTTAATTGATAACTATACTTGAATATAAATGTCTACAGAATATGTTTGTAAAGGGCCTGTATTTTCCCAGGTGTTGTCAGTGGGGAATCTTTACAACCCAGATGTCAGGTATTCTTTTAACATTCCCATAGAGGACAGACCACAGCATTTCTTCTGGGATGCTTATGGGCCTTGGCAGGAGTGCAGCCGTCCATGCCAAGGTGAGTGGGCGGTAAAACACACTGGCAAAGAGAGGTGAGAACTGTAAGGAAGCCACGAACGAAAGGTTGCAAACATTAATGCTGCTGCATTAACTGCTTTACAGTTTGTCTTTTATAAGTGTATGCTTGAAGGGGAACCATTTAGATAGTTCAATTTGGAATAAACTCACACTTACCAAAAAGTTTTTCTTCTATGTTATGTTTATTTCATTATCGTGTGCATTGTATAGAATTGTCCCACATAAACTTTAAAAAGTTACAGTTTAATTACTCTTGACATTCTGTAATGTTAAATTATATTTTATCTTTATTGCTTGTAAGTGTTCAATGGATTTTGTTTTACAGGTGAACGAAAGCGAAAGATTGTGTGTAGCAGAGAATCGGACAGAGTTGTGGTGTCAGACCAGAGATGTCATGGTACACCCAGGCCAGCTGTCATCACGGAGACCTGCAACGCTGACTGTGAACTCAGGTTTGTGATGTTAGCAGGTCTTTCATAGCACAAGTGTGTGCCCATTTCCTCATACCCACATATAACTGTAACACAGGTGGTATATCGCCCGTAAAAGTGAGTGCTCTGCTCAGTGTGGCCTGGGATATCGTACCCTGGAAATATATTGTGCCAAAATTAATCATGCTGATAGTAAGACTCAAAAGGTTGATGACCGTTACTGTAGCAACGTTCATAAACCAGATGACAAGGAAAGCTGCCATGGTGACTGCAGCCCAGGAGGCTGGGAGTACTCGCCCTGGTCAGAGGTGAGAATTAACAGTACATGAAAGCTGACTTTTGAATGTGTGTATCTGCTCTGTGTTTACTCATGTTTGTTTTGTAGTGCTCCAAGAGCTGTGATGGAGGCACCCGCCATCGAGGGGCAGTGTGCAGAAAGGCAGCAGAAAGTGGGGGCGATGAAAGCATGTGTAGCCAAAGGGACAAGCTTACCGTCCAATCCTGCAATGAATTCCTCTGTCCTCTGTGGAAAAGTGGGGACTGGTCTGAGGTGACTGTACATTGCTTGTTGAGAAGATGTTGAAATGTTGAAATGTTTTTAGGTCTTAGTTTAAGTAGAAGTTACTGTATTTCTAGCTTCTCTTGAGTTTGATGTGTTTGAATGTTGTAGTGTCTGGTTACATGTGGAAAAGGCTACAAACACAGACAGATTTGGTGTCAGTTTGGTGAAGACCGACTGGACGACCTCCACTGTGGTTCAGCCAAACCAGAGTCAGTTCAGACGTGCCTACAACAGGAGTGTGCCTCTTGGCAGGTTGGACCCTGGGGACAGGTCAGTTCATTTCCATTCTTTCTATGTTGTGTAATTTCAGATGAATTAATCTGCTCTATAACTGCTGTGACTTCTACAGAAGTATAAATTTAACATACTGCAGCGGCCTTCAAAAGCTCTATGTAACTGTAATCCATTATAAGCAGCTATGCAGGTTTATTGTAAATCACTACACTGCTTAAACTAAGTTTACTTGTTTGGTAATAACATAAGATTTATGTTACAACAATATATTAACTGTACGTGTGTATGAGTGCAGTAAAATATTAAAAAATGTTAGCCAAAAGCCAGAACATTCCAGGATGGGCAGATACAAGGATACATTTGAAGCCATTAAATGAAGCATAGTCAAATAGTAGTTGATGTTGCCACCACACCAGTTTGACCTTGTTTTATTGGAGGCAGTGAGGCAGAAGAGAAATGGGGAGGGTCCAATGACTTGGCAGTGCAGAAATTATTTGGCTCCTGATGGGGCTAATTTACTAGTGTTTGTAGTCATTCCGATGGATGCCTTTCTTGTCTTTTTCTCATACTCCCACACCACTGCTCCTTTTTTCTCTCTTTGAACTCAGTGCACTACCTCATGCGGGCCAGGTTACCAGATGCGAGCAGTCAAGTGTGTTGTGGGCTCTTTTGGTGCTGTGATGGACGACACTGAATGTAATGCTGCTACCCGTCCCACTGACACCCAGGTAAAAAAGCCCATTTTGACACATTGTTTGTTCAGTTCAGATTTTCATCAGATCACTGCCTTATTTTGTGTAAGCGGTCATTCCAGAGGAACAGAAGGTCTGAATTCTAGCCTCTGGCCAAGTGAAGCCTATGGCCCCAGCTCACTGTGATTTCAACCAGCCAGTCATGAACTGGGCCACTGGACCAGCCTTTCCCATCACTAGACAGCGAGCCATTACACAACATCAGAAGGGATTATATCTGATATAGAGTGGAGAAATAGGACACACGATGAATTAGCTTTAAATGTTTGATTTTTGAATGTGGTTTCCATTCCCCACAAGTACATACAGCATAAGTGACTTCCTTAAAAAGGCTCAGTGTGGAATGTGGAGCCTGCTCACTGCTGTCCAACTTGATTATGGGCCTTACCTCTGGAGAGAGGGGTCAGAGGGCAGCAGAGGGCACAAAGACAAAAGTGAAAGGGCAGAAGGTGAGCAACATGCGGCTGATGGGGGCGGAGTTTACCACAGCAGAGTATTGGCATTGGCGGCCCAAATACCACTCCACTATGACCTGTTATGACAGGGATCAGGGCTTTATGCTGAGTGGCTTACTACCACAATCCATAGTTTGAACTGACAGCCGACTTATTTCTTGTTGTTTTGGTAACGAGGGTGGGGTGTGGCGATGATGGGAAACACAGTGGTTAAGCACAGAGCTTACACAATAAACTTTTTCTTGTTCAAAGCATCTGATCTAACATATTTTTAATATGGTCGCCTGTTGTTTGTGCTGTCAAATAGCTTTTTATTGGATGAAGTATGTTGTTTTTAACAGGACTGTGAAGTGGCCCAATGTCCAAACAGCCAGCCTGTTCCCCCAGGGACTAAAGTCCCCGTCTCTCACCCGAGCCATAAAACTCAGTGGAGATATGGCTCCTGGACACAGGTTTGTGTTTTAGCAGTATTAGTAGTTCTGATCTCATTTGCTCATTTTTAGCTAATTTTGTTTTCTCTGGTACAGTGCAGTGCCAGCTGTGGAAAAGGGAGTCGTATGCGTTATGTAAGTTGCCGTGACAATCAAGGTGCTGTTGCAGAAGAGCAAGCATGTGCCCACCTCCCAAAACCCTCAGCAAGAGAAGTGTGCTCTGTGGTGGCCTGTGGACAGTGGAAAGTATTGGAGTGGTCAACAGTAAGTACTTAACAAACTCATCAACTGACTAGTGTGTTAAAAATGTATACTTCACATATCTATATAGCTTTACAGTGCAGGACCAGATACATGACTATAATGTGAGCTGGAATCCCAGATGCACTCATTGTGTCAGAGAGTAACAAGTGTGCTGTAAGTGCAGTAGGAGGCACACACAGAATGGGCTGCAGAGGGGCTGGAGTGAGGGGCAGAGCTTTGTTTACAGATGGTTCTCATCAGAGCCCTGTGATACAGTGCAGTCTGACTGCTCGCTGGTCACTGCACACCCCCGCACATACAAACAGGCACACCAGGCCAAAGGTGCAAAGGCAAAGCCTCTCCCTAAGGAAAAATGTTTATCCACAAGTGCAAACTGATTCTGGTCCTGTGCATCAGTCTGAAAAACACTTAAACCATGTCTGAAAAGGCTAGGGGTTATTGACCTGTATTTACAGTACATTTTCTGTGTTTCAGTGCTCAGTGACTTGTGGCCAGGGAAAAACAACACGACAGGTGCTTTGTGTCAATTTCAATGAGCAGGAAGTGGATGCCAGTGAGTGTGACCTGGACGATCGTCCAAACACTCAGCAGGACTGCGCTATGTCTCAGTGTCCACCCCGCTCTAGCGAGCCTCGTCTAACCCCAGCCTTACCCAACAGCAGCACAAGGAACAGCCTTCCTCACAACCAGGCCCACCAGTGGAGGACAGGACCCTGGGGCGCGGTGAGCTTTATTCTATCTGCAGTACATGCTATAAGAAGTTTCAGTCTCAACATATTTAACTGTGTCTTATGTGTGTCTGACCATAGTGCTCCAGTACTTGTGCAGGGGGCTTTCAGCGACGAGTGGTGGTGTGCCAGGATGAGAACGGTTATCCTGCCAACCACTGTGAGGAGCGCAGCAGGCCCAGTGAGCAACGCTCCTGTGAGGCAGGCCCATGTCCACAGTGGATCTATGGCGACTGGGGAGAGGTACCACCAAAACACTTGTATACTATTTATACTGAGAAAAGTGTAATTGCAAAGTAGTAATAGTATTTCTCTTTTAATTTGGATCTGGATTTAATTCAATTTAATAAATTGAGTAAATGGTTACTTGAAACACAAAATATTATTTTTCAAAACACATATATTTTTCTTTGTACACAAAATATATGAAAGCAGTTTGACTCAAGGGCACTTGTCAACATGTGTTTGCAGTGCACCAAACCTTGTGGAGGTGGCATTAAGACAAGACTTGTGGTTTGTCAGCGTCCAAATGGAGAGCGCTTCAATGACCTGAGCTGTGAGATCCATGACAAGCCCCCGGACCGGGAGCAGTGCAATACTCAGCCGTGCCCTTCAGGCCCCCACTGGAGCACAGACCCCTGGAGCTCGGTACGCTCATAAAACAAACATCACTTTTGCTTCTCTTCCAATTCTTCACCTTAACCCTCTTTTCCTGCCCCACTCTGGGATCTGAAACTTCCATAAGATATTTGGAAAATTGCCTCTGCTGGGCTTGGATGACAAATGAGTCTTTCAGGTTTTCTCTAAATCAGGATCCCTTTGTACACAATCATTGTTTTGTAAAAAATAATTTTACATTATAATTTATTACAGTTATTGTAAATAGCAATAAGTTATTTTTATTCTTTAGCTTATCCACTCCACAAATCCACTTATATGATATTGCAAACAAATGTTTGGTACATCAGAAATTATTTGCAGTAGAGAGTTCCTTTCATATTTTAGCCAAAGAAAGGCCCATATTTAGAATCATGACACTTTTTCCCAAACACCTTCTTTATTTGTGCCATTGCAAACATATCTGAAAGCACATGCTATTTATTGAAAATGGTACTGATATTATTTTTGAAGCACTTATGATTCCAAAGACCAAACCAGATACACAGTGTATCATAGTACAAACGTCTTAAATAATAACTGTACCAAGAATCCAAATGCATAAGCCATGTTGGTCTAAAAAAGACTGGTTCAGCGTACATTCACCTTAATAATTTTGTATGTATGCAATGAAATGTTCCAAAGATGCTAACATGTGTATATTTATAATATTTAAGGTTGCTTTTGCTTCATATAGTCTGTACATGGTTTAGATAAAATTGCTATATGCGCAGAAATACCTCACATTTATCTTAAGTCGCCATTACGCCAGTATTTTAACATGACAAGCAAGGGAAGTAATGAAAGTGAATTATGATTTGTATGACAAAACATGTTTGATTAATAGGCAATTGATATTGAGATTCTTATGTTTTATATAAGCAATAAGTGTTTTAAAATGGCTCCATAACTAAAACCCTGTTGGCTTTTTAAGCCTGACCTTCACGAGAACTGTGCAGTTGTCAAATAGTGAAGGTGACCACAGGGGAAGTTACACATGCTTTGTGGAGCTCTTACTGTGAGCCAACATTATGTCTACCTCAGTGTCTGATATGACTGCCACCCGCTGCACTGCTCTCTCCCTGCCCTGGAGAGAGAGCTGCTGTCTTAGATGGATTGAAACATGTATTGTTAGGGCTGCCTTGCACTGCTCTTGCATAGTTCCACTCTATGTTTCGTCTTCCTTCTCATGTTGAGGCCAGTTAAACCTCATATGGTATCTGTGGTGGGGGCAATCTGTGTCTACAGCCCACCCGGCTGATTCCTCTTGGTCATAAATGTCTTTGCTGACATTACACCTTATTTTAAGGGCCTGTTAAATCAGCAGTGAGTGCCTTTTACTGTGCTCATTTACTAAATACAACTACTGTACATAATGGGTCCCATGTGTGATTACAGGCAAGGAACCTTTAGAGTTGTATGCTGAGAAGGTCAATGTAAAAATGTTACATTTATTTGTTCTTTTATTTTGGTGCTCCAGAGTTTACAGCTCTAACGCCAAATCAACAGGTTCTAAGTATATATTGTATTTTCTTTTTCACAAATGGCAGTATTAGTTTCTGTTCAAGAATTTGTATATTTATGTAATTATTACCTGTATTTATTGTTTTATTACAATGTATTGTCAGTATTTAATTTCATATGGATATGTTTGACTGTGTTTATTTTGAGAAAAAAACAAGTTTTAATTAAAAAGAAGTCGAGGTACTATCAACGGCTTTCTTTCCTTTTTTGATTATTTTGTCACATACATTAACTGGCCCACTTTATGGGAAATGATTCACATAAACTTTGCTTTACATGTTTTACTGCTTGTCTAATTACTACTCATATTTTCTACTCACCCTTACTCACAGTACAGTACTACAGTACTATTGCCTCTAAGTCATGCAGTTTGAGCTCAGGTTGATCTCAGAGTCATCATCTGCTTAATTATCATATTCATTTGATCTCAAAGCTAGCACATGTATTTTACTGGGAGCAATGGCGACACATCATGCAGGTCTATGAAACTGTCCACCCCTCTGGCCCCTGGTCTAATCCTGACTGGACCAGTGGACCAATGAGAATGACTTCAGTGAAGAGCAGGACACTGTAGTGATGTATGTCAAAGTGGGTCAAAGGTTATGTTTGATTAGGGGAGGCCTCCCGTACCCATTCTCTGCTTCAGCATCAGTTGACTTCTGGGAAATCCCTGAGGTCCCATGTAAAGAAAATAAAAACAACAAAGCCCCTGAAATGTGAACATTACCAGAAGAAGGTGTCAGCATTTCTTACAGACAATTAAATTCATATAATTTCTAGATTCAAATATTGACTTTAGACCCATGCACCATAATGTTAAGATATAGAAATGAAACAAATAAAATACACAGTTTAATATGCATCCACTTAATCATCACCCTCATCAATGAACTCACCCTGAATGAGGTGAGAGTTCATAGCCAGTATTGAGGCTTACTCAGTGAGAGAGCACCACTCACTGGGCCCCACACTCATTCAACTCTGGCCTGTCAGTTTCTATCCATCCCACATGCAACACCCCCTTGATTATCCAAGCACAACACAACTGTTCAGCCTGTCACTATGTGTTAGTGTCTCACAAGCAACTCGGAAGTGAATCACAACACTGCCGGGTCAGCCTCCCCCCATCAAATAGTGAATGTGTCTTCTATGAGTTTATCAAAATTATAACTTGTATTCTTTTATTCTGTAGTGTTCTGCATCCTGTGGAAGAGGTTATAAGTACCGTAAGGTGAATTGTGTGACAGGATCGGGGCGTGGTGTCCCAGATCAGAATTGCCTGCACCTCTCTGCAAAGCCCAGCAGGCAGAGGCGCTGCCGAGGAGGACAGTGCCCCAAGTGGACAACTGGGGACTGGGAGGAGGTATGTTCTGACCCCTGACAGATCTTTTTTTGCCCTGTGCACCACCTCCATGTAGCTTTGGAGGAGATGACTAAACCTGCATCCTCCCAGTGCTGAGCCTTTACATTTGATGTCGTGGTTTGCTGACGGCCAAAACAAAGTGCTTGGGTTGGTTGAAGTGATGTAGTGGATTCAGTATAAACCTGACATTAACACCAGCCAGTGTAAAATCCATTTTAGCCCCAATGTTTATATTTCTTTCTATCCCTTTCATCTTACTCTTCCCCCTTAATCTTACTCAAGTAAAGGACCAGGCTATACATGTTATCCATAATTTCTTGTCTGGAGTACTTGTGACGCCAGAGGCATCACAGACGATACGCACATGGATAGCTCTTTGTGTTTTTTTCTTCGTTTTCTTTCCTAGTATCACCCAGCCTTCATTCTTCACATTCACACCAATGGTCTAAGGTCCAACCATGTGTCCTCCATATGATTTGATCTGCGTCAGCCCAGGACAGCTGTGGCTGGACTGAGGCCAAGAGGAAATAGGGGTCTGCATGTGGCTGCTGGTCAATGCAGGACCTATGGTACATTTCAATCACATAACATAACATAACATGATAGTGTATTCTATACACTTGCTGTATGTGCACGAATGGCACCAGTCATTTATACCCAGACTGTGGATGAAAGAAAAAAGGCACTTTGTGCATGCACTCTAGGTATTACATGGACATATACTGTAATAAGATCTTTCACATGAGTGGAATTTTCAATGATGCAGGTTAGAGAAATTCTTGTCTCTTCATAAAGAATACATTTTATTGTTTCACTTCAACAGAAAACAATAAAACAAGTGTTAGTGGTAATCCTTACCTATTCCACCCCCAGTGTTCAGTGACATGCGGTGATGGCGTTCAGCGACGGGAGGTCTTTTGCCAGACTGGAGAGCAGCGCAGCGCCGTGGAGACTGACTGTGCCCCCCACACCAGGCCTGCCTCCAGCCAGAGCTGTCGTATGGCAGATTGCCCCTCACACTACCGCTGGAGAGAGGGCCAGTGGCACACAGTGAGTTCTACACTTTGTGAAGAGGCAGTCTGCCCTCTGCTGCGTCACATCTGAGTGAGAGAGTGAGAGTGTGAGTGCGGTTATAGGAACGAGGCCAGAGGAGGGGTGGAGACGAGCTGCTGCTCTACCTCTAGGGAACTCCCATCACATGGGTTTACTTTTACCCAGATTTATACAACACTGATGAATTTGAGTGATTGGTGTCATTTCCATTATCTAGCTATACCAATAACAAATAAAAAGCTTTACTTTCTTATCCGTGTATAGTCTATACTGTATGATCAGGGCCACTCCACAACAACAGCACAGAAAGAGCACAGAATCCTTCATTCATTTCAATCAAGTATTTTATTTTATACTGTAAATAAGCTAAGGTAACAATATTTGAACATTTCTAAGCCCCTAAATTATAGTGATTCAGGACTGCATTCCTGTTGTGAGTTATGCTTTTTTTCTCTTGCTCGGGGCTATAAATTCTTATTTAGAGTGGGGAATATTAGAAGGAAGCATGCAGCAGCAGCAGCTGCCGCAGAAGACTCGTCTTCATGGACTGAATGTGGGTCATGGAACAGCATATGTCTTCTTTAAGGAGGCTCTCATTAGTGCGGAAAGTTTGTGGAGGTCCCTGCCCAAGTGGTCCCATTAACAGCAGGATGTTATTATAACAGTTCAACTAGACTTTTTTCACTGCACTGGTTGGGAGGACAGTCATATGTTCACTATTATTATGTGGTGTATTTTATAGTTGTTTCTGTTTGTGGTTACTGGTGTTGTTTTTCATAGAATTAGTGGAAGTTGGTTTAATCATACAGTCAGTGTCAGTGTATGTACACAGCCCCTGATCTTGTGACCCTGAGATATTGCATTAATGCATACTGTGTCTTGTTGACTCTAGTGCAGTAAGTCTTGTGGATCAGGCCATCGGCACCGGGCCCTACAGTGTGTTGACTATAAGGAGCAGGAGGTGCATGAAATGTACTGTGTCAACCAAATCAAACCACCACACATAGAGAGCTGCAACACTCACGCCTGTGAGTACATCTGGATCACGGGGGACTGGTCTGAGGTGCGTGACTCTGCTCTCATCAGACAGACCGCAATGAGCTTCTTATTCACTGTCATTTACTCTGCAGTGCTCCGTGAGCTGTGGGCAGGGCTACCACCATCGCCTGGTCTCCTGTAGTGAGGTACATGTGGAGAATGACAACTATGAGTACAGCCATCAGTCTCTGTCCAGTTGCCCGGGCACTCCTCCAGAGACCTACATGACCTGTAACCCAGGCCCATGTGCAGAAGCGCAGGAATGGAGGGTCGGCAGCTGGGGACATGTAAGTGGCTCAAACCTGTCTCTTTCACTTTTTATTAAATTAAAATAAAATAACTGTGTGGCGGTACTCTGGATAATAATGATCAAGTGCCGGGATACAGTAGTCCACATTTCTTCAATATATCACAAAAATGTTAAATAGACTGTAGCAAATTAATGGGCATATTAATTCATATTAACACAGCACATCATACAGTGTCACAGTAGTGTGATCAATCTTACAGCATGTAAGAAATGTGGAAAACAACAGCAAATATATACACATGTTTTTAAATGCATTCAGTTTTTATGTGACATGTGCTCAGTGAATGGCACAAGATCAAATCAAATGTTGAAACCTGACCCAGAGGGCAATAGCTGTTCAACATCCTATTCTCGTACATGATGATGAGAAAGGTGGTCAAAATAGCATGTCATTAGTATGTTTTGACGGCGTGCAGTGCTCAGTGAGCTGTGGAGTTGGTGTTATGGAGAGGACGGTGCAGTGTGTGGCAGCAGATGGACAGGAAGGCCATAGGTGCTCAGCAGATGTCATGCCAGACTCTAGAAAACCCTGCAGAAATCATCAGACATGTGAGTGCAGACATATCAAATACCACTGTTTAAGGAGCAGTCCACTTCACTTTTTACTGGTAGTACATTTGTATTTACTTAATTAGAGGTTGTTTTGTGTTTAGGTCATTTGCCTCTGAGCTGCCGGGACATCAGGAGCCTCAATGGGCCACTCCCTGACAATGAGCATATCCTCAACATTCAAGGAAAGGCACTCAAGGTTTAACATTTAAATTATTTATACTTAAGTTTTTCCTATCAATTTACACATGATAAAACAAAACATCAGGTGTAGTTTGTGTTTCATCTCATGATTTGACACTTTCTTACTTTTTTGTTTAGTTTTATTAGCTTTCCACTCTGTTTGACTCTTCACCTCTCACCCCTCTCCTCTCCCTACTGTGTCTTAGGTCTACTGTGCAGGAATGCAGACAGAGATGCCTCAGGAGTATATCACCCTGACAACGGGTGAAGGGGAGAATTTCTCTGAGATCTTTGGCTTTAGGTAAATGAAGATATACAAGTTAATGTAGCCCTTTGAGTATAATAATGTATTTTTGCTTTCTAGACTCAATGACCCAACCCTGTGCCCAGTGAACAGCTCAAACAGAGAAGACTGTGACTGTCGTAAAGACTACAAGGCGGCTGGAATTACCACCTTCTCCAAAGTCCGCCTTGATATAAGCACCATGAACATTATCAGTGAGTTTCTGATCCATACTCACTCAGACATTTTGAGACAATGCAGTAACAACATTATAACATAGCTTAAATCTTACAAGAGTACATTTTGCATAATATACATTTAATTATGAAGCCTTGGGACTACACTTATACAACAACTTGGCCTGCTGGTTAATTCTAAACAATTTTATGAGACAAAATATGTAACTATTTAAAATACATTTCAAACATTTCATAAAAAGATATGTATTAGAGCGGCATGTTTGTTACAAGTGTATGTATATATGAATGTATACATTCCTGTTCAATTTAACTTGCATTGTTTTTTTTTTTCCTTTTTCTTCAGCCAACGACTGGCAGTTTGCTTTTACCCGAGAAGGACAGAAAATCCCGTTTGCTACAGCTGGTGACTGCTTCAGTGCCAGCCGCTGTGCACAGGTGGGACTACATCAAATATAGTAAGAAGGCTGCCATTTATTTATGTGTATAGCCACTGATTCATGTTTCTCCTTGCTCTTTATTTCAGGGACAATTCCGGCTTAACCTCTCAGGAACTGGTTTTAAACTGGCAGATGACACCTCATGGATCACCCACGGCAACTATGCAGTGGCTGATATACATAAGTCACAGGTAAACCTTATACACACAGACTGAACATATTATAACCTATTATGTATACAGCTCTGGAAAAAAATAAGACAACTGCAAAATTATGAGTTTTTCTGATTTTACTACTTATAGGTATGTGTTAGGTCAAAAGGAACTTTGTTTGAGTCTATAAACTACTGACAACATTTCCCCCAAATTCCAAATAAAATATTATCGTTTAGAGCATTTATTTGCAGAAAATGACAAATAGTGAAAATAACAAAAAAGATACATGTTTTCAGACCTCAAACAATGCAAAGAAACAAGATCAAATTCATTTTAAAACAACATAATACTAATGTTTACACTTAAGAAGAGTTCAGAAATCAATATTTGGTGCAGTAACCCTTATTTTTAATCACAGTTTTCATGCGTCTTGGCATGCTCTCCACAAGTCTTTCACATTGTTCTTGGGTGACTTTATTCCACTCCTGGTGCAAGAACAGAAGTAGCTCAGCTTTGTGTTTGTGTTGGAATTCAACAGACGCTGGAATAGAATGGCTGTAATACATGTAGAGATGCTGATTTCAGAAAAAAATGCTGTGGTCTCTTATTTTTTTCCAGAGCTGTATATATATTTATGTGTGTATTATTCTTATTATTATTATTATTATTATTATTATTATTATTATTATTATTATTATTATTATTATTTTTTTTTTTTTTATTTAAATTTAAATGTTTATTTATTTATTTATTTTTAATTATTATTTAACCTCAGTGTGAAATACAACTCTCTCTTTATGAAAATACATTACTTTTTAAGCACATAATTACCTCACTGTTTACATTGCCATGATTTACTCTACAATAAAAACATTTGATCCAGATTCGAGATACACCAGTCCAGCTTTTTCAGTTCTGATACCGAGTCCCGTTATGCAGCTTTAAGCATCTGCTGATACCGGATATCAGCTCATATCAGTACAGTCTGGAAACTGTATTTTTTTCCTTTAAAAAAAGAAAAAAAATTCAAATGTGTTAAGACAAAACTGATCTGAATGAAGTAACCGCAAAACAGCTTTCAACAAATAAATAAATGTTCAGTGATGATGAGACTTTCTGGGCCAAATTCGTAAATAGTCTTATTACATCAATTTATATTCCCAACCAGGATATCGTCTGAACTGATACTTGGAAGCCATTATTTAATCCAGTAAAATTTTCAGTATTGGTGCTGATATCATTATTAGTAAGTGTGATTGTAGTATGATGGGCCCTCAGTACTGTATTGGTGCATCCCCAATCCAGATGTAGTATTTTTTTTCAGCAGTTTTTCTTGCACTGCTCTCACGATGTTGTTCTGTCCACAGGATGGCAGCAGAGTGTCAGGAATCTGTGGAGGCTACTGTGGCAAATGTACTCCGTCTCCAGTCTCCAGTCTGCCTGTGGCTATAGCATAGATGTATCACACTGGTAAGCCATGCATGGAACCGCCCATAAAAGCACACCATGTTACCAAGTGGTACATATTTTTCTAAGTCTAAAAGGAAGCCAGTGCTGTAACAAGGATTTGCCACCATATGAGCACATGCTTGAGTTTCCTTTGAGCCTTATTAAGTTTTATTTACAGTTTTATTAAGTTTATTTTACTCCTCCTTTTGCTCCTCCACAGCCTGTCCATCACATTACCTCTTTGTTTATAGTGTAAATACAATCATGTACACATCTGTACATAGTAGGAAATGTCATTATTTATTGTGTTGTCATATTTTATATTGTATTGTGTAATTCCAAACTATTTTTATATATTTAAATTGCATTTAAAACTTGTTTTCTCTTCAAAATGCTATAGATATTGTAATGTGGATTTTCAGGCTTTCAGTGCATCGGTCAGTCCTTATTTAAACACTATTAAAACACAAATACACAACAAGTACATACAGTATAACTAAAATATGGCTGACTGTCTCACAGAGGGCCTGCCAGTTGCTTGTCTCTATGTAGATGTTATTGCTTGGCCTGCAATGTTCCAAAGTATGGCATTA
Organism: Paratrypauchen microcephalus; assembly: GCA_036785185.1. NCBI lineage: Eukaryota > Metazoa > Chordata > Actinopteri > Gobiiformes > Gobiidae > Paratrypauchen > Paratrypauchen microcephalus. The sequence goes on along the minus strand of JAVJIX010000005.1, from coordinate 6,339,286 downwards.
AACTGATCACTGCACATTTCTATGATCTGGCAAGATTTTAAAACTTATATCAGGTTATTTATCTTGTTTTCAGATTTATTATCTACTTACTAGTTCTGAGACTGCTTCATTCTAGTCTAGAGGGAGTTTATTTTCAAGTAAAATTATCTTGCTGCCTGGACAGATAATTTCACTACTTTTAAGTCATTTTCTGATAGATTTAAGTGTTTATATCTTAAATTTTGGACAAGCTTTTTGCAGTGGTCAGTCTCCATACCAGACAAATTTACAGGTGAGCTGTGTTAAAGGAGAAGTAACGTTTTTTACAATCTGAGCCTTATTTCAGTAATAAAACAAGTTGTTTTACTCACCCATAGCACTTTGGTGTCATATGGAGCACTTCCAGAGATGTTTTAGATTAGCGATCTCCATAATGTGAGTTCTCGGGGCACATGTTTGCAGTCTCCAAATAACACAAACTTTAGCACTTTTCAAATCATAGAAGCCCGATGTCTTAGTCTACGATTTTGTTTGGTCAGAAGTGGCTTGTAATACGATATTTAGCCATAGTTTCGAGTAGATGAGGACGCCAGTGCGTATGTGCGGAGTGTGCTCTCAGCTCCCGGGACCCAAACATGAAACCCAAAGCTGTAAAATATGGCTAAATCTCGGATTACAGGCCACTTTTGACTCAAACGAAATCGTACACTAAGACATCGAGCTTCTATGATTTGAAAAGTGCTAAAGTTTGTGTTATTTGGAGACCGCACGGGGCATATTACATGCTCGGGGAATATATTATATGCCCCGAGCTATGGCTAGAAGTCGCGCTAGGCTAACGCAAATCTAAAACATCTCTGGAAGTGCTCCATATGACACCAAAGTGCTATGGGTGAGTAAAACAACTTGTTTTATTACTGAAATAAGGCTCAAATTGTAAAAAACGTTACTTCTTTAACTGGTGACCCCACTCACAATAAGAATGTTTTTAAATGTATCTTTGAGCAAAAAAAAACAAAAAAACACTGAATAACTGCATCTTATATAAGTTTAATACCATATTGTGGAACATTACAGGCAAAGCAAAAGCAGGTGCACCTTTAAATACCATTAGATAATACTTTGTAAAAACATTGTTAAGCCCATGTCCAGATACTGCAAGTACTGTAGTAGTGTGCCTCTCAATGTTTACATCATAATATCTATTGTGTACAATAACCAGAGTCAGGACAGTAGACAAGGAGGGACAAAGGGGTCTGTTGTCCCGGACCTCAGGGTTTTAGGGGCCCAGAATTGGACCCTCTTCCTATTAATTTATATAAGAGAGGGGCCCATGTGAGGTTTCTTGCCCGGGCCCCTAAATTTTTGTCGACGGGCCTGACCAGAGTAAACATCAGGACAATTTGTATATTACTAAAGTCATAGCGAGCCTAGCATTCAGTGTGTCACCTGTGGTAATAATGATTGATATGTGCACTGTTGTCTGTCACTATTTTTTCAGTGTTTTTTTTTTTTTTTCCAGTTGATTGACACAACATCAGGGTACGTTTCTTTAGTGTATTTTTAATTGTGTTCTTTGTAAAGATTTGTTTGAATCAACCACAAAGCCATATAAACCTGAATGCCTTTACTTACACGGTGCTATTTTTCTACACTTGTGTTCGTGCATTAGCTGCGTCAACCTACAACACGTGTAGCAGCCAAAGGGAATGCTTTTTAACTTTGAAATTATTTATGAAAACTCCAGCAGTTTGTCAAAATCAAATTTACTTCTCAGGGCTTGTATGATAATGAAGGGACATTTGGTTTTGATATTGTATTGTACATTGTAATGTCATATGTTTTGTATTACTAAACCACATGTGCTATTTTATAATTATTTATTTCACTTTTCTTGTGAATGTACATAGTCCGTATGCAGTAACGACAGAAAATGCAAATGCCTTTTTAAAAATGATCTGTCTTTTTTTATGAAATTTATGTACAATGTATGTGATTTGGTGCCATATAAAGAATGACATGTTTGCAATCAAATAAAGTTATGTCCATGTATTAAAATCGAAGATATAAAGATACAAATAAACAAGTAAACAAATTTAAAAAAAAGTTTGTCTTTTCAATATAGGCATTATTCCACAACTCCTTTTTCAACAAGCTCTTAATTTGGCAGACATACTAAATTGTCAGTAGTGAGTGAACTGAAATAGTTATAGCATAATCTTTGTTATCTTCAATTAAAAAAAAAAAAAAAATTATACGTGAGATTTTGAGAGACATGTTCTCTATTATTAAAATACTCTATTCCACCTTGTGATGTCATGAAGCTGTAGTTTTAAAGTTAACAGCAAAATTTTGTTCAGTAGAGATTGGCAATTCCAGAGCTGAAAGTATCCAAATGATTTTAGTGAAGGTGTATGGAGTTTAAAAACACAGTGGAGCACTTCCTGTGTTACCACATAGCATCAAAAGGTGGAACAGGGTGTTTTCTGTTTCAAAGTAGAACACAGTCTAAATATGCAAGGTTTGTGTGTTAAACATGTGTGAATGAAACAAAACACAACTCCAGGTATGTTTTTCATGAGGAAACAACATTAAAACATACAGCTCTGGAAAAAAAAAAGAGACCACTGCAAAATTATCATTTTTTCTGATTTTACTGCTTATAGGTATGGAACATTTTTAAAGGAACATTTTTGTTTGAGTCTATAAACTACTGATAACATTTTCCCCAAATTCCAAATAAAAATATGATCGTTTAGAGCATTTATTTGCAGAAAATGACAAATGGTCAAAATAACAAAAAAGACACATGTTTTCAGACCTCAAACAATGCAAAGAAACAAGATCAAATAAATTTTAAAACAACAAGTGGCTAGCGCTCATGCTTCACAGCAAGAAGGTTCCGGGTTCGATCCACCGTGTGGTACGTTGGTTTGGCCATAAGATTCGGGTCGCCCGAGCCTTTCTGTGTGGAGTTTGCATGTTCTCCCCGTGTCTGGGTGGGTTTCCTCCGGACACTCCGGTTTCCCCCATCAACCCAAAACATGCACCATAGGTAAAATCTTCCAGCTGAGGTCCTGACCAAACCGAAGCAAGAAGATCATGGAGATGGTCCCCGGGCGCAGTAATGTGCTGCCCACTGCTCCTAATAACAGGATGGGTTAAATGCAGAGAAGAATTTCTCCTGTTTGAGATAAATAAAGTCAAGAAACAAGATCAAATTCATTTTAAAACAACATAATACTAATGTTTACACTTAAGAAGAGTTCAGAAATCAATATTTGGTGCAATAACCTTTATTTTTAATCACAGCTTTCATGTGTTTTGGCATGCTCTCCACAAGTCTTTCACATTGTTCTTGGGTGACTTTATTCCACTCCTGGTGCAAGAACTGAAGTAGCTCAACTTTGTGTTTGTGTTGGAATTCAACAGACGCTGGAATACATGTAGAGATGCTGATTAATAAAAAAAATGCAGTGGTATCTGATTTTTTTTCCAGAGCTGTAGGTCAGAAAATAGAGTAATATGGGCGCTTTAAATATGACTTTAACTATTCCAATTTAGAGCGTCATTTAACGTCAAATCCTATTGGCTGCTCGGATGATGTGGGCGGGGCTGTGTGGAACCGCTCCATCCAACTCACCGAGCGCACGGAGCATCTGCGAGGATGAGTTTGAGCTCATTTGAAGAATATTTAACTTGAGATATACTGCTATTCTTTAACTTTTCATAGATTATTTGAGGGACTTGAGTTCACTTTTCTGGGTCCTGCTGTCATGTTAAATCGGAGTTTCAAGAGACACCCCGGCAGCTGCTCCAAGACGGTACGCACTTTACGCATTTTCTCCAAGTTTTGTTGCTTAGTATTATGCAAACACTTGTTGTCTGTGTGAACTTTGTGCGTCCTTGACAACTACCTTCGGCCATGATGAATAACTTGGATTTATGATGAAATGACAAAAAGAGGTTCACTTACATTTTGAACATGTTTTTCCTCTTCCACATGATATCAAACATGAATACTGCAGTAAACATTGGTATAATGTTTACTGCACTATACACTGGAATGATGCAAAGAGAATTAACCATAATGATAACATTGAATTGACAATATTTTAGTCTATTTTACTCTTGTATACAAATATTACATTAGCCTATATACATTTTTGTGTGTGTGTTTTATCTTGACACATTATTTTTATGCTCCTCTAACATCAGGGTCAGGGGATTACAGATGAGAAATAGTCTCTTGGATAATTCTGTCTTTTTTGTTTATAATAAATCATGTGTTTTATGAAATTGCGCTA